>JAGXJF010004774.1:0-474615 GCA_019208055.1 Stipa capillata | reverse complement strand
CCTAGCGGACAGAGAATCTTCTTAGCTTTGTATGTGCTTTTTGGCTATTTGTTCCCGTCGCGAAGCATGTCTACCAATGAAAGGACCTAGATGTCGCCTAGAGGGGGGGTGAATAGGCGATTTAAAATAATTATGGATTTGGCTTAATCCTAATGCGGAATTAAACTAATCGGATTCTTTTCAAGCACAAATCCTAAATATGCTAAGCTCACTAAGTGTACCAACAACTTATGATAAACAAGATTGGCAATTAAAAGATACTAGCAATCAATTCAAACTCTACACAAGATATATCAATAATAGCAAGTATGAATTGCGGAATGTAAAGGAGACAAGAGACAAACGATGTTTTCCCGGAGTTCAAATATCCACCGATATTCTACTCTCCGTTGGGGTGCCCACGGGCGGACTCTCTTTCAAGTCACTCTCCTCTCGAGGGATTGACCCTCGATCCACTATGGATAGCTTCTTCCTCCACTCCGGAGATGGCAAGCTCTACAACCACTTCACAAACAACTCGGGCCTCTTCACAAGCTTCACGAAGAGATCACCGAGCCAACACCACCAAACCGTCTAGGAGGTGGTGGCCTCCAAGAGTAACAAGCTCCCGGACTCTCCCTCAAACCAATCGATGCGGAGAGCTCAAACCAATGCAACAAATGCAAAGCAAAACAACTTATGCTCAAATCTCTCTCTTTCAAATCTCACCCTATGCAACTCATGCAATGGAGGGATTGGAGAGGAGAGAAACAAAGGAGGAGGTCAACAAATGACTCCTAGATCCATGGGTTTCTTTCCCTCACTTAGATGGGAGATTGGGGCATTGGGGGAGGAGGTGAGAGCTCCAAAACAATGCAACCAATGCAAAGCAAAACAACACGATGAACTCAAGGGGTGGCTTGGTGGAATCCTAGATCCGGGGCTCCTCTTTCTTTTCCCTCAAAGGCTTGATGGGATTTGAGCACTAGGGGAGGAGCTTCTCAAGCTTTAGAGTTTCAAAAATGGTGGAGGAGAGAGGGTTTCAAAGAGCTCAACCGGATACCCCTTGGGGAAGAAGGGGTGGGTCTTTTATAGGCCCCCCCCCCGGAAATCTACCCGTTGGGTACAGCGCGCATGGTACGGAAGTTCCATCCGGAACCTCCGGACCACCCGGATTCCGGGCTGTTCTCCGGACAGCCTTCCGGGCGAGTCCAGAGGCTACTGGGCTCGTCCGAAACTCCATCCGGAATCCATCCGGAATCATCCCTGAGGTCTAGTCCGGAACCTCCGGACCCAACCTCCGGATAGCCTTCCGGGCGAATCCAGAGGCTACTGGACTCGTCCGAAACTCCATCCGGAAACCATCCGGAATTATCCCGGAGGTCTAGTCCAAAACCTCTGGACCAAATTCCGGACCAGCAAAACTGCCAGACCAACCAACACGAAAACGGGCATAACTTTCACATACGAACTCCGTTTTCGATGATCTTGAGCTCGTTTTGAAGCTATCAACAAGCTCTAGGTCCTCACATAGAGAACCACCAAAAATCAACTAAAATGGAGGATGCAACACATGCAAATTTTTGAGCACTCTACGTACGACGTGATCAAGCTACTCGTCCGATAGCCCCTCTTTATAGTACGGCTATCAAACCTATAATTCGGTCTCCCACCAAACACCTTGAGACCGGTAAACTAAGAAAACCTAGGTTAGGCATACCTTTGCCTTGCGCATTCCGCTTGAGCTTGATGACGAAATTCATGCTTGCCCCAAGCCGGAGTCCTTTACTTGATCACGGTAGTTGGTGAAGACTCAATTTACTCCCCCATATCCCAATATGGGAGGCCTTCACTTAAGCACATCTTCAAATGTCTATTATCACCAAATGGACCACAAGGTTCAAGCATATAATCCCTCGGGGTGCTTGTCTTGAACTTGCTCTTATCAACCTTGATGACCATCTAACTTGATGTTATCCTCACATGAGCTATTTGAAAATTTTCTTTTGAGGCAAACCCATGAGTATTGTCTAACCTACATAAGAATACCATACACATAGTACAAAGGTTAGTTCACAAAGTGCAATTCACAATTCCTTACGATACCACTAGATCACTTGATCCCACACGGTACATCATTTGCGCTTGTGAGTTGACCATCTAGCGTCCAATCCTCGTGCTTCATCTTAGTCAACCTTTATCTTTACTTCATGCTCTATCTTGATTTCTTGAAAGCCACAATGAACTCTTCACTACACTTCATTGCTTCAAGACTTGATCACCAATGACTTAATTCTAACATGGCCAATCTTTTGGTCATCACTTGATCTTCTTGATGCTCTAACACAATCTCTTGAGAGGCACGATGAATTCATCACTTGAATTACTTGCTTCAAGACTTGATCAACCATGGCCCAACTCATGAGATCACCATGACCTCATCTTGAAACCATATCTTGAATTCTTCTCTTCAATTCATCCTCTCAAGATCTTGATACTCACGGCTCAACTCATAAGCCCAAACACGACCACTTATGAGATCCTTTAATGAACTCCATCTTGGTCATTACTTGTTCCTCACATGCACTTCGGTTTGATCATATTTGCTTTACTCATTGAACTCAATCTTGATGTTTCGAAGTTCTCTTCACTTGCTTCTTCTCGATCATAATGTATTCATCTCTTGAACTCAATGATCTCGATGCATATCTTGATTTTGATAACATTCATCCCAAATCCATCCAAAATTCTCCATGCATCACCTATAGAACACTTCTTCACATATAGCTCAAAGAAACGGTTAGTCCATAGGAATTGTTATCTATTACTAAAACTCAATGCACATCTTTATCTTGATGGCTTTCATCCTCGAATCCATCCAATATTCTTCATGCATTACCTATGGAACATTCCTTCATATACATCTCAATGAGATCATTAGTCCATAGGGATTGTCATCAATTACCAAAACCACACATGGGGGCTAAATGCACTTTCAGCCAAGAGTTGTAAAAGTGCAGTAAAGCTTTCGTCAAACCAACCTCCGCTTGCCTTCAATTTGAGCAGTTCCAGAACAGCTGACAGCCGGGTATATTTCACCTTGCAACCATGGTACAATTGTCTCTCCGAGTCCTCCATTAGACCCAGAAATTTGTCATATTGCCTACCACCAAGGTCATTACCTTCAGCATCGTGCAACATTTGCTCGAGATCATTGTCATTGGTACGCATCTCGGCATCCTCTTCATCAGACTCAGAATCAATGTTAGCCTCCAGATTCAACTCTTCACCACTCATTCCTTCATCGCTCCCCTCCATGTGTTTGCCATGATGGATCCAATTTGTATAACTAGCTACGAATCCCCTACGGATCAAATGATCTTGTAACTGAGCCGTGTTCTTCAATATCTTCTCATTCTTGCAGTCATAGCACAGACAACACATATGACCAGACTTCCTACTCGACATATCATTCTCAGCCGCTCTTAAAAATTCGTTCACGCCACTGATATACTCAAGGCTCACACGGTTCGCATCATACATCCATCTTCAATCCATCGGCACTATGACATACATAGAAACATATGTTGACTAATTAATTGTCTTTGTGATTCAAAATAAAAATTAAACTCATCGCTCTCTCTCACTTATCCAATTATACGCAAAACCATCCAAGCTAGAGCCATCCAAGCATGCGTATATATTACATCTAAACCACAATAAATAAACCATCCATCCATTCCTATACATCTATTAAACCAAAATTATCTTCTAATATAACATAATTGCACTAGATCTAGGGTTAGAGAGCAATTAAACTAACTAAATAACCAAATCTACTAACCTATTGCCACACCAAATCAATTATCTCCTTCCAATCTTCTTCTCCTCCCCAAAATCGCCTCAGCCGCCGCCACCAGCCCGACAGACCTAGGAAACCCTAACAGATCTGGGAGCGCTGGTTCTGTTGGAGAAGTCATTCCAGACAGTTTAGTCACTTGAACCGCCTGTAATGACCTATCACAGACGGGTGAATAAAAGACCGTCTGCGATGTATTGCTACATCGCAGACGGTTCCTTTCATGATCGTCTCTGATGTGTCATCACAGACTGTTTAGTTTCAAGCCGTCTGCGATAACTGCTTACATCACAGATAGGTGATACCTCAAACCGTCTGCGATGAGTCTTTCCAGACGAGTCGGCTATGACCCGTCTAGGATGACATATCATCCAAGACACTAGGGTCCGGACAAAAGTCATCGCAGACGGGGTCGTTTGTCTGCCCGTCTGGAATGTCTGCTATCCTAGACGGGCTATAGTAACCGTCTGCAATGTGCCGTCCAGGATGAGCCGTTCTGTAGTAGTGTTATTATGTTACATCTGAAACACCACCTCTCGCACTTCCTGCTCCGAAAGTTGCTCCGTGAGAACCACACTCTCCAGGTGACATCCCGTAAATCCTCCCTTAGGGTTACATGGCTAACATCCACGCGAACAAATAGCTTCTTATAAGGACTAGTAATATAGTGCTTAAGTTGGACATCTCCACTTATACGACCCTCCTCTTGGTCTAGTTGGTAAATTTTTTGTTTTTGATGCTTCCCTCAAACAAATGAAAGTACGGTGTGTTATTGTTCCCTTCAAATAAATGTTTGACCCTTGCACATTTGTACCATTTGATTTCCTCTCCACAGAGGCATTTAGCTAAACGCTCATTGGATTTATGCTTTACCAGAATCTCGACATAAGAGAACCTACTAGTTTCTGTTTCTTATTGAGCTAATTATGATAGACAACAAACATTTGTTCCCTTTACCATAGTAGCCACTCAAATTTTTAGCCCACCCACATAAGTAATGCCTGAGACCTCTGATTTTAAATTCCATCATTCGATGGCTGAATGGCCCCACTGCTCTTTTGCCAAATATCCTCCACCATATCATAAAAGCCATCACATAAAAGCCTCATTATGATAGACAAGAAACATTTCTTCTCTTTACCATAGTGCCACTCAAATTTTTAGCCCACCCACATAAGTATTGCCTGAAACCTCTAATTTACATTGCCATTGTTTGATGGTTGAAGGGCCCACTATTCTTTCTGCCAAATATCCTCCACCATATCATAAAAGCCATTACGTAAAAGCCACCCTAGCTCAAATTTAAAAGGGGTTGATTTTCTCACTGGAATGCCACCCCACTTTTGAGCAAGACCAGAGGGTGATTGGATCAGAACATAGCCGAGATAGTGACTAATGGGAATTTAAGCTCCTAGCATGTACTAGTAAGCTCCTAGCATGTACTAGTAAGTACCCTGTCCAACTTCTCGAATGTGGGAAGTTCTAGGTTATTGGACTAGGTGAATTGATGCATTGACAGCACAATTGCCCTCAAATCCAAGTTGTGGACTACAACATTGAATAAGAAAGACCAACAGGAGTCAAAGTTATCATTGATTTTCTCATATAGGTGTCTAATCATATTAAAATCACTCCCTATCTACAGAGATCACGACTCCAAGTTACAAGAGCACACCAACCCGGTTAGTGTTCCTTGAAATCAGGTTGAGCTGCCCCATAAACTGCAACCAAAATCCACTGGAATTCATATTTCTTATTTCTAGGAAGGAATGTAACAAAGAAATCATCCCCCACAATGGTCCCAATATTGAAAACTTAAAGATTTACACATAGAAGAATACCTAGTGAGGCGACCCACGTACTATCATTTTGGATAATACGTTGATCTTTGACATTTCATAGATGAGGTGTCATCTCATCCACAACATGACACAGAGAGTAGCACAATAGTAGCATTGCAAGGAAATCTAGCTAACACAGTAAAGATGAACAGTGGATTCCCAAAAGTACGGGAAATTTAAAACCGCCTTCGTTTGATACAGCAAAAGTCTTATTCTACAACTCTTGACTTGCATAACCTATACTTCTACTCTATAGTATCCTCTTCATGGTAGTTGAAGTAGTAATCTATTCCTCCATCATCCTTCTCTAGTGCCTGCTCCTCAAGGGCTTCCTCTTTTAGTTCGACGCAGACTAATTATTGATCTATTATCGGTTCACATCCTAATCAAAGGAATTAAAATAGAGGGATGAGTACAGAAGGTACTCAACAAGTCCAGGACTAGCAAAGTGGTGTTTGATGCACTATCGCTACTGAGAACAGCAATGTTCTCAAAAAGCAATGCAGTTTTGTGAGAAAAGAGAGAGTCATGTTTTAATTTAGAGAACTATGATCCCTTGTCTTACAGGCTGCTAGAATTCCCGATGGATTCCTTTCCTGCCGCGTTCATAGTTCCAACCAGGAACATGAAGTGACAATGCCACAATTTGATACACTCTGCAGAGGTGCGCAACTTTACCCACAAACGACTATAGTCATGTATCTAAGATGGCCAAACCTTTTCTACAGTACTGTGGTCACAGAACCGTTTCGCTGTCGTTCTGTCATACTCCGCTTTGTAGTCCTGCACAACAGGCCGAGACTACCGATCTCACGCTAACACTACAGGTCCAGCGTACCGTAGCTGACCCAACGGTCGAGTCTACCTTCCTAGTAGTTGATACTCCGGATCCAACTATCGAGGTCTTGCCTTCCCGGGGGAGTATAACATAGGACAAGGATACTTTGGCTCAGCCCCGCCCATACAGGATATGTGGTAAGCGCGGTCACTACGGCGCTTAAGCATAACGGATCATTGGTTAATTACCTTATATGAAACCCATGTGATGAAACCTACCTTCCGGTGTGCCTCACAGCACCTTTTCAGGGTTTCATCACCCACCATGCTCACGCCCAAAAACCTGCATGCATTATTCCAGTCAATTCACTTTAGAAAATAGATTTTCATTTTATGCAGGTTATAGCAGAGAGGTAAATATTTGTAAAACATTCTCAACGGACATGAACAAGAAACTGGACTTGCTTGGTAACGGATAGGTAGTGGAGTTCGATGGGTTGGCTTGCTAAACTCTGGCTTCTGGAAAAGAAATGATAAAGTCTGATAAGGACTTATTCAAGAAGATCTCAATATGAACCCAAATGCTATGGCTATGCACGTATGCGATGCAAGAATTTACATATATGAGATAAGATTGTTATTCCTTATTTTTAATTTCTTAGGAATTAATTTAAGAGTTTAACCTAAAATTCATGATCTAGATACTTGTTCAATATCTTATTCCCCCACTTTTAAGAAAAGGAGAAAATACTTCACTTTAAGTAACTATCTTCAATTGTTTGTTTGTTTGTTTTCTTAAACAAACCGGGTTGGCCCGTTAGGTCTGGCCGATCCCTCTCATTCCCTTTCATGCGCCGTTGACCCTGCCCCTTTTCTCTCCTTCCTCAAGCAACTGCGCCACCGTGTGGCTTCACTGCCACTCGTGCTCACCTTGGCTTGCCGCTGGTGTGGTGCTGCCGCACCCTTCTCTCCCCTACACCTGCTCAACTCTGCCTGAGCGCGTGTTGTCCTCCGTCTCGAAAGCTGTCGCCATGGCCCTCGGGTTCGGGTTCAGGACCTTACCTCGCCGGTGTTGGTTGGGCTTGGTCTCCCTGATTCGGATGCATCGCTGCCTGGGCCGCCTTGCCTCGGGACGGTCCTACCGCCTCGTCCCACGTCCACGCCTCTTGGCTCCTTTTCAGCCGCCGCCCGGGACGGCTGCGGCCTCGGCATCGCAGCTCCTGGCATCGCCGATGCTCCGCTGGGGCCCGCCCCCGTCGGTGGCACACCGTGGTACTCGTGCCGGCCTTCGGTAAGAGCCCCATCTCCTCTTTTTTTCCTTTTCTATTTAACTCTATTAAGTTTCTGCGGTAATTTTAATTATAGTGAATTGTTTGGTCGGATTGTTCATGTGTATGCCTCCAGTTATGGGTTTAACCTGTGCCTTAGCATTTTCTCCTGGTGGCTCAGATTTTTAACTAATACTAGTACTGAATTTCATCCATGCTAATTCATGTCTTAGGAATGGCTTGGTGATGCTCTATGATTAAGAGCTAATGCTTGTTAATATCCATTGAGGTTTGAACTTACTATGCTATGCCTCCTTGTATATCCATGATTTGGCCTGATTAGGCTCCTATGCTTGCTTGACTTATTGGCCATACATGACTCTTTTGATCGAGTCATTGACATATATGTGTTCTGACTAGAGCAACTAATGGTGATAGCATTTGTGTATATAATATGTTAATCCTATGGCTTGCTAAATATTAAGCTTATTGACCTCCCGTAATTTCTCCATATTTATCCAATTGGTTGACAAATATATATGCATATGTGAGATTTCTACTAGGTGCACCTCCTCCACCAGAGGTGTTTTGCAACCACTTAACCACCAGTCATATATATACGTTTGATCCTATATGAAAAGGTCCTTTGCTGATGTATGCTTATCTGAACTTTAAGCTTTTGTTGGTGTTTTGAATTGATATGGATGAATACCATCACAAGAACTGATAAGAGCAGAACTATATTTGATCTAGTTCCTTTACTTTTATCTGAAAAAGGTTGAGGAATGGTAAGACAAATCTTGATAAGAACAAGTACTGCAGTGCATACTCGGTTAGCTAATGGTACTAATATACTTAATCTTTAGCCTATTTCTGAGATGTTCCTATCTGAGAAAAGATTGAGAATTTGAGAAAATCTGACGAGAACAGATGCTTATCTTGAGTTGGTATTTTAAGCTAATAAGAACAAATCCTGCACTTAATTTTTGAGTGGTTAATGATGATATTTATCTGAGAAATAGGCTGAGAATGGTGGTGAGTACAGATACTAACATTGGTTGCCTAAAACCCTATGATGCTATTACAATCTGAGGGTCCCTTTTCTTGCATATCTAGCTGTTATGTGCAAGCTATGAAAATCTTGTGGATTAAGCCTTACCATGCCTCAATTCAGCCATGGCAGGTTTAGGCTTCCTTATGAATGGATGATCTTCCCTTCTCAGCTGATCTTTTTCCTTGCTGCCCCTCACGCCTGTTGGTCTCTTGCTCTTGATGATCTCCTAGAACTTGAGCTCTTTACTTGGTTAACATGGCTGCCTTAAGCAAATCCTTGAGAATGGAGTTGAGGTGTTGAGGGTGCTGGTGCCATTTTCACTAAACGACCTTACTCAGCTGCCTTGCCCATATTTTTACTAGTTTCCTGTTGCCTAAGTTGGTTGAGTAGATATTTTGGCTAAGCAGAATAGTAATTCACAAGTTGATGGATAAGCTTCCGCTGGATGAGGCATTATCCAAATCTTTTTAGATTTTCAAAAAGAAAAACTCTTTTCAAAACACAAAGACGACCAATGGAGGCAATAGTAGTATAAGAAAATAAAATTATTTCATTCTCTCACCTCACTTTTCTATATACAATTATACACATATAGATTTGTCCGATGAGAGTCTTAGCCACATGGCCCTCGGACATTTTTGAAAACAAAACTCGTTTTCCAAATCTATTTTTGAAACTAAAAATTAGTTAGGTTCCAATTTGGGTATTATTTTGCCCCTGCAACTAAAGCCCGCGGATGTAGGCAAAATTTTACCCGTGGAACCGCATATATTTCAAAAACACGTTTTCAAAATTTGTTGCCTCCTACAGCAATTGCGTGACCCCAACGGTCTCGAGTGAATATACTCGACGACCTCGGATACTGCAAATATTTTTGGAAGCTATCTCCCCCACACTCGGTGTTCTCCTATGGTTCAACAATCAAGGCTATGTTTAGATATTTGTACAGGTAGCAATTGCTCATGTAATTTTCTTTTCTTCTGTATTTATTCTTCTAACCATTGTAAATGAAGATATTTATAATTACATTCTTCAGGTAATTCCAATTTCCAATGTATTCGTGTATGTATGAATTACTTGTGTTGGATGCATGTATGAGATGAATGCACACACAATTTCCCCCGCCTAGCTTCGCTAGTACGCGATTTGACCGAATTTGACCAACTCAGCAACATGAGTTGAGTCTAACGTCGTCTCCATGCTTTCACCGACTAGGTCTAAAAACTAGGGTTCTCACACCTAGAGTGTCCAGTCGGTGTTTATGACTAGATGTCAGAAATTGAGACTTGCCTATTTCGAGTAAAACTAAAAAGTCCAATTGGTGTTCCTTGACAAAATCTGCAATATGTATATGTTTTTAACCAAGTGTCCCTGCTATCTGCTATTCTAGAAAATATAGGGGACAACAAAAAGATCACTACATAAGTGATCATCCCCTTGGTCCATAAGTTCCTTAAACAGAGTTCAAACTTATAATAAAAATGTAGAATTTGCAAAAGTAAAATAAAATATTTCAATCTTTTGAAAAATATATAGAAGATTCTACTATTCAGCAAAGCATTGATGCATCAAGGCCGCTAAGGCTAGATGTGGCAATGAGTGGATTATGATTATTTCATTTGGTTGAACTAATTTTGCATATGTTTCGCCCTTTTTGTTCGCTAACTTTGGTAGAACCTGCAAAAACGTGAGTTTAAAATCATGTCCAGACCAACAGAAAAATAGAAGAGATATTCATCTTTATGATATATATAGTGATTATAATTTAGTATATTTTAGGAGTTAGTTAAATTATAATCTAGTTGGACACATATAGTGTTAACTTCTTCACAGCTACTTTTACATAGAAGCGTACGAGATAGATTCTACAAACACTATTCAGAAACTATAAACTAACCATAAAGGGGTATGATGTAAGGGCCGTAGTATATTCTCAACCGTAATCTAGATAGTGTGATGAGGACATGACCCCCATGGATACACCCACTGCCACCTCTACTACAACTACTTCAACTATGTCCGTTATAACGAACAAAAGGAGATTTGTGAAGATCGTGAAGAACAAGCGAGGATTCAAGTTCAAGCTCTCAAAAGGAGGAGGGAATGAAGTTCATGTGACTATGCCCATATTCTACATGAATTGGTGCTGTACAAGGAGTCTTCCCACATCACATTTGGTCCAAGGAGAGCTAGAGATAGAGTCTCACAAGATCTGGACTCTGATTCGGATTGTTGAGACAGTCATGACTTAAAACGTCTATATCTCGAGCATACGGACTCTGATTTGGATGATCTTGGACTCTTTGGAAAGCTTATCTCGTGCTTTTTCTAACCTGTCCAACCCCATCTCTAAATTAGTTACGAGCCGACCGCAACTGCCAAAACAATCTGAGGCTGTCTATGAAACATATCGTATCTTCTCTTTATATACCCCCTAAGATTCTCCCTTTAGTTTTCGGGTTTCATTGAGTTGTTTAGCTACTGCTACATTATCGCATCTACAAGTCGTGTAGGACTACCATCTTGTTTAGATCGCCAGTGGAATCCCAATATACTTTCTGCTATCTCTTGTGTCAATTTAATACTCGCAATTTCAGATTGCAATTTATCATTATTCTTGCTAGTTCTTCGGTTGTTTGCAGGAACTCGAACTTCGTTGTTTAGGTTGATCGCACCTACGGCAAGGTGAATAACCATCGGAGGTTGGTTTAGTGATTGCTAAGACGTATCGTCGGGTACGGTATAGTCAGATCGTCAAGGTCAAACTCCACCAAATCGATAGTTACCTTCGTCTCATCGAAAGATCGGGCCACCATCTCATCATAGTGTCTTCCATTAGTAATTTAGGAGTGTTAATTTCATAGCGAATACTCCTTTCGTCCCGTTTTGTAGGGCATCTTTTGCTTTTTTCTTTGTCCCATATTGTTAGGTATTTGCAGGATATGTGGTAAGGAGGACAAAGACGCTTTCCACGCCTTAATACGATGTGTTCATGCGCGTGCGTTGTGGGCAGCAATACACCTTGATTGGGAATTGCCTAGCGAGGATATGCTCCAGATCCAAGGCACTGATTGGCTTCTCACGCTTCTCTCAAACATCAATGAAGGTCAGCGCCTGAAGATGCTCATGCTGTTTTGGTGAGTCTGGCATGTGCGCAACAAAATCACCCATGACAAACAAGCCGTTCCCATTGAAGCGTCTTGCCGATTCCTGCTTAGCTATGTGGATTCACTCCTCTCTGTTTACCAATTCCCTACGGCGGACGTCATCAAAGGTAAGCAAGTGATTAATTACTCTGATGTCCTAGCCAATACTAGTGTACATGCAAGAAAGTCACAGACTGAGAGACTTAGCTGGATATCCCCACTACTAGGATGGATGAAGCTAAACGTTGATGGTGCTATGATGTGGCAGTGGCAAGGCCGGCACAAGAATGGTGTTGCGTGACCATACTGGCGAGGTCCTGTTTATGGCATGTAGATCACTAAGGTAGTGCTCCAGCGTTTTGGATGCGGAGTTAGCGGCGTGCAACGAAGGTACCTCATTGGCATATCAAGGGACGAGTAAGCCAATTTTGCTTGAGTCGGATTGTGCCGAGGCTATTGCTATGCTTGCCTCTGACGGTCCGTACTATTCTGTCTTTGCCCGTCAGATTGAAGAAACAAAGGGCATGCTGTATGGTGGAAGAGATGTTAAACTGCCTAAGATTTCTCGAGCTCAGAATAGAGTGAGCCACGAGCTCGCCACCCTAGGCAAACTTAATGGTCCGATGGCTTGTTGGATTGATAGTTACCCGGATGCTATTGATCCTAGTCCGAGCCCTGATTGTACTCATGCTATTGATTAATTCCATCTCTTTCTTCGGAAAAAAATATATTGTTAGGCATCTTTTGTTTTTCTTCCGTTTTTTCCTCAGTCGTTGCATGCGCTAGCGACGGTTCATTGTATGTGCTCTTAGTCACTCAACAGGCTCCCATGTCGCACGATTTGAGAGAACAAATAGTAGCCATCGGCGTCCAACGGTAGAAATGGTAGAGCGTGACCAAGGCGAGGTCGCCGAGCATGGCAAAGCCGAGGTCGCAGACCGCGCAGCGACGGCGACGTGGTGCCGGACTCTTTTGATGGCGACATGGTGGTCACGGAGTTCGTTGCCCAGCGTGGCCACCGGGATGGCGAGGGCCATTAGCTAATTCTCGCACGATAATCTCCATTCTGTTTTGGGATGTTTGGCGCTTGATAATCGCGCGACATTTGTTTGCTAATTTTCGCTAATCCCGCTTCACTTTCGGCCAGATCCTGGTTTAGCGTCACTTTCACCAACTGCATGCGTGAGCGATCGATTTGCGCAGCACACGCAGGTCAGCAAGCACGGCGTGCACGGTGCTTCGACGCGAGGAACTATGCGACATGATTAGGCAGTAGGGCAAAAGTGTCCATCCAATGCTAGCATCTATATATAAAAAGGAGCTCGGAATACTGCTTTCTCAGCACGCCACGTTATTCTTGATGATGTGGCCCATTTTCAGCCGTCGGATCTCATATGAATGGTCCAGATCAAGCGATAAATAGCAACGGGTTAAACAGTAACGGTTTAGAACTGTTCATAACTGGTTCAGTACTGTTTATTTGACCCGTGAACAAATTTTTAACGGGTCCAGCACTGTTTGGAACCCGATCCCGTACTAAACAGTACCACACTATTACTGTTCATACCAGGTACTGTTCACCGAACCTGTTACTGTTCACCACAACCCAAAAACACTACATATACTTTATTTTGACCGTTGCGACGTCTCGAATCTATTTCTCCACTCCATTTTACCTAAATCATACTCTTTAATACCTTGAACTTAAAAAAAAACGTATGCCACACTTATATTCAAATGACTTTTTTTTATATTCACACGCACTAAATTTAATATACACGATATATTATACGTATAACGGGTTAGAGTACTCGCGCAATTATGCGAGCCTTTAGCTAGTTGGTATTAGAGTTAAGAGGGGAATACACCCTACAAAATGGAACGGAGAGAGTATATTCTTAGTTATTCACTGATCTTTGGGGTACAACTATTTGAGGGACCCCAAAAGATTTTCATTATTGTGGGTACCCCACACATCATGTCTAAGCACGAACAGATTGAACTAATCGCGTGGGTCTAGAAAGCCTGCTAATAAAGAAAGGAACTGAAAAATTGGTAGCTGTGCATGGTAGCTCTCGAAGCTGACGTTTACGTAGCATCAATAGATCAGTAGTGGTTGATGATTGGCGACAAAAAAGAATGAAACGTAAGTTATCCTCCATTAGCATTAAAATAAGCTCACTCTATGGCGTTGCTTAGTGTGAACGAATCGGCCAAATTAAGAATTAGCGAAATGTCCCCTGCTCCCCTATGATTTGCTCATTACATAGTTTGCTCCAGCTGTTACATGCTTCTCCGCCTTCAAAATAGATATCCTTTTAAAATTAACTTAAAAATTAAAGTACAAGAGTACAATAACAATATTATCTTTCAATGATTTTTATATTCATTTTTTCCCTCTCTAAGGCAATAAGTATTAATACTACTAGTGCTACTTTTTTATAATATTGATGAAGGATAAAATAGGAATAAAATGACTAAAACTGTATTAGACATATAAAATGATAAGTATTTTGAGAAAATTTGAAGAGACCGAAAGAACATCTCTATTTTTAAATATATTATCAATATTTTCTTTAGGTATTATTGGCCATGTTTTAAAAAACAAAGTATTGTTGACCGAAGATCAGAGAAGAGAACCGATGGTACAATTTTCATTGCCAATTGCGAAGATGGATTTTCTGTATGTAAATTGCATTCCATGCCTCCCTTGGTAAACTATGATAATCTTATTTGGTATGAGTTTGGCTACCGGCTTACTCATCAAGTTGTAGATATAGGACATATGAGATGAAAGTTGGGAGGACAACTATTTGATAACTCAATTTATCTGCATGTAATTTGGTTTACCAAGCAGAGTAACAGACCTTTAGTAAATTCATTTCCACACGAGCTTTATAAATAGCACAACATGACACAGTTCAGTAACTACAAAAGAAATTAGATAATGGAAGGATCATCCTCCTAACCTCTGCATCATGTGATGTGCATATCCAAATTTTATTTGAGCGACGTTCAAAGCATCGATACCGAAATCAACTTACAAAATGGCAACAAATACCACGTTATGGCTAGCATTAGCGGGAAACACACCACAACCAGCACGATGATTTACTACTCTTACAACTAGCACATCCACCTAAACAACATTAGAACAGATAAAGATCAACTCTGACACGACAACGCCTTCACGGAAGGACGACGCTTGTGCACCACCATTGTTGGATTCATCTAATGAATGATAGGTCGAGGGTCCTCACCCTGGAGAATAAGTATCCTTGCTTCAAAAACAGTGCAGTCAAGAAGGGGACAGCGCCCATGCGTCGCCATTGCCAAATCCATCCAGTTAAGGATAGATCGTGGGTTTTCACCCCGAACTCCGATGACCACCATCTACACTAGTGTCCCCTACACCATAGTCTCAGCCAAATCCAATACAATTCCATCATTGCAGATCGCCATGGCGGTCGTCTATCCTCGAAGATGGAGTCCATCGGAGGGAGTACGCGCCCCACCAAGTAGAATGCGCCTACATAGGGAGGCTGAAGTCTGTCGCGATCTCCACGCCGATCGGTCAAGCCGCCCCGTACCACAATTGCTTGCTAAGCCAAGAATGGCTCCTTAGAGAAGTCATGCCGCCGACCGCCTAACCCAACTACAAGAGCACAAAGAGTGCGTCCACTCATTGTCGGCCGGACATGGCACCCTTCAGATTGATCATTGCCCAAAATAGATGTGCAAAGAGATGCCCAGCCACCACCACTACCAAAAATCCCTACCTCTACCTGAAGCAAACATGCGGAGACCAGCAGTGATAGTGGCGAGGGGAAGGAGGGAATTGGAGAGGCAGCGGCGGCAGGGTTTAGTTGCCCCCGATGTCACTCATGGGAGCAGCACAGAAGGCACGATGCCTAGGATCTGGCTTTGAAGTCCTCTAAAGCTGTCTTGGTAGCTACAAACAGAGTCAAAAACTTAATTGTAACAATTTGTGACTACAAATATGACGCAGCTATATATGGGCTTGGCTTCGATTCAACAATCACATGTTTCTTTTACATCTTGGAAGGAACACTACTACAGAAAAGCTCATCGCACACGGTTAAGAAAGCTCATCGCATACGGGTTTTCCAGCCCGTATGCACCGGCCGGTCACTGATGTGGGGTGCACATTGCACACGGATCCAGAGATCACATGTTTCTTTTACATCTTGGAAGGAACACTACTACAGAAAAGCTCATCGCACACGGTTAAAAAAGCTCATCGCATACGGGTTTCCAGCCCGTAGGCACCGGCCGGTCACTAATGTGGGGTGCACATCGCACACGGGTCCAGAGCCGTATGCGATGATATGCACATCGCACACGGTTTTTCAGTTTGGCCCGTGTGCGATGTGCTCCATACAGACGGGTTATTTAGGTTGGGAAAAAGCCAAAAAAAATATTGTTAGACACGTAGAACTCGCCTTCTACAACCGTGCACGTGCCAAAAAAATATTGTTAGTCACAAGTCATGCGATTCTTCACGCGTGTGCGGTTTTGGAGACTCGAACACATGACCTCTTGCTCTCACGCGAGCCCACCTAACAATCTCACTTGAACACACTCTTATGACTAGGTAGGATATGTATTCCGACCCTTTCAACCTGAATCTTCCGGCTAATATTTGGACATCTAGATGGCTCCAAACAAGAAACTTGTCAAATGCAAAGTTGTAGATCTCGTCGAGAGCTACAATTTTCGTATAAACATTGTCTCCATCCAACTTCATATGAAAAATTTACGAATTTCTAAAAACGAGACATTGCACACGGTTGTTGCCTAACAACCGTGTGCGATGTGCTGTGCGATGTGCCTCATTCTGGCTAATATTTGGACATCTAGATTGTTCCAAATAAGAAACTTGTCAACTACAAAGTTGTAGATCTGGTTGAGGGCTATAATTTTTATATAGACATTGTCTCCATCCGACTTAATATGAAAAAGCTACAAATTTCGGAAAACGACATCGCACACAGTTGTTTCCTAACAACCGTGTGCGATGTGCCTCCTTCCGGCTAATATTTGGATATCTAGATGGCTCCAAACAAGAAACTTATCAACTGCAAAGTTGTAGATTTCATCGAGAGCTGTAATTTTCATATAGACATTATCTCCATCCGACTCCATATGAAAAAGCTACGAATTTCAGAAAACGACATCGCACACAGTTGTTTCCTAACAACCGTGTGCGATGTGTCTCCTTCCGGCTAATATTTGGACATCTAGATGGCTCCAAACGAGAAACTTATCAACTGCAAAGTTGTATATCTCGTCGAGGGCTGCAATTTTTATATAGACATTGTCTCCATCCAACTTAATATGTATAAGTTATGAATTTACACGCCTCACATCGCACACGGTTCCTAGGAAACAACCGTGTGCGATGCGAGGCATACGGTTTTTTAGAAAAAATCGTGTGCGATGTGCCTCACATCGCACACGGGTCAATTTGCCGTGGCACATCACACACGAGCCTGAAATAGTGACCGTGTGTGATGTTCACATTGGTGACGGGTTAGGCTAAACCGTGTGCGATGAGGGGTCTTAAAAGACTTGTTCTGTAGTAGTGGAACTAAATGGTAGATGGCAACTACATTCTGATATTGGTGTCACACGCGCACGAAGTGTAGAGTCTGTTTAGAACATGCACACAGGAGTTCCATAGAAAACTTGTTGCAAAGAAAACATCCTATTATTTTGTTTCATACGAAATCCTATTGATCCTTCAACTCTCGGTCAGATATTAACTCTATCTTCCGTTTCCCTCGTATGTCTGTATTTCTCTGCTTTCCAGTGCCAAACTTCTGTCAGTTTGTGGTGAAGCCATCAGAACTTTCTAGCAAGGAACAGAATTGTCACTTTGCCACTCAAATTCATTGCTTGAGGTTTAAGTATTTGTTTGCCGTCAAGTTAACATCAAAATGATCAGTATTTGTCCACACCATGATTTGCTTCTTGTCCTGTCCAGCCGGCCTAGTTTGCGGCTGCAGAGTAGCCTGCATACTTGGCGTGGCCGCCTGGGACACGTCAGAAAGATATGAAGACCTAGGGTCACATTGGTCTCACATTTTCCATTAACCACATTATCGGGGGACAGCGATGGCCAACATCATGTGCTAATTTTATTATGACACGATGTAGCCTAACAAACTAATAAGTAATACCACTACATTGTTTTAGATGTTGATCTTCCGGTTGTTTCTCTATGTAGTACAGCCTTGATTTCAAAATGTAAGGTATATATATAACTATTTCAATTTTGTTTTGAAGTTTACAACTTTAATACTCCATTCTTGATTGAATAAATGTCACTCTAGCTTTCAAATTGTGTTCGTACAAACATGTCATTTTACAATTTTGAGATAACATTATTACACCTTCTTCCCTTCTTTATACCCTTCCGTTTGGCCATTTCTAGCGCCATTTGTTACTGTAAGATAGAGTAACATACCACCCAAGAGCAACAAATGATACACTAAAGAGCGTAACTTAGTCTTTTCTATATGCATCTTTGTTAAATTGTAAATTTCTAAAATGTCACACGTATTCATAAAGAAACGGGGTAACATTTTCTTTGCTGTCACTTGTCTTCCTCTTTATGCAACAGTTGTAAGTCAAATACATAGTAATGTTTCTAACCGTATTTTCTTACTAACATACTCATAGAAAGGGTCCTACTTAGCGGTTGACTCTGCCTGACCTTGTTGCTCAGCCTCTGCCTCCCTCCACCTATGTGCACAATGTTTAGATACCTTGAATTAGAATCGACCACCGGGGCGGTCGTCCGTGAATCAACAACTTTACCACATGAAGCTCATAGTAAGAGCCCAAAAGGGCTAATGTCGAGTAATATATACTTAAGTGGTATGATAAATGAGTCATCACGCCACCAATGTTTAAGTCAAGAAATTTATACATGACATCGTAGTAAACAAATTTGAGAACAACACCGATGTAGGGTGCACCAATCAAGGATCTCTCTAGGCAAGTAGATTCACTTGCACTAGAACTTATTAATCTTAAGAGTAATGATGATGAGTGTGCAAGTTGTGATGTTTTATGTAAGGAATTTCTTGAAACTAAAGATGATCTTGCTAGTGTAAATGGATTGTTTGAATCATCTAGAATTGAAATAGATAAACTTAAGTCGAGCCCTTGCTCTTTTTGCGCCTTTAAGGATGATGATTTAGACTTGCTTAAGAAAGACTTAAATCCTTCATGCGAACTTGTCTTGTTTAGGATCTCTTGGATATTCTCCCAGCATAGCACCTCTCAATGAATTGAACGAAATAAAATTATGTTTTGATCTAGGTTTCGTGATGCACATTTTAGTTATTCAAGAGCTCATAGTCTATAAGGACAATCTAGCCAAAATAAAAAATGTGTATCTTGCTGGTTACATTGTCCACTCATCTCATGCTACAAAACATAAAAATGCTAAAAAACAACTTGCAAGCATTAGTTACAAGGACAAGAACCTTAGCCTTGATGTTAGTAAATCTCATGTGATTTAAGAACCCTTCTCATGTTTGAAATGCAACTATTTGGAAGGTAGGAATAGAGAACTAAATGAAGTTGTTCTTGAGATGAGAAGGCATGCATGTAATAAATGTTTAGATCTAGAAGAAGAAAATAAGGACTTAGGTAGACACATCACTGAGTTTTACAGAAAACTTACTTTGGCTAATGCTACTGCTTCTAAGCCACCTGTTAATGTTTCACATGCCATTTTCTCTACTTGCACTTTTTGTCATGAACTTGAGAATGATGTTTCTACTATGCATATTGCATCTACGTAGAGGTTTAAGAAAATGATAGCTGAAACTTATAGTGTGGCTTGTGTGTCATGTGAGTCCTTAAAACTTGAATTAGGAGCATACAAAGAAAAACATGAGAAGAGTGTTAGAGTGACAACTTCAGAAGCTTGTCTTACCTATGCTTCTTTAGTTAGAGAAGTAGACTACTTCAAGAAAATTTTAGAGAGATTTTCCAGAGGTAGGAGAGAACTTAACATGATTCTAAATAAGTCTAGACTTAGCTTAGGCAAAGGTCTAGATTTTAATCATGTAGAAGAAAATAAGAACCACCCTTCTCATCCCATTGGTATTAGAGGTAAAGGCTTGAGGTGATTACTTAGAACCAATTAATCAAAACAAGAGTGTTTCTGGTACAAACGGTATCACCTCGCAAAAGGTAAAATACCATTGCACTCATTGTCACTTGCTTGAGTTTTGCTTTTAACGTCTCAAGGAGGAGCGTCATGACCGTATTCGTGGTCTTTGGAGTATTCAACGATCCAATAATGCGTTGGGTGTTATTAAGACAAACATAAGGCATCAAAATGTTTAGGCTCTTAGTGGCTCTAGGAGGCGACAGGGTGTAGATCACTTAGAGTTTTTTCGCTGTCCTCTTGGAAGTGGTTAGCATTCTTTGGTACGTGACATTCCTCCGTGGCGTAGTCTTGGTCCGGATGTTGCTTAGAATGTTGCATTGCATGCTAATCACTCACGATTTTCTATTCCTGCTAAGCGAGTGACTCAATACTGTATTCAGAAATCTTTGCTAACTAACTCACTACTGAGTCCACTTGTTCTTGGTCTTTTGTGAAGGTTGACCGGCGAGGATTCGTGAACATGTGGCTCGCTTATTCCGGGTGTTCACACCACATGATCAGAAACTCCAAATGGTTCACCTCCCTCAACAAGGCGTCCAGTGATGAGTTCATCACTTTTGGAGACAACTCTCATGGGCGCATGACTCACAAGGGCGTGGTGCGTATCAACAACAACAACATCCTCAAGGATGTTACTCTAGTTCTCCACAGGAGTCAGAGTCAATATTCCAAAGAAGAACATGATTTTGAGAGTGGCGTGGGCTGTGTCCCCACTTCTCAAATGCTAGTTGTGGATCCTTTGGCTACTTCTTCAACTATAGCCTAGCCGATGTTCCAATGTCTACTACTTCCTCTTGGGCGGTGGCACCTACTTCACCGGTAGCTCAACTTCCTACCTCTCCTCCAGCTAAGTTAGAGGCTGCCGAGGCTACTTCCACTAGAGCTCCGGATTTGGTCGAGGGTCCTCAACGCACCCAAAGGGATCACCCTTCAACACAAATAATTAGTGACACCTCCAAGCTGTCACGTGCTCCAGGTCCATTCCTTCCTCAGACTTGGCACATTCTGCTTTTGTTGCCTCTTTTGAGCCAAAAGATATATGTCATGCAATTTCTGATGATAGGTTGGTCAATGTCATGCATGAGGAGTTAGAGAATTTTGAGAGAAGCAAGGTTTGACTGCTTGTAGAGCATCCACTTGGTCACAATGTCATTGGGACCAAGTGGGTGTTCTAGAACAAGCAAAGTGAGAATGACACTATTGTTCGTAACAAGGCTAGACTTGTAGTCCAAGGGTTTAGTCAAATAGAGGACTTTGATTTTGATTAAACTTTTGCACCTATTGCTTGTTTCGAGGCTATATGCATTTGCTTGCATTTTTTGCTTCCAAGAGATTTAAGCTTTATTAGATGGATGTCAAAAGTGTATTTTTTAATGGTTTTATCAAAGAAGAAGTATGTGTTAAATAATCTCTAAGATTTGAAAACTCTAAATATCTTAATCATGTGTACAAACTATCTAAGGCTCTCTATGGTCTTAAGCAAGCTCCTAGAGCTTGGTATACTAGACTAGAGAGTTTCTTGATTCAAAATGGTTTTTAAAATGGTAGGGTAGACAAGAACTTGTTTCTTCTTAGGTGTCGCAATGACCTAATAATAGTGCAAATCTATATGGATGACATAATCTTTGGTGGCTCCTCTTATGCTCTTGTGTCTAATTTTTCTAAGATGATAAGCAGAGAATTTGAGATATCCATGGTGGATGAGCTTCAATACTTCTTGGGACTACAAATTAAACAGGCGAAGGAAGGCACATTCGTTCATCAAGCCAAACACACCAAGGATCTCTTGAACAAGTTTGGGATGAGCAATGCCAAGCCGCTTAATTCCCTGAGGTCTACCACCACATCTCTTAGCCCTGATGAAGAAGGAGAGGCGGTGGACCAGAAGGAGTCTAGGTGCATGATCGACTCACTCCTCTACCTGACAGCAACAAGACCTAACATCCAGTTTGCCGTTTGCTTGTGTGCAAGGTTCCAAGCCTCGTCAAGAGACTCCCACTGGCAAGCTGTGAAGCGCATCATGAGGTACATTCGATTATCCCTTGAGTTTGGACTTTGGTATTCTTGCTCTTCTATTCTTGGGATTTACGGTTTTTTAGATGCAGACTTGGTGGGTGTAAAATAGAATGCAAGAGCACTTCTGGTTCTTATCACTATCTAGGCACTTTTCTTCTTTCATAGTCTTCTAGAAAATAATCATTTGTTGCACAATCCACTATTGAGGTTGAGTATGTTGCAGCTACAAGTAGTTGTAGTCAAATTCTTTGGATGATCTCTACTTTGCAGGATTTTGGGTTGATGTTTGATAGTGTTCCACTTTTCTGTGATAACACTAGTGCTATTAATATTGCTAAGAACACAGTGCAACACTCTAGAACCAAGCATAGATGTGCGATTCCATTTTCTTAGAGATCATGTTGAGAAGGGTGATGTAGTGCTCAAGTTTGTTGATTTTGAAAATCAGCTTGCGGATATTTTCACTAAGCCCTTACGCTCTACATGATTCTGTGCACTTAGAGGGGAATTGGGGATCATACATCCCCATGGGCTGGTGTGCGGAGGAGTTTTCTTTTTCTTATGTATTATATTGTAACATAGTGCATTTTGCATCATTTGTGATATATATCATGTGCACTTTTCATTTCCAAGAGCTTTGCTTATTATCCTTAGTGTGACAATAATTTTCTCAAGTTCGCTATATGCTAGGATTTGATTGTCTAGCTCATCTATCCATGATTTTTCATGTGTTCTCAAGAATTTGCAAAGCTAGCTTAAGTGGAGAAACAATTTGAACTAAATTCTTGATCTTTGATGAGTTGCTCACTAGACAATCCTCTATCTTTGAATCTTCTCATGATTTT
The DNA here is from genome assembly GCA_019208055.1 of Stipa capillata. Taxonomy (NCBI): domain Eukaryota; kingdom Viridiplantae; phylum Streptophyta; class Magnoliopsida; order Poales; family Poaceae; genus Stipa; species Stipa capillata. The sequence continues at coordinate 451,618 of JAGXJF010004774.1, read as the reverse complement.
AGTATTGCAAATATGATATTTATTATGACTGGTCAAATATAAGACTTCATGGTTATCTTGACTAGGACTGTTAGTGACTTGACATACTTAGGCATTTGTGGCTCAGGTCGGAGAACGCTTATGGCTATTGATAGTCACTAGTTGTGCACTACAAGCTTGCGATCTACCTTTTGTTAATACGAAAATGCTAAATTAGGGATGAACCACTCAAGATACTTGCTCGTGTAAGAGGTAGTACTATAGCTGTGGCTAGTCCAAATAATCATGTGGAATTAATGTGAAAAACTCTAGATAAATCACTCAAGGTACTTCCTTGTGTAGGGGGTTGTATTTTTATTGTGACTAATCCAATTTAATTGTGTGATTACTTATTGTGGCAACTGGTAGAGCTTTGGTCCTAGTTTTGATCGGTTGTCCTCCATCATGACTTAGCACTAGGTTCTCATGCTTCACACATGCTTAGATTCTTTGCTAGTATGAACAGCTAGTTTGGAACTCATCATTAATGAAATATTTAATGTGCTAAGTGCTTAAGATTGCTAGCTGCTTTTCTTGATATACATGTCTTTTTATGGTTTGAGGAGCATTTCTGTGGGCATATTAGCACCGCATGTGTCTATTTTGGATAATCCTCAAAGCTTGCTAAAAAATGAAAAATCAAAAATTTCCATTCCACATCATGCATGCATATTTATGCTTGATGATTAGATGATGCATAATCAAAGGAGGAAGCTTGAAGTCCCTTGATGATTATAATGCTAAAGGGGGTCTCAAGTTCAATCATTGTTTTTGACATAGTTTTGCAAGATAGGCATGTGTGTGCATAATAGAAATAGTAATTGCTTTTGGAGTAGATCATAGATTATGGGTTATAGAAGGGAGGGGGAGTTTATTGTTTTTGCCTTTACTTACATATTTGATTTCTACTCTAATGGACATGCACTTGGCCTCGTGCTTGTTTTCTCTTTCTTTCGGCCAAGTGTGAATTTTTACAACTTGATTGTTTTTAAAATATACAAACCAACTCCAATTTGATTGATTTTGAGATGTTGGTAACATATTCATCAAGGGGGAGATTGTGAGTCATGTGATGACTTTGACAGTATTTGTGATGAATATTTTGCCATTTTTATGATGTTGGAGTTGGATTTATATGAATTCAGTGTTTGACTATGGTGACCATATGTTTATTTGGTGAATTCGAGTTTGGTAAATTTTTCTCGTGAAAATTGATATAATAGGTCATTTCGGCTAACTTGGGTCAAGTGAAAAACTTGTGCTCGCAATGATTTGCTTGGTCTATGGTGTCAGGTGCGAGTTGGGCACGGGATGGTTTGGTCACGTGGGACTAGCATGAAGCTTGGAGGGCAGAGATGCGGTCCAGGAGGTGGTGACGATATCCTGTGGCTTAAAAGCATGTATATAGAGGATAAAGGAAGCTGTTGGAGCCAAGTCGTGAAGACCAAGTTGAGTCTCGGGGATTTTTGGGAAAAATGCCAAATCCACGAAGAAGCTTTTCAAAAACCACGGTGGAGGCACCCGAGGAAGCGTTTTAGAGATTGCGTAGGGTGGAAGGAAAATCGAATAGTGGCTAAGCTAGTTAGACACATTGAGCTGCGTGCTAATTAGTTTAGACCCATAGGACATGAGGCCCAAGAGTGGAAGATGGGGTTTTCCCTCCCCATTATAGATAGAGGATGAGAGGTGCTTATCCCCTCAAGCCTTTTGAGAAACCCTTTTGTAATAGCTACACTAGAGAGTGCTTTAACCTTAAAGATGGGAGGCTTTTAAACACCAAGAAAAACCAAGAAAATCAATACAAAATGAGTTCAAAGAAAAGCCTATGGTTGATTAGGGTTTTTTTCATGAATTGATCCTTGGTATGGCAAGTAAGTGGTGGGGATATCATCTCTATACTAATCTCATCTAAGCATACCCAAGGTTTCATCTTTTCTCTTCTCTGTTTTGAGTTTTCTTAGAGAAAAGGCAAGTTCTTTGGATTTTCAAATTAATCTTTGCAAAGTCCGTGATCCAATGATTTGAGGGTTGTATTAGGTTGCTATGTTGTGTAAAAGGTCACCATATTAATTTCATATCAAGATTTCTCACGAGCACCAAGAAATCGGTAATTTGCATTTCGCTCAATCTTTAGGGCTGATTTCAGGAATTAGAAATAGGTGGAGATTTGAGGGATATTTATTGGAATCAACCATTGATCTAGCATTACAAGACCCTTCTCTAACTCCGTGCAAATTTTTATCAAGATTTGATGGACGGATTTTGATTTCTCATGATTTTCCTCATGTCTTTCTAAACGCTTGGCTTTGGTGCAGATGGTAGTAAATCAAGAATTACTCTTAGCATAGATAAGCTTTTGATATGATTCTAATTAGAATAGTTCCATAATCTCCTTGCTACCACTGTGTAAAATTTCACTCAATTCCACCAAGAGGATCAAAATATGTCAGAGTTTCTTCGAGCGACAATCTCCCTGTTTTTGGGAACTCGAAGACTCCGAGATTGCTATCTGTTCTTCTTGAATTAGACTTCTAGACCATCCAAGATTTTCTCAGAGACTCCAAGATTTTTTTCAGAGACTTCGAGATTGCTGTCTGTCCTTCTTGACTTGGATTCTTAGACCATCCAAGATTTTCTCGAAGACTCTAAGATTGTTGTCTGTCCTTCTTGAGTTTGGATTTCCATATCTGTCACGGCCCCGGAATAGAATATGACTAGAGGAACGAACAGTCGCCAAGGACCGAAGGCATCCGTCGACTGGGTGGCACGGTACCTGCGCCGTACGCACCACAGTGGAGGGATCCGACACCCGACCCCACCTTGGGTCGAGCCGGCCGGAAGCGACTGGGCTTCCCAGAGCCACATTCAATTCCACGAGTCGTGTGAAGGTCTAGAGTCGTTCACGAACGCTACCGTGCAGAGTAGAGTCGGAGGAGCCCGGCAGTTCTACCCACACCCTAACCTAGCTCGAAGCTAGTGGGTCGCTCAAAAGCCCGGTAGAAACCCACCCACACCCTGCCTGGCCGGCACAGCATCTCAGCCAGCGGGTCACTCAACCGAGATCTCGCTCAACAAAGTAACACAAGGAACGGCCGTAGTCCTTCACGACTAACCCATATACTTCATATCATACACGCAATGTATATGGGCAGTCTGTTATAAACAACTTGAGCATCACAACAAAACACTACGATACGATAACATACTAGTCGTCCACCACGGACGATAAGGTTACAGTATTTAAGACATATCCGAGTACGGAGTCAAACAACAGCGGAAACGAATTAAAGAGGGTCCCACAGCAGCCTAAGAACTGCTGACTAGTAGTTCAACAAAAGAGGTTCCCCGAACCGATCACCAACCAAGGATAAAGCCAAATGCACTAAACATCGTCGAAGAATTCCTCGACCCCTGGCTCACCTGCAATGATCTAGGAAAGCCCTAGGTGAGTACAAAGTACTCGCAAGACTTATTCGTGCTTGATTAGATGTCCTACTCATACTAGGATAACATTATTAAACATGATGCATATCAACATAAGCAACAAGGTCAAATCAATTCATTCATCCACCAAGTAGAACATAGATGTCACCTACAATCCAATCTTCCAGATATCTCTACTTAGGGGGTGTGATGGTAACTCCTAGTCACATGTGGTTCCCAACTCAGTGGCACGATGACCACAGTGGCGCGATGACCACAATATAACTCAGTGGCACGATGACCACAGTGGCACGATGACCACAATATATCCAGATCCCCACATTGATAGTGTACCATCACCACCACACCTCAATTTCATCTCTCGGGTCGTTACCGGCAGACGATCACCCTGAGTATAGCGAGTGCCTTATCCCTTGGAGGTTGCAAGGCTCCAAGGGTCTTAGTCTTACCTCGACCATACCCCAGCATCGCTGTCGCCAACGCCCACGTGTAGCAAGGGGAGTTGTACCGATAGAATCACCTCAGGTTGGTATCGCGACAACCACCTTAACACCTCGTCGCAACAGGCCCCTCCAATGATACCAACTTTATCCATCGTACACTTTCCCTTCGGCTCTCACATCTTACTTTAAAGGGTTCAAGTGTACTTTATATCCGATTACTTCAATTAAAGACACACATATCATATACACCTCCTAGCATGCTAGTTGACATAATCTTAACCAGAGTGCAGTAATAACGATACGAGCATCATCATAAAATAAGTAAGACAATACTGGAATAAAAGGGGATGCAACAAGCTCTGCTTGCCTTCGTAGAACTGCTCCTGATCCTGCGTGAGGTCGTGAGCTTGCGGGTCTCCTTCTTCGAAGTCTAGTGCAAGAAGTTGAATGTCGGAAATAAGCGATAATGTAACGATCCAGCATGTATGCATGAAGGCTAATGCGACTAATGAGTGTTCAGCCATGCATTAGGTTTAAGTTCGTGAAGATTATTCATTTTAAGCTTAGGAAGGATATGGGGTGACCTTAATCTTACATGCGAGCTAAAACACTGTTCGAATACGAGTTAGGGTTTTGGGGATCCTGGTTCAATTTGAAAAGTCATGAATCCTAACGACGCGTAGCTTAGAAGTGCCCTAGAATGCAAGACTAACGCCGCTGGAATCACTTCATTTGGAGCTACGAGCGAGGAATTATGGCTCGTCGATTTAGGGTTTCAACGGGGCTCGACAACTAGAAGAGCTAACCCTAATATCATGTCATGCATGTAACTCTATGGCAATTTTAATTATTTCATGTCATAGGGTATCTCATAAGCTTTCCAACACTATAAAGATTGTCGGAATCGGAGGTAGGGTCGAAAAACCTAGGGTTTACGGACCCTCGACAACCCTAGAACTTCTACCCTAAGTAACAGCATGTGCATGTACTCAAAATCAACTTTTGATTCAGCCATTGTGTAGAGAATCTTCTGAGGTTTCCAAATATATAAAAATTTCCAAATTTGGCCGAGTGGTTTAAAAGTTATGCCAGTTTGAAATTGCATTTGAAATCTGCCCTAAAAATGACCTAACCCTAATTGCTGCGGGTACCCGAAGGCTACCCGACCCGGTACCCGAAAATCCCTTTAGCGCACCCGAGAGGCTCACCCGAGAACTCAACCCACTAACCCACGTCAGCAGGGCACGGGACCCGCGTGTCATACGGTGCGGCACCCGGGGGCCAATCAAAACGAGCCACGCGTCGGTTATCTCTCCCTCTCTCTTTCTACTCTCTCTCTCTCGGCTGACTCGGGGCCGGCGGCGAGGCCAGACGGCGGCGGGTCACCGGAGACCTCACCGGAGGGGGCTCTGGGGTCCTGCTGGGCTCGGGAATATGCCGGGGAGGAAGAGGAGCTCACCCTCAGCACACCTCGGTGCTCGGAGAGGAGAAGGGAGGCCGGGAGGAGGGTCGACGACGAGGAGGGGCGGCGAGGTGGCTCGGTCGCCGGTGAGGGAGGTGCTCTGGTCGGAGATCTGCAAAATGGAGCACGGGAGGGTGTTAGGGTGGAGGAGGAGGACCTCTGGAGCAAGAAGATGGAGGGGGAAGAGGTTTGGAACCACGCGGGGGAGCTCGTCGGAGGGGAGACCGGAGGCGGGGACGAAGACGGCGGCGAGGAGGTTCCGGGGCAGATCTGTGGAGCAAGTGGAGAGGGGAGTTAGAGGTGAGATAGGGGAGCTCAGGGGATGGAAGAATAGGAGACGGAGGAGCTCACGGATCCGGAGGAATTGCTCGTCGGAGCTGCTCACCGGAGAGGAGGAGAGAAGCTTCGGGCGCTGGGGAGGAGTTTAGAGGACTAGGGTTTTCTGGAGGAAGCGAGGGGGGGGAAGAAGGGGCTGTCGGGACGGGCAGCTTTAATAGGGCGGCGAGGCGCTGGACCGCTGGTCGGGAGGTCAGGGCGCCGCCCAGCTCGGCCGCTCGCGGCGGCGACGTGGAGGGGGTGACCCTGACAGGCGGGCCCGGGCGCTGCGGCAGAGGAGGGGGAGGAGGCTGACAGCGGGGGCCCGGCTGTCAGCGGGAGCAGAGAGGGGCGCGGCGCGCGCGGGGGTAGCTGGGCCGGCCGAGGGCGGCCCAATTGGCTCGGCCTGGTCGTTAGGGTTTAGGTTTTATTCTTTTTCTTTTTATTTATTCCCTGATCACCCCTGTTATTATTTTATGTACAAAACTTTGTCCAATTACTGAAATTTTTACCAGGGTCCCTCATAATATTATTCTTGAGCTACTGTATAAGTTTGAACTCAATTGGAGTTGATTTGAATAGGGGTCCAGTACAACTCTAGGGTTTTGACCTAATCGGCAAGTTGAACTAGAGCTAGGGTTTAGGGTTCCTCCAAAAATTTCTGAAATTTGGTAGGGGGCTAGAGTTCACTATTTCATGCCCATTTCCAAAGTTTAAAACATTTTGATCCATCCTGGCTTGCTTGTCGACTTAACCCTAGTTTCTCGGACTTTAGGGTTTGTCCTCGGATAATCCAATCAGAGCTATGATTTCATGTGGGTTTTGGACAATTCTTAGGAGATGAGTGTTGGGAAAGTTGGAAAAGGTTGGAAGGGGGATCCACTGGTGGGACCCACTGGACCCACCCCCTTATTAGGGCTTTTATCGAGGTTCGATACTTCAAATAAATTGATTGGTGTTAATTTCCACAAATTGAGTTTTCAAGGATGAGATATGCACCTATTCTATAGTTTCACTTACATTGATTGGTGTTTGCAACTATTCCCACCGAGGATGAAATATTTACGTATTCGACAATATATTAATACATTGTTTCAAAAGTTTACAAAGGTGGGGTGGATGGGGATGTCATGTATGCATGAGATGCAATGAACCCTAATCGAGACTTGGGACTTACAAAACCTACCCCCCTTAAAAAGATCTCGACCCGAGATCTCTAACGTTCGACAAACAATGTTGGAAACTCCTTCCTGAGCCAATCTTCTCGTTCCCATGTAGCTTCATCTTCGGTGTGATTGCTCCACTGAACCTTGAAAAACTTGATGGTACGGCGTCGAGTCTTGCGCTCTGTCTCATCGAGGATGCACACGGGATGCTCCCGATAAGAAAGATCTTCATGTAATACTTCGATTTCAGGATTGATCTTCCTCTCGGGGACTCGATGACAAGCCTTCAGCTGGGAGACATGGAAGACGTCGTGCATCCGAGATAGGTAGTCAGGTAGTTCCAGCTGGTACGCCACGGTTCCTCTTTTGGCCAAGATCCGATAGGGTCCGATGTATCGGGGAGCGAGTTTGCCTTTCATCGCGAAGCGGCGAACACCTCTGAACGGTGTGACCTTCAGGTATACACTGTCTCCGACTTGGAATGTAACTTCGCGACGATGAGGGTCTGCATAACTCTTTTGTCTGCACTGGGCTTCGCGAAGACGTTCTCGGATGAGCTGGACCATGTCTTCGGCTTCTTCGATTGGGTTAGGCCCGAAGAACTGTCTTTCCCCTGTCTCGGACCAATTTAACGGAGTTCTACACTTTCTTCCATAGAGTACCTCGAAAGGTGCCATACCAAGGCTGGCTTGATAACTGTTGTTGTATGCGAACTCGGCATAGGGTAGACAATCCTCCCAGTTGGAACCTAAGGCTAGTGCACATGACCTTAGCATATCTTCAAGAATCTGGTTGGTTCTCTCAACCTGACCTCCGGTCTGAGGATGGAAAGCAGTGCTAAAAGACAAGGAGGTTCCCATAGCTTCTTGCAGACTCTTCCAGAATCGGCTAGTAAATTGAGTGCCTCGATCCGAAATGATTCGCTTGGGGACACCGTGGAGGCAAACAATCCGAGCGATGTACAATCTTGCTAATTGACTCACTTTATGCGTTGTCTTGACAGGGATGAAGTGAGCAACTTTGGAGAGGCGATCCACAATCACCCATACTGCATCGTTACCTTTAGGGGATCTCGGCAGACCTACCACAAAGTCCATTCCGATTTCTTCCCATTTCCACTCAGGGACTGGGATTGGTTGGAGCAGGCCTGCTGGTCTTTGGTGCTCAGCCTTCACTCGTCGACATATATCGCACTCAGCTACATAACGAGCGATCTCCCGTTTCATCCTTGTCCACCAAAATCGTTGGCGGAGATCTTGGTACATCTTTGTGCTCCCGGGATGAATGGTCAACGGGGAATTGTGAGCCTCATGGAGAATTAGGTCTTTCAGCTGCTGATTCTTGGGTACTACCAGCCTCTTTCCAAACCAGAGTACTCCATCCTTATCTTCGCTGAAACAGGTTGTGGTTCCACTTTTCACCTTCTCTTTGATTTTCTGGATGCCTGCGTTCTGAGCCTGGGCAGCCTTGATCTGATCCTCTAGGGTCGGCCTTACCTCTATTGCGGCAAGAGAACCCTGCTCAACCATCTCCAGGTTGAGCCGCTGAAATTCCAAATGGAGTGGTGGTTGCTGTTCCCGGATCATGGTAGTATTGCAATAAGCCTTCCGACTGAGGGCATCAGCAACAACGTTAGCTTTGCCAGGTGTATAGTTCAAACCTAGGTCATAGTCCTTAATGAGTTCCAACCATCTCCTCTGACGAAGGTTCAAATCCGGCTGGGTGAAAAGATATTTCAAGCTCTTGTGATCCGAGTAAATTTCGCAACGATTACCGATGAGGTAATGTCGCCATACTTTGAGAGCGTGAACCACGGCGGCTAATTCCAGGTCATGAGTGGGGTAGTTGGCCTCGTGGGGACGCAATTGGCGTGACGCATAAGCTACGACACGGCCCTCTTGCATGAGGACACAACCTAGCCCATTCCGGGACGCATCACAATATACTTCAAAATCCTTGTCAACGTCCGGAAGGATCAGCACTGGGGCGGATGTCAATCTTTTCTTGAGCTCTTGGAAGCTTGCTTCACACTTGTCAGTCCATACAAACTTGGCGTCCTTTTTCAACAGTTCAGTCATCGGCTTGGCTATGGAAGAGAAGCCTTCGATGAACCGGCGGTAATATCCTGCCAAACCCAGAAAACTCCGGATCTGGGTAACCGACTTAGGTTGCTTCCATTCTTGGACGGCTTGAACTTTACTAGGTTCCACTGCAACACCGGTGGCTGACAGGACATGACCCAAGAATTCGACTTCATGCTTCCAAAACTCGCACTTCGAGAATTTGGCATACAGGCGATGCTCACGGAGCTTGCCGAGTACCATTCTCAAGTGGTCTTCGTGCTCGGACTCAGTCTTGGAGTAGATGAGAATATCATCGATGAACACGACAACAAATCGGTCCAGGTATTCCATGAAGACGGAGTTCATGAGTTGCATGAACGTGGAGGGGGCATTGGTCAATCCAAATGACATGACCGTATACTCATACGACCCATAACGAGTGGTGAATGCAGTCTTCGGTATGTCTTCGGACCTTATCTTGATTTGGTGATAGCCTAGCCTGAGGTCGATCTTGGAGAAGACACAAGCACCGGTCAACTGATCAAAAAGATCATCAATCCGGGGAAGTGGGTACTTGTTCTTCACTGTAAGTTCATTCAGTGGGCGATAGTCGACTACCATTCGGAGGCTGTCATCCTTCTTCTTCACAAACATGGCTGGACAACCCCACGGTGACGAACTGGGTCTGATAAAACCTTTGCTTTCCAGCTCCTGGAGCTGCTTCTTCATTTCCAATAACTCCTTTGGGGATATCCTATATGGTCGCCTCGAAACAGGAGCTGTTCCAGGCGGGAGGTCAATGACGAACTCCACGGCACGATCCGGGGGCATACCCGGCAATTCCTCCGGAAATACGTCCGGGTACTCGCACACAATGGGTACAAGCTCTATGTCCTGGTCGGGGGTGCCACTCATGGCGAAAAGACACCCAGAGATGGATGGGGACACAAATTCCACCTTCTTGCCGGAATCGGTGCTAAGGGCCACAGACCGACTGGCACAGTCTATCTTTGCTTTGTGTTGGATCAGCCAGTTCATTCCTAATATCACGTCTAACCCCTTTGTGTCAAGGACCACTGTATTGGCTAGGAACACTTCCCCATCGATTTCTATTTTAACTCCCTCGCAGACTGCATCGGCCCTTAATTCTGATCCAGGGGTTGCAATAAGGAGGGGTGGATGCAATGCGGATGAGGGAACATGATTCTCATGCACAAATTTGCTGGATATAAAAGAGTGCGATGCTCCTGAATCGAAGAGAACGACGGCAGGAGCTGAGTTGACAGGGAGCGTACCCAAAACCACCTCTGGCGCCTCCTGCGCTTCATCTGCAGTGATATGATTCACTCTGCCACGGCCGGGGACTTGGGGTTTACGAGGAGCTTGACCTCTAGCGGGTTGGCTACCACCTGGTTGTCCTTGCTGCACCTTTGGGGCAAAAGAATGCCCGGTGCGAGGTTGGTGGCAGTTGTTGGCGAAGTGTCCCATTGCCCCGCAGTTAAAGCAGCGCACCTTGTTTAGGTCCAGCGGTGGCCGTGACGATCCTCCCAGGGACTGGGGCTGGTATGCTTGCGGTTGTGGGCGTGGAGCATACCCCTGAGGCCTTGGGGCGTACTGCACTGCTGGGCGGGTTGGCTGCTGCTGCCACACCCGGGGTCGTTGGGAACTGCTGGCCGCGGTCTTCAGAGCTTCTCGGTCACGTTTGCGGTTCTTCTCAAGGATACCTTCCTTGGCTTCCACCTTAATGGCCTTGCCGACAAGGTACTGAAAGTTACGCATGTCGACAGTGGCCAACTTGGCCTGCATCTCATCGTTCAACTTTCCCATGAACTTTTCTACCTTTTTCCCATCTGTGGATACTTCATCCGAGGCATAGCGCGCTAGATGGTTGAACTCTCGGAGGAATTGGGTAACGGGCCTCTTGCCTTGGCGGAGGTTTCGGAATTCTTCCTTTTTCAGTGCCATTATCTCTTCGGGGACATGGAACTCACGGAATCCGGTCTGGAATTCGGCCCATGTGACCACGTGTCCTACCGCTTGCATAGCGAGGAAATTCTCCCACCAATCGGCGGCGGCTCCCTCAAGGTAGTGGGAGGCATAGCTGACCTTGTCGGCCTCGGGGCAATGGGCCAACTGTAGCTTTCTCTCCATTGTCTTGATCCAATTATCCGCTTCTAATGGATCATCAGTCTGATCAAAGGTCGGTGGTTGGGTCCGTTGAAAGTCTCCCAGGCTACCGCGAACCGGACCACCCGCTGCGCCTTGATTGCGCGCGAGTTGCTCCAAGATTCTGTTCTGAGTGATCAGCAGGTCCGCAATGTTAGGCTGCTGAGGAGGAGGTGGCACTGGTTCCCCTTCACGCTCACGGTCTTCAGGTGCGGCTGGCCGTTGGGGAGGAGGTGGTACTGGTTCCTCCTCACGCCCACGGCGTCCACGTGCGGCACCACGAGTTCCAGACGCCATTCTGTTGCAGTCAAGGACAACAGCAAGAACGGATCAAAGTTAGAGAGGCGGAAACAAATGTCTCACACTGGTTCAGTGGGGTATTTATGAACATATAGCATTGTTCCCTACACTTTCACGAGGAGATGAATAGTAGAACAACGATAAGAACGATATTGGATTGCCATAATACGTTCACCCTAGTCCATAAGTTAAGGCTGCGGTTTAGATCACCTTACGGTGAACTAAACGTTTCCAAATGCCAAAATTACAGCCCATAATACCCAATTACATGCCTCCAAAAGAATTCTTAAACCTAGGGTTCGGTCCGGCTTACATTACAAAATGAGACCATTGACTCGATACTAAATCCAAACAGCACTTCTAAGGGTTTCCTAGTGCTTTTTCATCACACCAATAGGTCTCGTAAGCCTCCATTGCTATTCTCCAAGCATCATCTCACTCCTCACCAGATGGTGGGTTGCTAGTGGTGTACCACACCCGCTCTTCCGGGTCTTCTTCTTCTTCTTCGGACAGTGCAGCTTCGTCAGTGGGAACTGAGGTGGCTGGCGTCGAGGCATTTGCTTCTGAGGATCTTGGGGTGAAAAGCCGAAGGTACTGTCGGGCTGTCATCCTTTTGCGCGGCTTCGCTCCAGAACTCTCAGGTTGGTTGGTCTTACAAGGTGGAGGCGGGGTTGGCTCCTCCACCGGGACATAAGGGCTCTCGCCGCAAGACTCATCCTCATTCGCCACATGGTATCTCCGGCGCAACTCCATGCGAAGCTTGCGGTTAACTTTTGTCAATCGTTCCACTTCTTGAGTAGCCTTTCCATAATCCTGATACAGCCTGTGGTGCATTACTTCCGCATCAACAATGTGCTGGATCGTCTCCAACTCAGTCTCATCATCTTCTTCGTCGTCACTTGGCACTGGTACCCTAATGCTGGCACCTCCATCAGTAATCTGGGGAATGAGACGGAAGGGAGAAAATAGAAAGATCTCGTCGAAGTGATGCCGTAGGTGGAGAACTGCTTTTCTTGAGGCTTCCAATCGGGCATCTTCATCACTGGGTCTAGATGATGTAAAGGTCTGATCCAAGTCCGAGACCTTCACTGCGACCCATGCCATCCAAAAGTGAGTCTTTCCATGAACCTTATAAGTCTTGGCATGGAAGGCAGGGAGTTCTTCCGGGGGCACTCCAAGATATTCCAACATCCTCCACAACAAGGCAGCCCATCCTCCAAGCTGTTGCGGGTCGGTCACAACGTTATACACCATCCTATACAAATTTTTGGGGTTAGAGAGGACAGGGTTAGCCACACAATGAAAACAAATGCAATAGAAGAGAGTCTTGGAACTAAGAATGAGGGGATACGGAATAAAAAGCAAGCTACTTATTGACTTTAAACATAGGGTTTAACTTTTTAAATAATTTTCTGGCCAAGTGGCGCATGGCCAGGGGCAGCGGAAGCCCTAACTAACGACCACCTGCAATTGGCTTCCTACGGTCAGTTCGGCTCTGATACCAAGCTGTCACGGCCCCGGAATAGAATATGACTAGAGGAACGAACAGTCGCCAAGGACCGAAGGCATCCGTCGACTGGGTGGCACGGTACCTGCGCCGTACGCACCACAGTGGAGGGATCCGACACCCGACCCCACCTTGGGTCGAGCCGGCCGGAAGCGACTGGGCTTCCCAGAGCCACATTCAATTCCACGAGTCGTGTGAAGGTCTAGAGTCGTTCACGAACGCTACCGTGCAGAGTAGAGTCGGAGGAGCCCGGCAGTTCTACCCACACCCTAACCTAGCTCGAAGCTAGTGGGTCGCTCAAAAGCCCGGTAGAAACCACCCACACCCTGCCTGGCCGGCACAGCATCTCAGCCAGCGGGTCACTCAACCGAGATCTCGCTCAACAAAGTAACACAAGGAACGGCCGTAGTCCTTCACGACTAACCCATATACTTCATATCATACACGCAATGTATATGGGCAGTCTGTTATAAACAACTTGAGCATCACAACAAAACACTACGATACGATAACATACTAGTCGTCCACCACGGACGATAAGGTTACAGTATTTAAGACATATCCGAGTACGGAGTCAAACAACAGCGGAAACGAATTAAAGAGGGTCCCACAGCAGCCTAAGAACTGCTGACTAGTAGTTCAACAAAAGAGGTTCCCCGAACCGATCACCAACCAAGGATAAAGCCAAATGCACTAAACATCGTCGAAGAATTCCTCGACCCCTGGCTCACCTGCAATGATCTAGGAAAGCCCTAGGTGAGTACAAAGTACTCGCAAGACTTATTCGTGCTTGATTAGATGTCCTACTCATACTAGGATAACATTATTAAACATGATGCATATCAACATACGCAACAAGGTCAAATCAATTCATTCATCCACCAAGTAGAACATAGATGTCACCTACAATCCAATCTTCCAGATATCTCTACTTAGGGGGTGTGATGGTAACTCCTAGTCACATGTGGTTCCCAACTCAGTGGCACGATGACCACAGTGGCGCGATGACCACAATATAACTCAGTGGCACGATGACCATAGTGGCACGATGACCACAATATATCCAGATCCCCACATTGATAGTGTACCATCACCACCACACCTCAATTTCATCTCTCGGGTCGTTACCGGCAGACGATCACCCTGAGTATAGCGAGTGCCTTATCCCTTGGAGGTTGCAAGGCTCCAAGGGTCTTAGTCTTACCTCGACCATACCCCAGCATCGCTGTCGCCAACGCCCACGTGTAGCAAGGGGAGTTGTACCGATAGAATCACCTCAGGTTGGTATCGCGACAACCACCTTAACACCTCGTCGCAACAGGCCCCTCCAATGATACCAACTTTATCCATCGTACACTTTCCCTTCGGCTCTCACATCTTACTTTAAAGGGTTCAAGTGTACTTTATATCCGATTACTTCAATTAAAGACACACATATCATATACACCTCCTAGCATGCTAGTTGACATAATCTTAACCAGAGTGCAGTAATAACGATACGAGCATCATCATAAAATAAGTAAGACAATACTGGAATAAAAGGGGATGCAACAAGCTCTGCTTGCCTTCGTAGAACTGCTCCTGATCCTGCGTGAGGTCGTGAGCTTGCGGGTCTCCTTCTTCGAAGTCTAGTGCAAGAAGTTGAATGTCGGAAATAAGCGATAATGTAACGACCAGCATGTATGCATGAAGGCTAATGCGACTAATGAGTGTTCAGCCATGCATTAGGTTTAAGTTCGTGAAGATTATTCATTTTAAGCTTAGGAAGGATATGGGGTGACCTTAATCTTACATGCGAGCTAAAACACTGTTCGAATACGAGTTAGGGTTTTGGGGATCCTGGTTCAATTTGAAAAGTCATGAATCCTAACACGCGTAGCTTAGAAGTGCCCTAGAATGCAAGACTAACGCCGCTGGAATCACTTCATTTGGAGCTACGAGCGAGGAATTATGGCTCGTCGATTTAGGATTCAACGGGGCTCGACAACTAGAAGAGCTAACCCTAATATCATGTCATGCATGTAACTCTATGGCAATTTTAATTATTTCATGTCTAGGGTATCTCATAAGCTTTCCAACACCATAAAGATTGTCGGAATCGGAGGTAGGGTCGAAAACCTAGGGTTTACGGACCCTCGACAACCCTAGAACTTCTACCCTAAGTAACAGCATGTGCATGTACTCAAAATCAACTTTTGATTCAGCCATTGTGTAGAGAATCTTCTGAGGTTTCCAAATATATAAAAATTTCCAAATTTGGCCGAGTGGTTTAAAAGTTATGCCAGTTTGAAATTGCATTTGAAATCTGCCCTAAAAATGACCTAACCCTAATTGCTGCGGGTACCCGAAGGCTACCCGACCCGAACCCAAAACCCTGCGTGCACCCGAGACCCTACCCACGCACTCCACCCACTAATCCATGTCAGCAGGGCACGGGACCCGCGTGTCATACGGTGCGGCACCCGGGGGCCAATCAAAACGAGCCACGCGTCGGTTATCTCTCCCTCTCTCTTTCTACTCTCTCTCTCTCGGCTGACTCGGGGCCGGCGGCGAGGCCAGACGGCGGCGGGTCACCGGAGACCTCACCGGAGGGGGCTCTGGGGTCCTGCTGGGCTCGGGAATATGCCGGGGAGGAAGAGGAGCTCACCCTCAGCACACCTCGGTGCTCGGAGAGGAGAAGGGAGGCCGGGAGGAGGGTCGACGACGAGGAGGGGCGGCGAGGTGGCTCGGTCGCCGGTGAGGGAGGTGCTCTGGTCGGAGATCTGCAAAATGGAGCACGGGAGGGTGTTAGGGTGGAGGAGGAGGACCTCTGGAGCAAGAAGATGGAGGGGGAAGAGGTTTGGAACCACGCGGGGGAGCTCGTCGGAGGGGAGACCGGAGGCGGGGACGAAGACGGCGGCGAGGAGGTTCCGGGGCAGATCTGTGGAGCAGAGTGGACGGGGAGTTAGAGAATGAGATAGGGGAGCTAATGGGGAAGAATAGGAGACGGAGGAGCTCGGGACCGAGAGGAATTGCTCGTCGGAGCTGCTCACCGGAGAGGAGGAAGAAGGCTTCGGGCGCCGGGGAAGGAGGAGGAGAGGACTAGGGTTTCTGGGGAGCGAGGAGCGGAGAAGGGGCTGTCGGGACGGGCAGCTTTTATAGGGCGGCGAGGCTTGGACCGCTGGTCGGAGTGTCAGGGCACCGCCCAGCTCGGCCGCTGGCCGGCGGCGACGTGGAGGGGGTGATCCTGACACGCGGGCCCGGGGTGCGGCAGCGGGAGGGGGAAGGGGATGACAGCCGGGGCCCGGCTGTCAGCGGGAGCAGAGAGGGGGCGCGCGCGCGCGGGGTAGCTGGGCCGGCCTGGGGGGCGGCCCAATTGGCTCGGCCTGCCCGTTAGGTTTAGGGTTTCTATTTCTTTTCTTTTTCTTTTCCTCCTGAGCACCCCTCTTATTATTTTATGTACAAATCTTTGTCCAAATGTTCTGAAATTTTTACCAGGTCCTCATAATATTATTCTTGAGCTACTGTATAAGTTTGAACTCAATTAGAGTTGATTTGGGTAGGGATCCAGTACAACTCTAGGGTTTGACCTAATCGGCAATTTGAACTAGAGGTAGGTCCTAGGGTTCCCCAAAATTTCTGAAAATTGGCAGGGGGCTAGAGTTCACTATTTCATGCCCATTTCCAAAGTTTAAAACATTTTGATCCATCCTGGCTTGCTTGTCGACTTAACCCTAGTTTCTCGGACTTTAGGGTTTGTCCTCGGATAATCCAATCAGACTATGATTTCATGTGGTTTTTGGACAATTCTTAGGAGATGAGTGTTGGGAAAGTTGGAAAATGTTGGAAGGGGGATCCACTGGTGGGACCCACTGGACCCACCCCCTTATTAGGGCTTTTATCGAGGTTCGATACTTCAAATAAATTGATTGGTGTTAATTTCCACAAATTGAGTTTTCAAGGATGAGATATGCACCTATTCTATAGTTTCACTTACATTGATTGGTGTTTGCAACTATTCCCACCGAGGATGAAATATTTACGTATTCGACAATATATTAATACATTGTTTCAAAAGTTTACAAAGGTGGGGTGGATGGGGATGTCATGTATGCATGAGATGCAATGAACCCTAATCGAGACTTGGGCCTTACAATATCATTCGAGTTTTTCTCTGACACTCTGAGATTGCTCTCTTTTTCTCCTAAGTTGGATTTCTAGACCATCCAAGATCGTTCTAATTTGAATATTTTCTTTCGCTTCACTTTTAACATTTGCACTCTAGTTTTTCTTGGCCTTTAGTGCAAAGTTTTGGAAAGTGATTTTTGAGTATTCGACATTCAACCCCCCCCCAATTGGAAGCCATCAATCCAACAAATCTTTGTGCGCTCCTTCTCCTCACCCCACCAAAAATTCTGAATAAGTTGGATCAAATCATCACAAAGACTAGCTGGGAACTTAAAAACACTCCTATCATAAGTTAGTAAGGCGTACAAAACTTATTTGATGAGAATTTCCTTACCACCACAGGATAAATATTTCTCTGACCAAATTTGAGAGGCGTTTTAAGAATTTATCCTTGATAAATTGAATTTCCCACCTTTCATACGCCCATCTGGAATAGGTAAACCCAGATATTTCTCCTCAAAACTTTCTACCACAATATGGAGAGAGGTAGTAATGATTGTTTGATCTGCAATACCTACACCTCTCACCAACAAGATAGAAAATTTAGTTAGGCTCAAAATTGCCCTGTGCCCAGCTCATACATGCACAACACCTCCTCCACCATGAGAGCTTGATCCAAAGATGCCTTGAAGAAAAGAAGGCAATCATCTGTGAATAATAAGTGAGAAACGCCAGGAGCCCGGCAACAAATTTTGAACTCCTGCAAACACCCTCTGCTAATAGCATCATTAAGGATGAGAGACAAATTGTCAGCGACAAAGAGAAATAAATAACATGGCAAAGGACCACCCTGACGGATACCCCTTGTGAAAGAGAAAGACTCCAATAGCTGTCCATTAAAGTGCACCGAGTATTTGATTGTGGTCACACAAGTCATAACCCGTTTAATTGTGAGAGCCTGAACTTAACTTCCAGACCCTCCATGTGTATCTCCTCATCAGTTTAGGATCAAGCTGATGAACACAGGCGAATTGATATCACTGCACACATCACGAAACATTTTAGAAACATAAACAAATGAGTTATAGCAGCGATATGACTAAATAAAGTAATTAGGACTTATGCCCCTTACCATTCAGAAACACAGTGGAAAATAAAGTGTAGATGTCTCCATCTCAACCACAGGCAGTCAACGGAGGCCACGTGACCTAAACCTCAGCATTGACGTAGAAGATTACTCATAGTCTTCATCATCCTCATAGATATCTGAACACGTCCAACAAACAACATGCTCAATGAGTACTTCACGTACCCAGCGTGCCCCCTCATTAGCAAACCTACGACTACGTGCAGGTTTAAGCAAAGGAAGGATTTTATGGCTTTTTTGCATAAAAGCAGCTTTGGTTGTAATAGTACAGTAATTTCGAAAGCATCATTTTGATGAAAACCAGTTTTATTATCAGGGGTGTTTCTCATAAATGTGAGGGTCCACGATCAACACATACAAGTAGGGCATCCGGCCTAAACTCATCCATAGGTTCCAACCACCTTTTCACATTTCCAGAACTAGGGTAGAGGAAATTAGCAAGGGGGAGAAAGACAAGTTCTTTTCATCAGGAATGAGTTATGTGACATCCGTGACCGTAGATACGGCTAATCCATTAGTTTGACACTCTGCAGAGTTTGTACACCTTACCCACATGACAAGATCATCCCCTTATGCCAAGCTGCGCAGGCTTGTACACACGTCCATTGGCGTGTCGGCAGGGTGACTTTGACGAGATCTTTTAGCCAATCTCCCCTCGATGCGACATGCCCACCGGGTCTGACACGGAGTTGAGAGTACGTCCCCACCCTCCGGCCTCCCATCTGTGCCGAGATCCTCGTAGCTACGTCCACCCTTCTGCGGTACGGTGATGTCGACACCAAAGCTCGACTAACCTACTCAATCAAGCCAGTACCCATATAGCATGTGGTCGTACTGTATTCACATTTCTCAAGTCATGACTTCGGCCTTATTCGATACGGACAACCAATGGCTTCCTCAACCCGTGAGGAACGACCATTTGCTCCTTCAACTCATGATTCAGCTGTCGTCCGCACCTTTTAGATGATAAGTTTCACCTAGAGTAGAACAGGAAGAATATAGAGAGAGGGAACAATGGGCATCCGGCCCTAGCTCAGGGAGCTCAACAATAAGTTTCAATATCAAGGGTCATCGATCCGAAGATCATTCCTCCGAAGAGGCAACTCAAAACATCCTAAGGATATATTTAAGCATGGCTAAGCGTTTCTCTACTCCATTCAGAAATAATAACATATTAATCTACTCAGGGTATCAAGTAAACAGGTGACAAGCGGAAAGGTAATGGTGTGTCAATCGACACGCTAGTTACTGGAATAAAACAGCATGCATGTTTATAAACAATAAAATATAATGACTTTAAAATATAGAATCAACATGATCAAGAAGAGGGGGCATGCCTTCGTTGACAAGTTGGTCTTCTTCTGCAGGAACTTGTCTTTACCCAACGCTGTTACTTCCTATTCGTCGCAACGGCAATAAAGTGCAAAGCAAGTAATATAACTCCAAATTAGATACCAAATGGAAATACAGAAGAATAGGCTAGCAAGGTCGATAGGTGTCAGAGGACAAAGATGAAGGGATAGGATTGTTGAAGGATAAATAGAAAGGTGTGAGATTATATATCTCAACCGGATAGAGTGCATGTACTTGAAAGATGGTCTTCCGGATCAGTATCATCCTAGAAAAGGATAGATTTATGGGGGGGGTAGAATTTGCATGTAAAAGGACTAAAGTTAATCCACATGCGAGATAGGGATAGATATGTAACTGGGAACAGGATATGGTCGATAACAACAATAGCACAACCATATGATTAAACATGGAGACCCGACATACTAGTAAAACAGATATGACCCATCATACTACTAGACAAGCAAGGTCCTGGCATGCTAGTTGGCAAGAAATAATATGTGACATGTCAATCTATATGAACTACTGGGCAACATACAACTGGACATCATGTAACAAGCTAGATAGACTAGACATGAAATCGAGATTTGGCAGGGCTAGCATAGGATAACATATGACTATGCAATTGTAATTCTAAAAGGTAATTTTAATCCAATAGCAACCATTGATCTTGCAAACTGTGATTAAACTATATTGTCAGATAATAACTCAGTAAAGAGTTATTATTCTGACATATGGACAGTCAATAAATATTAAGTCTAACAATATATATACATATATATGACTATATGCTACTACATGATTATGCAACATAACATCATGATGAACATATACAACCTAGTTGTGTTCAAACAAATAATTAAACTAGAAATAGGAGTACAATAATGTGCTAAACCAATTCTCAGCAAATTATTATCTGAAACATAGAATGTGCTATGTATGTATGCATATACATATATTGCAATACTTCATATGCAAACCATATGAGATGCATTGTACAAATATGGACTATGTGTGTAATCTTAACCATATTATAAATAGAGGTTAATAACATGACCCATTATTGTATAGCAATCCTTAATTAAACATGAGTTAAACTATAAGAATATATGCACATACCACCATACAATATACATCATGCAACCATAACTATATATGTAGTAAACTTTATATTATTGCATACATCATGTCATACTCTCATTTAATTCTGCATATATATCTTATCATGCTACCTACGCATGGTGACATGATGATCCTAACGTGTTTATTAAACATTCATCACGTGTGGTTAAGACATTAACATGGCAGTGAGCAATCATGTGCCATATGTAATAATAATCGGCGTGTGCTAGTAGGCATACATTATAGAAGATTAACTAACATGAAGTATGTCATATAAATATTAGTTTAGCAAAGATTATGCTTCTAGTACTATAGGTTATTTGCAATATTAAGTTCAGTTATACATAAACATCAGACACTATATGTATAGAGGCATATAATCATGCAGTATAAACCTTATTAAACATGACCAACCTTATTCTTGATATAGACAAGATTGAACTAAGATGTTGAACCACCTCATGTCTAATGACTATTAAAGTAGAACTATATTGTATATATGCATATTATATTCAACTACATAAACATGCAACATGTAGCTATATGAATATGGATACACCTATTATGAACTAAGCATGATTGATCAATATGACGAATACTCTTAAGGATGAACATTATATAACGGGAAAGTAAGAACTACATAACAATCATACATATAACAATAGGAAACTATATGCTACATAACATACTATTCAATTGGATGATGAAAACGATCATCAAAATTATTAGATATGAACACATGATGATGTGAGCACTTTCAAACAAGGATTAATGGTATAAAATAATGACATGATGCACCACAAGATGATAGGAGATTAACTAGATGGGTGGGGGCGACATTCGCAACACGAAACGGTCGGAATTGGACACAGATCGGTTCTGGATAGACCGGATGATTTTTGATGCTGCGCGATGCTTGCTCAACAAAATCGCAATCCGTCAATTGGGTTAAAACTAGACACACAGAGGTACAATCCTACCAAAGGGTTTTAGAGAATTTTTATCGAGTCAACGAGTAAGATCAGACAAATTAGACGTTCTGCAGATTGAATCTGGACGTCCGCGGATAGCACGTCGGTGATGGATCAATTCCCAATAAAACGGCTATATGGATCAAGGTGAAAATTTACAGAGGTGTTCATAGGAATATAATGCTCAATTTGACCAAAGTAATTGATGAAATACACCACGAATCAACGAGAAAAGAGGTGATAATGCCGCTGTACCGTTCGTGCAGAAACATCTGGACGCGAATAGCAGCATGAAGAAACTTGATTTCTCGGAGATTGGACTATTAGATTGCCTTCAAATTTTGTGGAGATGATATTGACAATATTTTCCAAGATTCCACTGAATGGATCTTAAAACGGAGGTCCGAAACGACAAGGGCGTCATTCCAATCTAGATGCATGCGCAGAAAATCTGGGTGCAAACAGCATGTTAGTATTTGGCAATTTCCCAGTGATTGCACTGTTGGAGCTTCATCAAATTTTTCAGAGAGATAGAGGGAAAGGTCACGCACAATCTCACTGAAGGGATTTTCCAAAATATATCCAAGGCGACGGGAATTGGGAAAATACCAAGTTGGGACGTGCTGTTCAGGAACTACACGGGAAGAAAGTGGGATGGCGGCTGTTTGGGGGGTTTGGAGGCTAGGGTTTCATGGGAAAAGAGTGTGGGGGAGTAGGGAAGAGGTGGAGAGATGTGGGGTATTTATAGGAGGGTTATGGGAAAGAGTTTTCGCTCAAATCCAATTGGAATAGGGGTAGCGGCGCACACTGCGCTACGCAGAACTCGCCGGGGTGGCTGCTCAAGGGAGGAAATGAGGCGGCGGGATGCCGGGTGGGGATGAGCCGGGATGGCGGCCATAAAGGAAAGGAGAAAACCAAAATAAAACAAAGAACAGTAGAGCGAGATTAAATACAAATGAACTCCGAAAATTTTGAAAAAAACTCTGGAGACAAATTCCAAATTGAAAAGCCGATCCAATTCAAGTTGGTTAATTCAAATTAACTTCGATCCAATTTGTGAAATTTCAATTAAGATTTAATTCATTTGAGAATAAACAACGAAATTTTCTAGCTCTGATTTTCGAATAAAAGTTTTTTTGAAAAGCTCTGAAAATCAGGATATTACATTAATCCACTGAGATAAAAACCCAAAGCTTGCGTGATCGTAAGCTTTTTCTAGCTTATATGCGCAGAAGTCTGAGCGGGCATCTTTATGTGTATGAATAGCACAAAAGCACTCAAAAGTGACAAGAGCATTATATGTTATCATAGGGCTAGGAATAAAAGCACTTTGTGTAGGGGATATCATACCATGCAGGAAACTATGTAGCCAGTTAATTGAACACTTGGATATGATTTTGTAGATAACATTACACAAACTAATGGGTCTAAAATCCTTGAGCTCCATTGGGTTCTTCTTTTGGGAATAAGAACAATGGTTGTGTCATCAACTCCCTCTGGCATATGACAATGAGTAAAAAAGCCTTCACTGACCATACAATGTCGTCCCGCAGCACCTCTCAATTTCACTGAAAAACCTTGCTAGAAAACCATCCGGCCCCGGCACATTTAGAGGCCCAATCCAGAACAAATCATCACAAATTTCTTCATTACGAAAAGGTCTGCATAATGATCATTGATACCTTCATCAAATTTTGGCTAGACAAGGTTCAATATAAAGGAAGGATCCACATTCCAATCAGCATGGTACAAATTTTGGAAGAAAGTGTTAGCCGTCAAATGCATTTCCTCTAAATAATCCGTAAGCTGCCCATCCTCTTTCCTTAACATGGAAATTTTATTTTTCTTGGCTCTCGGAGAAGCTTTCCTATGAAAATATGTCATATTCCAGTCTCCATCTTTTAACCAAGCCACTCTAGAACATTGTTGTCACATCAGTTCCTCCTTATTTAACAACTCATCCATTTCCTATATCGTTTTCTTCCTTTCCTACAAAGCAGCCTCATCTTGTCTATTATTGAGCTCTATACTTTCTTCCTGGCAGCCTCAAGTTCCATTCTAGCCGAGCCAATATGCCTCCTACTCCACAAGTGCAAGGAGCTCATCAGATTAGTAAGGTTAGTGGCAACATCACTTAAATCATTTATGACCTCCTCTTTCCCCAAAATTTTTGGACTTGCGAATCAAGAGTTGCCCTCTCTCTTTCCCAAAAAGCCTCATATCTGAAGCAAAATAGGACAATGATCAAAACAGGAACTAATTAAGTGTTGTAGTTGAGCATTAGGGAAAAGTAAAACCAAGCCGAATAAGCCACGGCACGGTCTAATTGGACTTTGGTATTCCTTATTTTGCCAAGTTTCCGAGAGAAAGATGATGTTTGGCCGATGTGCTTTGACAAGGCACACAAGCTCTTGAACTGTCCAAGATTGGCCCAAGCCTCGGCAGTTCCAACTCAAGCATTTTATGGCTCCTAACAACTTGAATGCTAGTAGCTTCCTTCCCTTCCCCATTCCCCACAGACTCTGCCGTCCTCTCTAAAAGCATAGCAGTACGAATACATTTACAACCCACACGAACATCAAGACTTTCACTAGCACTATCAACAAAGGACTCCTCCTCTAAAGCAGCCTTCTTGCCCCCACACCGAAGTTACTTTGGCAACATTGGATTGCAACCTAGTGTCTTCCTCAAGCCTTGTTTGGTTCGGTAATAAAAATTTAGAAAACTAGACATTGTTACATGGTAGAAAAGCCACGAAAGCTAAAAACCAAAAACACCTATTAGGTGCTTTTGGCTTCTAAGCCAAAAACACAAAACCAAAAGCCAAAACCTGAAACTTGTTTGATTCAGCTTTTGGCTTATAAGCCAAAAGCCACGCTCGCAACTTCCTGATGAGAGAGTTTTCACCACGAAGCAACGAGTCATTATGGGTAGCCGACCCCTGACCCACTGTATCAGACGCTGCTCCCAGCTGAGCACTGCTACCACCAATTTGTCCCTCCTCCGTTCCTAGAGGTGGAGCAAGATAGTGCTCGCCAATGAAACCTGCATAGCGAACATAGTTGTAGTCATCCATCTCCTCGGGGTGCAGCCGCAGCCACTGCTTACGCGGCACCAAGCCGCATGCAGACTGCACCTCCGCCTGGCCAGCCACAGTAGCCGCAGGTGCTGTAGCCGCACCAGCACCAGTGATGTGGAGGTTGTGCATGGCGTCGGCCACATCATGGTTGACTGCGATCGGCTCGCGACGCCCACACGTCCTCGACATGTTCATCTTCAACTTGTTTGACGTCATCGCTGGCAACGCCCGTACCTGACGGAGTGAAGCTCAGGGCACGACGGGCACTCCCACGCTTAGCTGGGAAGTTCCAAGCCCGACGCTCAAACTTCTTGTATGGCAAGGTGTGGAAACTGGCATTGAACCGTACCACGTGCTTGTCAGCAAGTAGCATGCATAATTTCTCTGTATGCCCTACAACACCACAAAAGAAACAAAACATGGGTACTTTCTTCATACTTCAACACATACTGCAGCTCCTCACCATCCCCCTTAGTCCTGATCTTGAGCCAACGTTGTAGAGGTGTGTCCACTGAAAGCTCAATACGGACGCGCAGGTGCTCATCGACGACGACATCACCGTGGTCAGTAGACACACCCACCATAGCGCCCAACTTAGCACCGAGCATATACCACATGTCCTCCATCATGAGGGGGTACGGCAAGTAGCGAATCTGCACCCAAATACAGAGCACGTCGACCGCGATGTCGGTAGCATGTCCACGGCCATCCACTACTACAGAATTCATTTAACGGGACGCCCCTGTACAGACGGTTTTTTTGAAGCCGTCTGTACAAATAGTATTACAGATGGTTCCAAAAGAAAACCATCTGAGAAAATGAGTACGAACGGTTCCCAACAAGCAGGACGCTACAGTACAGACGGTTCTAAGTTTGGAACCGTCTGTACAAATTTGTAAACAATACAGACGATTCTAAGTTTGGAACCGTCTGTACAAATCTGTAAATAGTACAGACGGTTTCTAAACTTGGAACCGTCTGTACAAATCGAACAGTACAGACGGTTCTAAGTATGGAACCGTCTGTACAAATCTGTAAATAGTACAGACGGTTCGAAACTTGAAACCGTCTGTACTGTTCGATTTGTATAGACGGTTCTAAACTTGGAACCGTCTGTACAAATCTGTAAACAATAGAGACAGTTCTACAAATCAAACAGTATAGACGGTTCTAAGTTTGGAACCGTCTGTATAAATAGATGAAGCAAAGCTGGTTGATACTGTACTGCCGTGGCAGCAAAAACTGCAGATTTTCTTGCCGCGGCAGGAAAGTGGCAGCATCGAGGAGGGAGTTTGACAGCTCCGATTGTCGAATGGTTTTCACGGCTATAAGCAGGAGGCCAAACTCTACGTCTCTAGAAACTTTGAGCCAATTCCGAGAAAGTTGATGAAACGACTAGTGGAAATCCCAGCCCAAAATCAAAGATTTTGAAAATGGTACCTCGACAAAAGTGCTCGGTAGAAGCTAGGATCAATGTGGAAAGCAAGTCCTCAACTCAAGCTAACCAGAGAAACAAGAATCACCCAAATCGGAGTCCGGGTGAAGGAGATATGCCCTCCGCAAGATCCGAAAAAGTTAGCGAAAAACTTCTGGAGCGAACAAGTCCCACCTTGAAGCCGAATTTTGAGGGTCAAGACGGGTACAGGTGTATATTCGGATGCGCCTCGTCGTTAGCTTTAATTTGAATGGTCGTGGACCCAAAATGGACTTCGTATGAGAAAGTTATGGCTGTTTTACTAAAACCTCTCAGACTAGGGTTGGATCTGGACTCTAAAACTAGCATTCGGAGCTAGCACAGACGGGTTCAAATTGGAGCCATCTGTACAAATTGAATAGTACAGACGGTTCTAAACCTGGAACCGTCTGTGCTATTTGTATAGACGGTTCCAAATTTAGAACCGTCTGTAGTAGAAGCGTCCCGCTTAGTCGTAGGGATTAGTTAAGAGGAAAGCCGTCCTATCTGTATCGCATACTCACCTTAGTTCAGCTGGCAACTCTCCTTGCTTGGACAACACGAGGTTGCGGGATCGAATCCAGCTGGAAGCATATTGTGCGATTTAATTCCAGTGGTTGGATGGGACGACGCAGACAATCACAGACGGGTACAAATCTGATTTGTACAGACTCTTTCGTACAGACAGTTCGAAAAAGCGTCCCGCACGGGAGTTCCGAACCATCTGTACAAATGAGTTCTGTAGTAGTGATTGAACCGCGCAGGCAGCACGGCGTCTCCGCGGAAGGTCCAAGGGCCGCCCCGAAGCACAAAGCGACCCTCAACTGCCTTGCCCGCCGCCACCAAATCCACTTCCACTGTCGAAACCTCAGCAACAAGCTCAGCAAGGGACGCCTTGCCTAGCTGCCGCGGTGTCGTCTCCTGTGTGCGGTCAGCAGACCATGCCCCCACAGGCATGATCGCGTTCCTCGCGTCCGCCATCACCACCTCCTTCGAGCTCTCCATCGATGGAGCTCAATCTGGGACGGCCACCGTCCCCGACCGCCACCGTCAGCACCGGCGCCTTGTTGTTCGCCGCTCGCAAATCCACCGTCTTGGTCGTCATGAGCACCTGAATAGACGCACGAACACCGCAGCGAATAGAGGAAAAAGAACAGCTTGGGAGACAAAAGCCTTGTACTGGCGGTGGCACCACACCTGTATACGAAGCATCCTCTTGTGGATGAACATCCGGCGAAGATCTCGCCCTTCCATCACTAGCAATGACGCCAGATTCATCCCCATCAAATTGCACCCGAAACTGATCAGCGTGAACAACGCCATGCATCTCTACAGTACATGTAGAGCCGCTACATGCACCCCAACTCTTTGCTCCCATCTAGGTTCCGATCCATTTCCTGAGGCAAACAGATCTGAGGATTAAACCCCATCCCCGCTGCATGCAGGCCTGATTCAATCCTCAACAGCATCTGCTGAAGACAAGATATCGGATCCTTTTATGGCGTTTCTTAGTGTGGACGAATCGGACAAATTAAAAATTAGCGAATTCTTCCATATGATTTGCTTATTACATAATTTGCTCCATCTGCTACCTGTTATTAATATAGTTTTCAGGTATTGTTGACCGAAGATCAATGATCGAACAATTTTCAAGGCCAATTGCAAGAATTTGTGAAGATGGATTTTCTCTATGTAAATTGCATTCCGCCCCTTCGTTTGGCATTAAGGCAGACTGTAGTAATCTCATTAGGTTTGAGCTTGGCTACCGGCTTACTTTCTAATCTATATATAGATATATTTTTCAATTTTAGAATATATAAGATGATAAGATGGGAGTACAACTATCGGATAACGTTTTGTATGCATGTAATTTGATTTACCAAGTAGAGTAGTAGACTTTCAAGAAAATTGTTTGCACCTTTTAGCTTAAAAGATAAGAAAAACGCAACACAATTCAGTAGCTACAAACTAAACCAACAACTCAGATAAAATTCAATATTTTAATCATAACAATTTGTGACTACGAATATAGTACAGCTATATATGGCCTAAGCTTTGTTTCAATAGCCATTCAACAACCGGTTGTTTTTTGCTACATCTAAGAGGAAACTAAATGACAGGAGGCATCCACATTCAGAAATAGGTGTCACATGCGCACACACGTGCACGACGTGTAGAGGCAACTTAAATGCTGGACAGTTTTATATCCGCTGCTTATAGGCTTATGGATGTTTTGTCCTGACGAGTTTCAACCGAGTGAAATTTTGTAGTGTGTTTATGTGACATCGTGGACAGGAACTATGATTTCATGAATATTTTTCTTTATTAGATTAGGTTGCCACGTATAGATATCTTCCTGTACGACTATACAAAAATTGGGGTTGTCTTCTGCAACACATGTAATTTGAAGAAGCAAGCTTAATCTATTACTTCCTATTCTCTCATGAGGTTTTCTTTTCTCAGCACCAAGCAGAAGTTTTGAGGTTCCTATGATCTGTTCTCGGCCTTCGAAATACCATGTGCTTTTTTACCTGATCATAATGGCCTTGACATCTTTCCTTTAATAGTACTTTGTGAACACCTAGCTTACGGGGAATGCATCAAAATTCATAATGTATAGTCATGGCTTGACTCTCAATCATTTCTGTACAGTTTATGCCATACTCCAATTGTCATGCACGTATCTTCAGATTGAAAAACTAAATATTAAGACGTCCAACCAAAAAATTAATTATTTTTCATTTTCCATTGCTGGTTGGCAAGATGTAGGTGGTCTTGCCAGGCCCATTGGCCTATTAGACCACCCCTGTTTTTTTGGCATCAAACGGGACAAAGGTCAGTCCGGACTAATCTAGGTCGATTAGGGGAGTTATCCTCCAGCCCCATAGAGCGGCCCATTAGTCCCGCAAGCACCTCACTCCCTAGTCTTCATTCTCAACTTCGCAAGCACCACCGCCAGGGATCGACGCCGCCACCACCGCCATTACCTACGCTTCATCTACCGGTGGCAGGGGCTCTCTCCGATGAAACTCAGCCTTCTCTAGCACCCGTTGGCAACAGGTCCTGTGTGCCTGCAGCATCTCATGGAACCCAGATTCCACCGCATCTTGTTATGGCAACAACTTCTACTCAACAAACGTATGCTCATGCCCATATACAGACATGTTCAACCTGAGCGACTATATAGGCCCACAAAATCCCCGCCTCAAATTTTTTTCATAAGTACTAGTACTTATTACTACTAATCAAAGCACTAATAGAAAATTAGACATTAAAATAATATTTTAACTCACAAAGCCAACCAACCATCCAGCCCCCACCTTACGTTTCTCTCTCTCTCTCTCTCTCATCTTTCCTAGAAAACTCACGATCCATCAATTCCACAAGCTCTCTCTCTTACTCAACCCTTGCTCTTCTCACCTGCAACAAAGGACCAACTAAATCACTACAAAATTAACTCCATCCCTTCTTGATTCTACTCCAGTCCTCTTCGCAGCTCATCTCTTCACAATTTCCCCACAAAAAGCCATTGGTGGCCATGAATTGGTACCCCACACTAATCTATATATTGGATGTTTTTCTTCTTGTCTCTCGCAGTCTCACTCTTGTGTTCTTTCATTCTCTTGTGCACTAATTGGACTATAGGAGTTGGACTGCAGGAGATTGGAGGTTCCTTGTGCTGCTTGGTCGCCGAGCAGAGTAATCAGAGGCCCATCCACCACCGCATGGTCTGCACCCTCGACAACCAAAGGTTGTTTCATCCCTTTTCCTCCCCATGTTCTTCAGTTTCTACTTTCTAGTATATGCTATTTGTTGTTCTTTCTTGTATTTGTGCATCTGACTAGTGTTCTATTTTTTTGTGTTGTCTTCTACACATAGGAAGTACAGATGAGGATATGAAAAACATAAGAAGAAAATAAACAATTGAAGAGCTAACTCAATCTCAAAACGGAGCTCTTGATAGGTTTTTTGCGAAAGAATCACAAGTCTCTTCTAAAAACCAAACTATAGATGCTAATGATGATGAGATTCATGGTGATGGCACTAATGATATTGAAGCTCAGGTAGGAGAAATTAATTTTGATAGTAACACTAATAATATTCATGTTGAGAATGCTAATTCTAATGAGGCTAACATTAGTGATAATGATATGGATGAAGCTGTTAGTGGTAATGTTCCCTTCCAGCCTGATATATTTGATCCAAGAATCTGGGATGCTCTTGATCCTAAAGTGATTGACATTTTGGTAGAGAAGGATCCTAAAAGAGATTTATTTATTCAAAAAGGTTCTAAAGATTTAAAAAATTAGAAGGTTTTTTGCAGTATTTTACACTAGAGTTTTACCAAATGGAGAGAAGTGTGATAGAGATTGGCCTTTATATTCTAAAGAACTTGATAGAGTATTTTTCTTTCGTTGCAAATTATTTAGAAAGGGGTATGGAAAAGGTTAGTTGTCTAACGAGGGTTTTAATGATTGGTCACATCTTAGCACTAAATTAGAGAGCATGAAACAAGTGCAGACCATGTTCTAAATATGGTTACTTCGTATGATTTGCGTCTAAGGTTGCAAAAGAACTAGACTATTGATAGCACAGCTTAGTGACAACTTGAGAAAGAAAAGAACCATTGGAGAAAAATTTTGTTTAGAATTCTTTTGATTGTAAAGTTTCTTGCAAAATAGAATCTCGCATTTTGTGGTACTAACTCAAAATGGTATAAAGATAGCAATGTGAATTTCTTAGGCTTGGTTGAAATGTCGGCTAAAGTTGACCTAGTTATTCGAGAGCATGTTTAGCGCATAACAGATGATGAAACTCATGTTCATTACCTTGGTCATGGGATCCAAAATGAGTTAATACATTTTTCTTGGTTATGCAATTTAAGTCTGAAATCATTAAAAAATAAAAGAATCAAAGTATTTCGCGGTGATACTTGATTGTACCCCTCATGTGAGCCACGGGGCAATGTCTTTGATTATAAGATATGTTAGTGCATCTCTGACTTCTATTTGCATTGAAGAATCCTTTTTAGGATTTTTTTGATGTAAATGATACAACTGAGCAAGGACATTTTGATTTTTTGCAGGAAGAATTGAAGCATCTTGATCTAGATATAGATAATGTGAGAGGACAGAGCTATGGCATGGGTCGAACATGAAAGGTAAGAATCAGGGGTTCAAAAAAGACTTGTAGATATAAATCCTAGAGCTTTTTATACATCATGTGGTTGTCGTAGCACTAATTAATTTGACTGTGCGATATGGCCAAGACTTGTGGTAAAGCTAAGGACTTTTTTGGAATATACTATGTATCTACACAATATTTGCTAATTCAACTAGGAAATGACAGATTTTGAAAGATAATATAAAAGGATTGACTCTCAAGTCGTTGTTTTCTATTCATTGGGAGAGTCACAAAGATAGTGTTAAAGCTATAAGATTTCAAATTTCAAAAATACAAGAAACTTTACTCCAAGTAGCTGATAGTGATAATTATCCAAAAACTAATTGTGAAGCTAGATCTTTAGCGAATAATGAACTTGGTTATTTTGAATTTTTAGTAGCAATAGTTATTTGGTATCAAATATTGTCTGCAATAAAGTTGGTTAGCAAGAGCTTATAATCAAAGAATATGCTTATTGATGTTGCTATTCAAAAAGTGCATATATTGATCACCTTTTTCAATGGGTATAGAGAAACGGGTTTTTCTAATGCATTGGAAATAGCAAAAGAAATTGCACATGAAATGGACATTGATCCAACATTCAAAGCGTGCGATTAAAAGAAAGAGAATTTTGATGAAAACCAGATGATGTACTGATTGGTTCATGACCTACACATGAGTCATAGGATAAAGTACTTTATACCTATTGTTGATAAAGCTATCGCTTCACTTACAGGGACATTTGAACACTATAAAGCATATCAGAAAACTTTTGGTTTCTTGTTTACATCTCATGCACTGCACTCATTGGATGATAAGAGTTTGAAGTCATCTTGTAGTTGTTTTGAGGCTGCACTTAAGAGTGAGGAACACTATAACAATGATGTAATGAGTTATATGTGGAGTTAAAGTTGCTCCAAAATTTTATTCCAAAGGAAAACATGGGACCTGTTGATAATTTAAATTTTCTAAAACAGCTAGATTGTTTCCCTATTGCTACTATTATTACATAGAGAATTTTATCGACTATTCCAATGATTGTTACCTCAGTCGAGAGAAGTTTTTCTGAAAAGTTACTAAAGTCCTACTTGTGTTCTACAGTGGCACAAAAAAGGATTAGTGGGTTGGCTACCATAGCACATAAAAATAATGTTTTAGAGAGGGTTGCTTGTGAAGATGTAGTTGAAAATTTCATATAAAGAAATGTGAGAAGGATTACACATTTTGGCTAAAAAATAGATTAGTAGTTAAGAGTTTCAAGATTTGATTTTTAACAACATGTAATTTTTAGAGAAAATTATACTACCACGATGATTAATAAAAAATATTTAATTGGCTTTTTTTACATAGAGCCTTCTGATTTCGCACGGAGCTCCTGATTTCTCGGGTGCGGCCTGCGTGCAATGGGGCAACTTCGCCTTCACGGTGTCCGAGGCCGGGAACTGCCTCGCCTGCTTCTGAGCGCCCAACCACCGCCCGTCCACCACCATCGCGTTCTAATTCGACGGGCATAGCGGCATCTACGCCAAAGGATTCGAGCACCGTCGCCAAGAAGGTCCATGTCGATGTGAGTGCTCCTCCTCCTCGATCCAACACAAACTTACTCGATTCCATCCTGTAGGATGTTAGGATTGATTGCGTGAATGAGATCGATAGGAATCAGATATCAATATAGGCAACAGGAAATTCAGAAATGTTAGGATTGATTCCTAGGATGTAAGGATTCGTAGGATTCAGGAATATTAGCATCTATATGTTCATGTAGCTTTTTGCCAACGAGAAGTTATTAACCGGGTTAGTTTGAATAGAAGACAGAATTAATGTAGCTGATAATAGCTGTCCCTTTTGTGCTAAACAAGAATTAACACACCATCTTTCCTTTTTGTTTGGTTCAGAAGAAAATGTAAACACAAACTCCACGTGGTTCAGAAGAAATTGCAAATTTGTTGCATTTCCCTTTGTTTGGAAAAGATAATTTAGCGTATTTTGACACAAACTGCTCATGGTTCAGAATTTAGTTTCCATATCAATGACTTGCTTATTAG
The DNA here is from genome assembly GCA_019208055.1 of Stipa capillata. NCBI lineage: Eukaryota > Viridiplantae > Streptophyta > Magnoliopsida > Poales > Poaceae > Stipa > Stipa capillata. The sequence goes on along the minus strand of JAGXJF010004774.1, from coordinate 418,297 downwards.
GGACTCATTTTCCTAGCATCCATTTCGACAAATTTTATGACTAAACTGATCTTTTTCTTAAACAGAGGTCTGACGATGATGTCAAGAGAGGAGAAGATTCTTCCAATCAAAGGATTCTAATTGCAAGGGATATTTACAGCTGCTGATGGTTCAGCTAGGATATACTCCCTCCGTCTTATAATGTAAGGCGTATTTTGATTGCTTAAGACAAAAATTTGATCATCAAATACTCTATTAATATATGGTGTATATGATACAAAGTTACAATCATAAGTAAGTACTTTTGAATACAAATATAATGATATCAATTTATATTACATAAAACGTATACTAGTAAAGTAATTTTGGGTTAAAACATTATCTTAACTAATTAAAATACGCCTTACATTATGAGACGAAGACAGTAGTTCACTGGAATGCTCCAATTGGTTGCAGTTTTCCAACATGCTTAAATTGTTATACGAAGAGGAATATGTTTTCATCTTTTATGTATTTCTCGGTTAATTAAACGCTAATTGTCAAGGGATTTTTGTGTGAGTTTATAAGTTAGTGAAACTCTGACCTTGGTTCTGTCGGAGCCATGCATGTAATGCAGATGGCACACCTTAATTTTGTGAGAATTTCGTGCGAAATTTCATGGTTTGATTTACGCAAATAGTAGCAGGCTGCAGTTCAACAGAGCAACTAGCTAATATAGCAGGCCGGCAGCAGCTAGTTGGACCTTGGAGTCAACGACCTAGCAGCAGCTACTAGTCCAACAAGCATCAACTAGCCGGGCCGACCCTAGGAACCTTTACGTTGAGCAACTACCCTGTTGCTTGAGGTCCAGTCCGACCCATGCCCCTGTGAATTTCCGGTTAGGTCAGAGGTTCAGCAAGTGGGCCAAACCGGACGGCCTCACTTGCATTTTGAGCTGGTTGTATGATGTTTTCATTTTATTTACTTTACCTCTGGCCTTTTGGACCTTATCAAAAGATAATTCAGCAATATACGAACTTCAATATTGCATGAGTTGCATACTCTTGATTTTTCACATATCTAGTTCTTTTATAGACTGTATTAGATCTCAAGCTTTATTAAATAGCTCAAAGTTACCGAGCTTAATAGCCACTAACACAAGTGAGGTGAGCAGAGAATTACACCGTATACTATTACCACCACTTCTGTTTCGATGTTGACATTTGCGAAACAAGAAAACTGAGACCAGTGATCTTGGAGTTATCAGAAATTTGGTGCATATCTATTAGCTAGTTTCAAAATTTTGATGCATACGTAGCAGAGGAAGATTCAGCTCCTCATAAATGTAAGTCATACCAGTTAAAATTCAGTAGCAAGTTGTACCTGTCTTCTGCTGTCCAGTTGTATTTGACTTCTTGAGTTGTGTTACAATGTTCATTCGGTGCGAGTAAGATATCGATTAAGAGGACGAGGATTCCAGGAGCAATGAGGTCGAGGCTGCATTCCTAGGTACAATTCACATTTTTTTGCATCCTGCTGACTAGCTTTAGTTGTTTCCTTTTGGGCACGTTATTAGCATAAAGATCCGTGGACAGAAGCAGAGTTGGTAAAGGCAATTGATCCATGAGGAAATATAGCAAAAATTGCTTGAGACTGGATTAGGATTGTTCGTAGCTAAATGGCTTTAAGAAATTCTGCTTGCTATTTGTTTCTGCTGATCACTTCTTTGTTTTATTTTTAGCTGTCATTGTGATAGTTGGTGACCATTGTACCAGCACATTGACCGTAGTATTCTAAATGAGATACCCATCCATCTACAAAGAATGCAATACCTTATAGTTTCGTCATTTTTGGGTAACCTCTTATTCTTATGATGTCTAAATTATGTTGTTCGAGTAAATTCATGCTGTGTTATCTTTGCCTTTTTGCTTGACTATATTCCATTGAATTTTTTTGTTCGTATTCTTCACTGGTAATGTAAAAACATGAACCAAAAGCCTTTTATGTCTAGATTCCTTATTGTATTGCAAGGGATTAAAGGGGAAGGTGCAGCTAAGGTGTAGCCATTTAACTCTTCATTTGCACTAGGCCAAATTGCTTCGGTTTTCTTTTAGCAGAGCTTGGACCAATTACCTTACCTTTTTCACAAACAATCTTATGAACACAGGAGCAATGGGATGAAGAACAACCTTTATACAACAGAAATCAACATTTAGAGTTTGTATCATGTTTTGGCTGTTGCAGAACTTGAATAGGTGTTCGTCTGGTATGTTTGTGTAATCTAATGAGAAGTTTTAATGGATATGATTTGCAGTTCTAAAGAATGTTATTTATTTAGACCGAGTGGCTGTACTAATTGAATATTGTTCTAAGATTTCTCTTTCTAGAAAAATATGAATATAATGTTTCAAGAACCTGAAAAGCAAACATGTAGTGAAACTTTCCCTGAGCGAGTTCTCCATCTAACAGTTTTAGTTTGAACATTGAACCAGGCAAAGCGACCAATCTTCTTGATACATGCATATTTGGGATGGTGGGATGGAAAGAAAGCTGAGTTGGTAGGAATGAAATTACATTGTTTGAGATAGTGCAACCATACACGTAGGCCTGCACACTACTGAACACATATTTTTTGAAGACATGTACGTGCTATTTTATTTCTGAAGACCGTCATGATGCATGTTTACAATTGTGTGGTTCATGCTTACAAATGAATATATCCAAGTTCAATTATAACAATTTTGAGATAAAATGATGTATAATTATAGGTTTGTTTTGTTGAGCCAAACAGGTTGCTTCACAACTTGATTTGGGACAATGTAACATATGATCTGCTGATGCATGGCATCTCCCGGTGCAACGAAGCGCACTAATCATCCTAGTAACTATGTCTTTCGTTTTCTTCATATGTCTGTATTTTTTTGCATTCCATTGCCAAACTTCTTTCAGTTTGTAGTGACATATATACTTGTTGAGCCATCAAAAGTTTGTAACAAGGAATGAATAGAAGTCTCACTTTGCCACTCCAATTTATTGCTTGAGGTTTAAGTGTTCGTTTTGTTAGAATAATTAGCACTTTTAAGCTTATCTTAATTATAAAATAATTTATGAAAATATTAAACATAGGAATAGCCAATACATATACCATATATATACATGCTAGACATGAATATAAGCAGCAAAGCAGTATAATTGAGATCTATATCACATATCCGTACAAACAAGGCATGAAACCTGTAACCAATATATAGACATGATGTTCACGTATAACTTTCGGTCGGAGAGGATGGTGAAGCAACCGGTGATGACAGATCTGAGGAAGCCATCTCGTAGCTATGCAAGAACTTTGTAGTTGGCGTCAAGGAAGGAGACATCAAGCAATCGCGTCGAGACGCATCCTAAAAATCTTATTCATCCTATCGCGATCTCAAGGACGAACAGTTCTAGAGACCTGCTCTCCTGAACTCCGGTGCATGTCAGGGCTTCGAAATGAAGTTGCTCTAGAGGCAACTCAGTACACAGGGAGGGAGGACAAAATGAGAGGTGCCCCTTATATAGGCCGCCAGAGGAGGTGGGATTTACACGCCTGTTTCTGTCCATGCCAAAACACACACAGGCATGTGCCGACACCCGCCCGAACATACGCCAAAACGCATGTCCAATCGTCACATGTGGGCACGTGCCCGTGCAAACACACCATGTGGCTCTACATAGTCGACTCGGCCACGCCACGCCACACATGCGGGCAAGGCGAGTGAGTGAGCACTCACTCGCGTGGTCCATTTTCCCATTATACAAGGAGGTTTGGCACCTTCAACCTTATAAATTGGTGTCCTTCCACTTCCACTAACAATATGGTACTAAAGGATTAATCAATATCTCGCATTCGGTATGGACATGTGAGATTTATTGGAATTATTAATATGGGCTAGGCCTATATATCTAACACGTTTATCATTAAGTTAACATCAAAATCAGTAGTACTTGTCCACACCATGACACACCATGACAGAGTTATGGCAAGATTTGGAAAGCTGTCGCGGTAGTAGAGACGACCGAAAATGGTGTAGGGATAGGATTTGCGGTAGAGAAGCAGTGGAAATCACATTGTCGTGGTAGCAAAAATAGCCAAAAGTTGTTCCGCGGCAGGATTACAACAGACATTGGGGCTCTCTGTGGGAAGTTTGGAAGCTCAAATTAGCAAATTGTTTGCGTGCTAGGCGAGGTCAGGAGCAGCGGAAGGGTTTCACCAATTTTGAACCAATTTGAAGGAGTTCAAAATTTTGGGGAACTTGCGGAGCTCCGAACTCTATCTTTTAAGCCGAATTAGAGGGTTTTAAAGTCTACCGGTCTAAAGACCAGTTTTTTTCTAGTCATCGATAGCTTCGATTTGAATACTTGTGAACTCAGCCAAATATCATGTGCAAAAGTTAGAGCCTGTTTACTAAATGGTGCATAGAAAGAATCCGAATAGAACTCTCCAAAACTTGTGGAACCCAATTCATCCTTGTATCAGAAACCAATTTGGTCTCTGTCTTTCCTTTTCCTACTAGAGTCCAAAACCAAATAGAGCTGGCTTTCCTTGTTTCCTTTCCTTGTGGTCGAAACTAGCTAGGATTTGGCTCCCATTCTCTGAACCAATCTTGAATTCTCTCCCTCTTAATCTAGCAGTGTCCGAGAGATCACAAGTGGAAAAATGCGCCTATAGGACTAATTAATAGATCGTGGATGGTGGTTGATCATCGCAAGTTGGATGGCACCGTGGTAGGAAAGATGGTAGAGGTGGTAGGTGGGCTGCCATGGCAGCAAAAACAAGCATAATTGATGTCATGGTAGGGTGCAGCAGAGTGAGTTGATTGCTTGTAGCAAGAAGTAGATGGTAATGGTGATGGGGATGACCTGTAGCAAGATGGTGTTGACAGCAACAAGATGCAATGAAAGGATGAACTAGACACCAAAACATGAACTAAGAGAGCAACTTGATGCGACGACATAGACACAAATTCAATAATGCAAATTACTAAAAAAAATTGCAAGGTACACATTGTTTGCACATCAGATGAACTTACCCTATTTTGTTTATTGTAGCTTTTTCTGGACTCTAGGATAAAACAAACTAATATAAAAAAGGGCAAATTCTCACAAATCAGTTTGAGCTCTGATACGGTAACTATCGATTTGTGGATATGACTCTCATGATACGGCTACAAGTATACGACAACCATTGCACCATGCAATTGTTGAACCAACTACGAGATTGCTATCGGCTTTGCTAAAAGCACGAACAACCTGATCACGAAAATAAATTCCTACAGCAATCGAAGAACAAGTAAGAACGAGGTAATGAGAAATTTGAAATTGTGAATTTGGATGAAATACAAATAATATCAAAATAATTTCGGGCTTGAAATTTTTTTTAAAGAAGATGTGCAACTATGTAATCTATCTATGTGTATTTTAATTGGTTTTTATTTCAAATTAATTCAAGCTTTTGAATTAATTTGAGAGCTAATAATGGGGTTACAATTTTTATTTCACAAATTATTTTGAAATCTCTCTCTAAAAATATTTTATTTAGATTCTTCATGTCTAAATTGATTTACTGGAATTTTTCCATAATTTTTAGAGCATATATAAATCTGTTTTAAATTTCTTTGCTTTTCTACAATTGACTTAATCTGAAAATGTATTTTTTCTCTAAAGCCTGTTGGGCTGGGCCAGCAACCATGGCCGTGTGCTGGTGCTAGAGCACGCTTGCATGTAGCCGAGCGGCGCAGCACCGCCCTGTAACGCGCGCTCGCGAAGCTTTGCCGTCGGCTGCCGCTGTTTTCTCTTCTTCTTCTCCATTAAACCATGCAGCAGTGTCTCTTCTCATCCCCTACCTCTATGCCTATATAAAGCCCCATCCTCTCATCCATTTCTTCCCTTTTCTCATTCCGTTTTTCTCCTTACACATCTTTTTCTTCTCCAATTCAAGCGACCACTCCGGTGAGCAATTCCGGCAACACCGGTGCACCCCACACCGACACGTTGCTGCTGGAGCTTCCCCACACCAACGCGCACCTCCTACCGCAAGCAATCGCAAGCTTCATCCACTACACCGACCATACCGCAACTTCTTCCACAACTCCGGCAAACTCCTCCTCTCCGTGATTTCTTCACACTCGGTGAACCTCTCTCCAATTCCTCTCCGGAGTGGACTCCTACCAACCCATGTAACACTTCCTCTTAACCAATTTCACCCATTGCTCACCTCTAAGTGCAGCCATGTTTTTGATTGATCAAACCTCATATACTGCACATGTGCCTAACACCCAAATCCCTCTAATCTATGCCATGATCTTGATCTTAGTATTAAAATGGATCGCTTAGGGCTCCAATAATCTGTTAGTGCAGCCGAATTTCAAATCCACGTGGTAACTTTTGTACTATATGAAATCACTCCAAATTTGGACATAATTTGACCGAATTTGAAATAGTTCATGCTGTGTTGATTATTTTGGAAGTAATTTATTTTTAATAGCTCACTAGTATGTGTAGGAACCCCTCTGTTAAATTTCATAATTTGTGGAGCTGTTAGAATTTTCTAGAATTAAAATGAGCTTTGTTTTAACTATGTAAAATAGAAATGCTCTCTGTTTTTAATATTTAATTTTTGTATGAGGTAGATGAACTCCAGTAATGATTTATAGTGGCAATTGCAACCTTTTAGCACATTTGTAAGGATGTAGCATAAATCAAAAGTTGTTCTAGGTCAATTTAAAATGTATATTTAAATCCTGTTTTTAGCAATAGTTCCTTTATAAATCCGTTTTAGCAATTAAAAATACATGTCCAGTACCCAATAAATCATGTTATGTTCTAGGAATGGTTTCAAGTCATGAGAACCCTTTTTGCATAGTTAAATAATATTATACAATGCTTTTAGAGCAGTTTTCATGCTTGGAATAATAGTTTTAATCATTTAAAATATATTTCTAGAGCCTCTTCAATCATGAAATGTCTCTGGAATTGATAATATATCATGTGAATCCATTTATATGATTTAATAATGTTAATATTTATTTTCTATATAATTGTTATACTAGAAATTATAGAAATTATTTTATTTAAATGATGTTCAGATTTAATATTATTATTAAATCATTTGGTACTATTTTGGTATTGTTATTACACCCTAAGATGATCCATGCTTAGTTAGTGTATGCTAATAACATGGAATAGCCTTATGGATATAGTACTAGTTGTTAATACAGTAAAAATGCATATGTTTATGTCTTAATATGTAGTTCTATTGTTCTAATACATTGTTAAGTATTTTGAGAGTAATGTTATAATAGTAACCAGACCTTACTAATCTCTAAAATATTAATCAATTGGTCATTAGACATGTTAGGTTATACTATGCTTATCTTTTATGAAGTATGCCTCATGATCTATTCGATATGTGCTATTACCATTACCACATATACTAATATGTTAGGCTTTGGATATAGTTAGCATGATCATGTTTTATTGTTAATGTATTATGCTAGTACTACAGTAGCTATGTTGTAATCTTAATAACAGTTTATGATATATATATATAGAGGTATATATGGTTATGTCCTAGTTTTAGAAGACCTATATTAAGGATTCTTTAGAGCTAGACCTTATTCCGATCGTCGTCGTGGTGACACTATCACCCCATCGTTCCATTCCACCCACATCTTACTTTGTCGTACTCTCTCTCTTGTTGATTTCCAAATTTTTTTATTATAATGTTATTTATTTGCTTCGCCCTTGTTATGTTACGACGTTAGGGAGTGAAGAGACCGACTCGATGACCGGAGCAGCAGAAGAAGAAGAGTACTACCACGAAGGCATGCCCCCTCTTTCTTGATTATATTTGATCATATATTTCTAAAAATCATTATATTTTGTCGTTTACAAACATGCATGTTGTTTTATTCTAGTAGTTAGTGTGTCGATTGACACACCATTACCTTTCTGCTTGTCGCCCTGTTTAATTGATACCTTAAGTAGAATATTATGTTTTAATTCCTTAATAGAGTAGAGAAATGCTTAAACATATCCTTATGATGTTTTGAATTGCCTCCTCGAAGGAATGAAGTTTGGATCAATGATCCTTGTTAAAACTTATTTGTTGAGCTTGCCGAGCTGGGCTGGATGCCTGATGTTTCCTTCTCTCTCTATTCTTTCTATTCCACTCTAGATGAAACTTACCATCTAAAAGGTGCAGGTGACAGCTAGATCATGTGATGAAGAAGCAATGGTCGTTCTTCATGAGATGAAGAAGCCATTAGTCGTCCATATCGAATAAGACCGAAGTCTTGAACCCGAGGATTGTGAAAACAGTACAACCACATGCTATATGGGCACTGGCTTGGTTGAGTAGGTTAGTCGAGTCTTGGTGTCAACATGCCGTATCGCAGAAGGGTGGACGTAGCTACGAGGATCTCGGCACAAAAGGGGGGCATGCAGGGTAAATGGGTGTACGCTCCTCCATGTCGAAACCTAGTGGGCATGTCACATAGAGATAAAACTAGCTAAAAGACCTCATCACGGTCACCATGCCGACACACCGACGGGCGTGTGTATAAGCCCGCGGAGCTTGGCATAAGGGGATAATCGTGTCATGTGAGTAAAGTGTACAAACTCTGCAGAGTGTCAAATTAACTAATTAGCCGTGTCCACGGTTATGGACAACACATGACTCATTCTTGATGAAAATGACATGTACTCCTCCCCCTTGCTATTTCCCTCTACCCCTTTGCTGATGGAACCTATGAATGAGTTAAGGCAGGAGTTCCTTACTCGAGTGTGTTGGTCGTGGACCACACATGTTGGAAAATACGCTTGTTATTAAAAACTAATTTATATCAAAATGATGCCTTCGAATATACCCTAATATTTCAACTAAAACTACTTTTCCACAAAAAGAGCCATAAAGCCTTTCTTTGAAGCCTCATGTACACTGGTTTAGGTGTTTCCCTATGAGGGGGCATACTGAGTATGCGAAGTACTCATCGAGCATGTTTTGTTACGGTGGTGTGCAGAGGAGTATGTTGAGGAAGGATTCGATGGAGATTATTTCTACGACGATCCCAAATAATAGGTCACATGGCCTCCGTCAATTGCTTGTGGTACAGATGGAGCCGATTCGCTTTTATTTTTGTTGTTTGCTCTGATGTAATAATGTTTTTAACACATGGTACTATGTAAGCCGTGTGGCATATCGTACTCAAACTATGCTTTAACTTTGAATGCATGCAATGTTATTCATTTCGCTTGTGTACCGTCAGCTTGATCCTGGACTGACGAGGATGTACATGAGGAGGGCCTAGCAATTGAAACTAGACTCTCACAGGCTAGATCACCAAATAAGACTCTAATTAGATTACATGGGCCTCTCCCATTAAGGTGTTGCTCACAGCACCATCTAATGCAACTAAAATATTACTAAATCTTTTAATTTGTTGGCTGAAATAACTTGATGATCTTTATATGTTTCAGCGAGCTCCAATGAAATCTTATGGTCGCTTTAAACTTTTGTAATAGCTCGACAACCTTTCATCATCTTCATGTGTGATTGAAGCTCCTTGTCTTGTTGCTCCTTCCTTCCTCTCATAATCCAAGAAAATCAGCGACTCTATCTCTGTATATTTTATTTCTAAAATATAGTATCACATAGTCCATAAATTTAGAATTAACTCCTAGAAATGAGCTCATCTGATAATCCACAAATATTGCTAGAAGAATAGGTATGGACGTATGTCCTCGTCACACCATGATTTGCATCTTGCCTATCTAGCTGGCCTACTTTTTTTTGAGAAACCTCGAAAGGGCAGGGAGTTTCTACAATTCACTATAGAAGAATAGAGTTGCCCAGTTAATAGAAAAAACCGGACGAAAGCTAAATACAAAGGGCACAAGAGGACCCCCACCGGTTGACAAAACGATCATATCTAGATACAAAGGGCACAAGAGGAACCCCACTGGTTGACAAAGTGACGGACGACACAGAAAAACGCACCACCACCACACCTACACAACAATGAAAACCGAAAGGCACCGAGGTCTCCAAGCCCCAAGCCCAGCTGGAAACGAACTGTGGTAGCACTCAGCCAATAGTATGCTTCACACCTCTCATGGAGGGAGCCAGGTCTTGCATTAGCCCCTACCACACGGAGAAGAGAAGACATCGCTGACTAAGAGAAGCACTCGAGCCAAGCCACTGGTAGAGCACGGGACAAGAAGAGCCCCCTCCTGAACCACCGCCGAAGAAGATCCTCGTCACATATGGCCACCTCGCACCATCTAGAGTAGGCCAGATCCAACGTGACCCATCTAGGAAGGGCGCAAGACAACCTCGATAGCTCCAAAAGGAGCATGGAAGAGCCTTTGCTGGAAGCATAGACAGGGAGAACCTCGTACCACCACCCAGAGCCGCACTGCCACATCACATACACCACTACCACCGCTAGGAGAGAGAAGCCAAAACCGCTATGGCCGGAGCGGGCATGGGCCGCTCTAGCTTTAGTGGAGGTGAAAACGTGCCTCCAAACCTGTGCCGTCGGCAGCACCTACCATTCCACCTAGTTTTATGGATACAATGATTAGAGAGGGTTTTTGGCACACGGCGCCATTTGATCACTTCATATGGACCATGTGCTAGTGCATAGGGGTCTGGGCCAAATTTATTATCTGTGTGGAATATAGTTGCAATTCTTTGGAAATACAGTACAGATCATGGGGTCCATTCAGGAAAAATTAAAACCACTCCCTTGCTCATCTTCTTCTCTCTCATATCTTATTTATATCTCCACTCTCCTTCCTTTCTCATTTATCTTATCACAGAGCGAAGCAAGTGACGAGCAAATCAAGGCGCACTAGCAAGGAGGACGAAGGCTGGTGGCCAAAGCTCTTGGATCCGGCGGCTCCCTCAACTATGATGGCCAAGGAGCTCAGACCCGGTAACATAGCGACTGGAGCTCTCTACTCCGGCGGCTGCCTCCCCTCAATTCTGACGGTCACAAGCCTCCGGATGTAGTAAATAGTTAGACTACATTATTTTAGATGTTGACCCCCCGGTTGTTTGCTACGTGTGATACATCCTCCTTTCATAGTGTAACGCATGTAATTATTTCAATTTTCTATCTAAGAAGGTGTTTGGTTCGTTGATTTCGCCATGTAATTGGATTACACTACGATCAGAAAATGTTACAGCTGTTTGGTTCATATGGGCTTGAAATCAGTTACCATGTAATCAGATACGATGCTATTGACAACCCATTACACCCAAATTCCACCATCATGGAAGCGATACCGGAGCGATATGTTCTACTCGTTCTTCTTGCTATGCCTTCCTTCCACGATTCTAGTGCTCGAACGCTTCCCTTCGCAATGAGCAGGGCTGCCTACCCGTTCGATCCCCTCCTCCATGGAGCAGTAGCGGCCCCCATAATAACGACCTTTCGCATGAGAGGAGATCGGCTCGGTGTGGGCCAGCGAGAAGGCGCCGATTTGGCTAGTGAGAAGGTGGCGAATCAGGTGGGCGAGGAGGCGACTGATCTGGCAAGTGAAAGGTTGCGAGCATGCCTAGCGAGGAGGCGACTGATCTAGCAAGTGAAAGGTTACGAGCATGCCTAGCGAGGAGGCAATGGATCTGGATGTGGAGTACGGCTGACGAGGAGGCATCAGGTCTAAATGACGACCATGTTCAACTTTGTCTTCCCCAGGTCAGGTGAGCATATGTGGATTATGATTTTGGGCAATTTTGGTCTGATTTTGTGAATTTTATTCATCTTCTGTGCGTACGAACTCTTGTCTTCAGGTTACTTTGTCAGCCTTTCTTTTTGGATTACAATTCCATTGCTTGCAAGTTGCAATTTTTGTTTTGAACCAAACATGGCATTGTCTTTGCATACCTTTACATTCACGAAACAAACAAACTTTGGTTTTTCCCCATTCCATTTCCAATACTAGCATACTATGCATACCACACGGTTTGTGTTGCGTTTTTTCTAACCAAACACCTTGTAAGTGTAAGGAGCTAATGCGACCTTAATACTACTCCATTCTTGAATAAATATCACTCTAGCTTAACTTGTACACCCTAAAAGAGTACGTGGCACAATAACCTAAGTGGCACAAAGAAAGGGGCTAAAGATTTTTCTTAAATACTTCTTCCATCCATAAATATATAATATTATAGAAAGCTCAAAATTCTCGCCTTTGGCAACTAACGTAGAATAAGACTGCTTGTTGGTCGGGTGAAAATTATACCATCACTAGATTTATTATCAAAATTATTTTCGTAATATATATCTTATTAACATATTCAAAATGGCGAAAACAAAATTTATAGAAATAACGAAATAAGAGTTGCAAGAACGAAAATTTCGTGTCGGCGGATGACGGTGCAAATTGCATTACCCTGACCTCTTACCTCGATCCTCCAATCCAACGGCTCTATGCCTTCTTATGCGTTGCAGGCCTATCTCTCTCTCCTGCCATAGTCGCAGTAGTCAGCCTCGTACCTCAAAACGTATTGTATTTACCAATTTGCCCTTTCCACTCTCTTCTTTTCTTTGAGAAAATTGCCCTTTTCCACTCTAGAAGCTTCAACCTCACACTTGATAGTGAAGCCATCGCACTCTCTTCGTGCTCCTCTAGCCCACCAACTCCCAAATCCCACCCAAAGATCCCTTTTTGATCCAAGAAACCACTCGCGTGCAGCTAAAAACCACGCGGATTTCGGTTCCCCGATGGCCGCCGCCTGCGCCGCGTTCCTGGCCTTCATCTTGGCCCTGTCATGCGCGCAGGAACGGCGGTTCTTGGCGGCCGATGCGGCCGTGGGGGTGAACTGGGGCACCCTGTCGTCGCACCGCGTGCCGCCGCCGGTGGTGGTGGACCTCCTGCGGTTGAACCGGATCGGGAAGGTCAAGCTCTTCGACGCCGACCCTGGCGTGCTGCGCGCCCTCGCCCGCAGCGGCATCCAGGTCATGGTCGGCGTCACCAACGGCGAGCTCGCCGGCATCGCCGGGTCGCCGGCTGTCGCCGACGCATGGGTTGCGCAGAACGTGTCGCGGTACGTCGGGCGCGGTGGAGTCGACATCCGGTGAGTCTCGGTGCTTGGTCGGGGGCGTTTTCTGCCATCTCTTGCAGTGAAGCATTTTAGCATAAATTCTGATTCTTGGTTGGGGATTCTTGTTGTGTGAGTGGGCAATGTAGGACTTACTTGGCTAATTTGTGTGCAGTATAATTGGATTAGACTTTTAAGGTTAGAAAAGTGGTTGTTGGATCTACTTAGCTTTGTGTGATATGTTTATACTTAGCTCTTATTTGATTGTTTCGGTGCACATGGAGATGAGCAGTGTTAGGTAATTCCTCTAAAGTGTAGCCTGAGATTCAGTACCACACAGTAATAGGCACGAATATGATTTGTCTCTTTGAAATATGATGCTTTTATCTCTCTAGCTTCGGTTCAGTGTATTTGCTTGGTTCAGCCTATTTGGATTGCTTCGTGCTAAAGATGACAAATTTTTGTGTGATTTATTAGATTTGATGTTACGCTCTTTGAAATGTGGCTTGCGATCTCGTTATTATGTAGTAGTAGACATCAAAACGGGTTTGCCGGGATTTTCTATTTTCTTCATTGTACTTCAATCTTTTTCAGTGGAAACTGGTGCCTCCTTGATTTAATTTAGTTGCATTTGCTAATAATATGTTATACTTCAATATCAATGCTCGGGTACTATTGTTAGCAATTATTGTTTCAGCAATGAGATGCCTGGTTTGGTTTCGTTGAGCATCGGTGGGTTTGTATGGCCGATTCACCACCTGTTTGTCTTATGCTTAAAATTTTTTTGTTACCTCTTGATATGCTTGGCTGTTAGTTATGTTTTGCCATTTGTCAATGCACAGTTTATTGATTTATCAGAGAACTTGATAAACGAGACATTTCTTTCTAAGTGCATATTATCTTCATTTGTAAATGCTTCTCTTGGAAATGTAGTACTGCTTTTTTTTTCTTTCTGAAAAATCTAACTACTTCGTGCTGTAGAGTACACTGATGGCAAAATCTGTTTCTGTTTGTTGGTTGATTATAATGTAGGTTGAGATTTTTAAGTACTTGCTAAGGTTATACCCAAGGCCTCTACATGAATCACCTTAAGCTCCAGATGCTTCGAAGGCACTGAATCAGTATAAAAAGTCATATTTGATATGAAACATGAATTAAATTTGAGTACGTATAACGGAAGTCATATTCGAATTGATTCCAAAATGAGGCATAAGAGGATAGGTTCAATGACCAGGGTGACTATCTAGTTTGAAGTACGATTACAACAGCGTAGTGGGAACTTTATGCGCAGCCTCTAGATCGATGTGGATTGTATAGATCAAGGTGGATCTCCCAGCAAGGTGGAAGGGCATGAGAGTAAAGCGGAATACATCAGTTTTTTTTTAATAAATATCTCGGTGTCATTTTGTGTTTATGTGTACCTGTTAGATACAATTTAATGGCTTGGGTTGCTAGTTTTCATTATCATGTTTGAAGACTAGTTCTCATTTAATATGTTCCCTTAAAAGAGTAACTGAATGAGAGCAACACCAACACCACTTGAGTTTGAATCTCTTTAAATTCAGTTTTACATAGTTGAATTCTGAAAACAACTGTACTCAGCTTTTTCTCAGCTCTTTCTGCTGCTACCATGGCAACAGTGTGAGAAAGGTATCAGAAATTTAACTTGGAGGGCCTCAAAGTAATTTGGATTCTCAAATTTCCGTCCTTACACTGCTATACACAATTCGTTATTCACTAATCACAGATTCAGGTTCAGAAGATTAGTATCCCTAGATAAAATTGATATTTGCTAGTTCAGGTTAATAGTGCTTGCAGTTAAGCGATGATGATTTTGTAGTTACATTCATGTGCTAGTCTGTAGTCTCTACAGTGTTAATTCATTTTTTTATACCAAATGTCATTTGCAGTAATGAATAAGGTTGGCTGACCTCGTTTTACTTTTTAACCTTTAAAAGTGGCATAGCTTGGTTGAGTTGACGAGAAATTACTCTTATGATTTAATACAGATATATTGCTGTGGGAAATGAGCCTTTTCTGACAAGCTATCAGGATCAGTTCCAGTCATACGTTATTCCAGCAATGACAAATCTTCAGCAATCACTGGTGAAAGCTAACCTTGCTAGCTACGTGAAGCTAGTAGTCCCATGCAATGCTGACGCATATCAGAGTGCTTCTGTTCCATCGCAAGGAGTATTCAGGACTGAACTGACTCAGATAATGACCCAGCTCGCCGCTTATCTCAGTTCCAATGGAGCTCCCTTCGTGGTCAATATCTACCCATTCCTCAGTCTTTACCAGAATTCCGACTTTCCACAAGATTATGCCTTCTTTGAGGGATCAATTCATCCACTTGTAGATGGCCCAAATGTGTACTACAATGCTTTTGATGGCAATTTTGACACATTAATCTCTGCTTTAAGTAAAATTGGCTATGGGCAACTACCAATTGCAATTGGTGAGGTGGGCTGGCCAACTGAGGGAGCACCAAGTGCAAACTTGACTGCAGCAAGGGCATTCAACCAAGGCCTTATCAGTCATGTTATGAGCAACAAAGGAACTCCACTCCGTCCTGGTGTACCTCCGGCTGATGTCTATCTTTTCAGTCTTCTTGATGAGGAGCAGAAGAGCGTACTACCTGGAAACTTTGAGCGACACTGGGGGATGTTCTCTTTTGATGGACAGGCCAAGTATCCATTGAATCTTGGGTTAGGCAACCCAGTACTGAAGAATGCTAAAGAGGTGCCATATCTTCCATCGCGATGGTGCATTGCAAACCCTGCTCAGAATCTCGACAAGGCTGCAAATCACTTAAAGCTTGCTTGTGATATGGCAGATTGCACCACTCTCTACTATGGAGGGTCGTGCAATGGTATTGGGCAGAAGGCCAACGTTTCTTATGCTTTCAATAGCTACTATCAGATGCAAAAGCAGGATGCAAAAAGTTGCGACTTTGATGGGCATGGGATGATAACCTATCTGGATCCATCTATGGGTGATTGCCGCTTTCTTGTTGGAATTGATGATAGTAGAAGCTCTGCAGTTGCCTCTTGCGGCGGTTGCTGTGGGGTCTTTGGTGGGGTGTCGATTTTAGCTGTCTGGGTGCTCATGTACCTTAGAATGATGGGTTCTGCCTGATGTCGAAACTGATCTGTTGGGGCATGATAAGCACGCCCTTTGTGAATTAGCTTGTATTCTAGACTTAGGGACGAAAGGCATTCTTGCCATATATGAATCTATATTATCGTGCGATTAGGAAAGGAGACATTAAATTGCTAATGTCAGAGAGTGGAGTTAGGAGAAGTTGTTTGTGCATCAATTGCATTGTTGCATGAAATTTAGGAGGTAAATCATTCCAGAATATGCAGACAAATTTTTTATACACTTCAGAGTACAAGAGAAATGTATATCTACAATCCAAAATATATATTCTCCGTTTCACTATATGTCCCCTTTGTCTCGGAATAATTGGTTTCAAAATATTTGTCCATTGAGGATATCAAGAGTGTAGTTATTACAACTTTTTTACTCTATAGCCCATTTAAATATTTTAAAAATGGTTAAATGGTTATACTATTGGTTAATAGGGATATACATGGTCATTTTTTATTAACTTTTTCTTAGCTTTGGTGCTTATCTTAGTCTGTGCATATGGTGAGCTGAGGCAAAACAGGGGGAGTATATAAGACGCAGGCGAATATTACAAAAAATTCTTTACACACGAATTACAATAGATGGCCTAAGAAATATTAAAAATTTAGTTCCAACTACTACAAGCTACAATCATCCACACTCTTTTTCTTCATTTTCTTTTGCTTTTCAAATCGGTCAACATGCACACATGTCATAACTCAAATACAAAGAGTTAATGCTTTGTCATTAAAAATGTTTGTGCATCTAGAGGGAGTGCAATATTGATTTAGAATGACAATAGGTGCAAAAACTAGTTTTGGTCTCATTCTTGCACAGCAGAATAAGGCAACCAATCAAGTTAATGCAACGATTAGCCAACCAGATCATTATAAAATCTCCTCAACCTTTGATTAACCTCCATAATTAGCTCACCCTTCTTAAGTTAATTGGGATTAGCTTTCATATGTGAATCCAACTAATTCTAGCAACCCAATATGCTATATCTAACCATCTCAAATTAGACAAGTCACATGACAATAGACAACCATTTAGACATCCAAGACAATAGAGAAGGCTCACATAAGGATAAGTTTAGGACATAAAACTGCTGCTGGCAGCTTCACTAGTCTCTCAATTGACACCACTTGCTTAAACAGATCAATATCAGCCTTATGTTGACAGCAATAAGGGCAGATGGCTGCAGCCAAGGTGATCATCACCACATTAAGACCCTGTTTGATTGCGCTTTTCAGCAGCTTCTACTAGAAAAAACTGCAGCCTAACTAAACGGCCAGCTTTGGAGCAGTCTTTGCGAACAGTGGTTGTGGGCTTTGCAGTGTAAATTCAACTGTTTAGAAAAGTGGTCTCCCCCTAACTTTTTGCAATGTGCTAAAGCTTTGGGGCTCATTTCCCAAAATATCGTAGATGGTTTGAATCAACCCAAAGTCGTATATTCACTTTCCATAGTCACAACAGCTTTCCCAGAAGCCAGTCAATAGCAGTTTTGTCAACAGTCACAACCCAACCAAATAAGCCCTAAGCCACTTAACTAGCACACTCACCAAATTACTAAGTCACCAAATTGGTGTCAAATTGGCACAAATTTGAAATTCACAGCAAATCAGCGCTTAGAGGCTATAAATAGAATATCATAGGTGTTTTTTTACATCACACCACCACCCAAGCACATGATAGGAGGAGAGTACTAGGAGAAGAAAACAAAGCTCAAGAGCTAGGAAGAGAAGGCAAGCTCAGGAGCTTGGAGGAGAAGACCAAGCTCCAGGAGCAATGAGCAAGAGGCTAAGTACTTAGGATCCAAAAGGGGATAAAAGCCCAAGCTCAATGCCTAGCTAAACCCTAGGAGTGCCCACACTAGAATAGCTAGTCATTTAGAAAAAGGGAAGTGCTCCTAGATTAGGCATATATATTATGTCTTAGATCATCAAAGAGCATGTCTGTCAACTAGTAGTATGTTCTTATTAGTTATTATGTCTTAGATCATCAAAGAGCATGTCTATCAACTAGTAGTATGTTCTTATTAGTTTTTAAATAACCCTTAGAATTAATCCATTGGGGGGGGGGCTAGACTAATATCAAGTATAAGAACATGTTCTTATCAGTTAAGTAACTGACATTCAACTATGAAGTTGAACTAGATTAAAATACAAGCACAGTGTTATGTTCTTATTAGTTTATCACTAACAATTTAACCTAAGACAAAAATAATATATGTTCTCATCAATTTATTTCTAACAATAAAAGCTAAGATAAAAGTAGTATCTATTCTTATCATTTAATTTAAGAACACATGGACATGAAGTATACAGAGAAAGGATAAACAAAATGTATGTATATATGATCTCAGTCTGGACATGCTTCAGATCAAGAAACATAGACACAAGCACCACTGAACACCTGAGATTTTTTAGCATGCTATGCCTTTTAAATACTACACTATATAGTAGTATCATCTTCTACAATTAAGCATTGATGCTATTGTACAAGGGTCAAGTAATAGTTACATAAATAAAATGTTGTGCACCACTACCCTTTATCTAGTTTCATACAATTTTGCACACATGATTTAGTATTGGTTTAACACTAGAAGCATCAGGACCTTAAGAATAGTAAATATATGTTCATTGCATCTGCTATAGAAAGCTAGAACCACTAGATCAGTGATACATTGATTTTTAAGACCATCAAATAAATACTAGGACTAGGTTTTAGTTAGCATCAGTGATCAACTAGGCACTAGATCAGTGATACTTCGCTTTTTAAGACCATCAAAGAAACACCGGGAGTAGGTTTTAGTTAGCACCAGTGATTAACTAGGCACTAGCACCAGTAGAACAAAGGCATAACATCAGAAATAATTATTTATGCATAGAGGCTCTAGGAATTGAGTGATTAATGGCACCGTAAATTAATTTCACTACAACAGGAGAAAATTAGCACTACAAAGGCTAGGATCACAGAAGAACCAAGCATGAACCATCACCATAATCTAACTATGTCCATCCACGATAGAATTTCCATCATCCCAGATTAGCGAGGAGGAAGAGCAGTACTTACCAGTAAGAGCACCATCGCTGCGGTGGCAGTGCAATGAACTCGCCGTCGTCTGTTGGCGACGGGACAGTGGAGTAGCAGGGTTGCGGTTGGCCATGGGCCGACCACCACGTTGGAGTAGACGATGGAGAGGAAGGAGGCCGAGGCCGCGCGAGACCACCGTCATGCCACCGAACCAACCCACGGCCGAGACCGACTGTAATAACCCGATGCTGCAAACTTGTGTATTTAGAACCTTGATGGTCATCATGAATAAAGTGCATGTTCATATTATTTTATTTCACATTTAGAATAATTAAAATAGAACTAATAAAAAGAGAGGGAGTTTCCAAATTTGGCTTAGAATCAACTTAATTAAAATCTATAAAATAAAAGTCATCAAAATTCCACCTTGATAATTGAAATCATTCATCATAGAAATTCTACGCATTTTCTTTAATACTATATGCAATACCCAAGAAATTCATAAAAGTCAAGTTAAATTAATCCACATAAGAAAATCATGAAAAGTATAGTGAAACAAAAGCATGCAACTTTAGAGAATTCAACCATGTTTATGTATGCATTCGTACCACATACATGTGCATTTGCAATTTATTTAGATTTACTCATCATCGTACTATTATTCGATCTTCAGATTCCAAGGTTCTACCAAATTCTCTTCTCAAAACCCCGAGTTACATTTCTCATCCATCTCAAGGCAAGTCCATTTTCCTATTCATCGGAATCAGTAGTTTTATCAAAATATTTGTAATCTATACTACCGTTATCACTTGCATAGAATTTACAATTTTGTATAATATGATATACTATTGGTTGATTGATTGATCAAGTCGTCGGAGAATCTATTATGGTGGATGGTGTGACCTCGGTATGAAATTTGTTGGGGTGGTCAAGGTTCCACTACATAAATTATCATATAAGGTAATACCAATTACCGGATGACACCCTAGCACCATATAAATAGCATTAACCACAAGACCTGGAATAGGACAGGCGAGTCAAGTAGTGTCTTCTTAGTGACATATCTCCCTGGAGTGTAACTACTACTATTATGGGCATAATGACCCATCCACTTTTTTGCCATTTTGGCTTAAACCCTGTATTGAGTATGGTGGGTCGCTGGAGCTATTCTAGTGGCATCAGTGACATATGACATATGAGAAGGATGAAATAACTTGGAACCTTAGATCTGACCACACACTGATATCAGTGCGATGAGTTTCGTACTCGGCATAAAAGCTAAATACCACTTGTGGGTAAATAAAGGATCAAGATGTCGGCCTAGAGGAGAGAGGTGAATAGGCGACTAAACAATTTTAAACAATTCTTACAATTTTGCAGAATTTAACTTGATGAATAACAAGAATGACTATATCTAGTATATAAGATAAAGTTTACTAAGCAATACAAGTATGAGCAATATAAAAGTACTTGCAAAATAAATATGGAAGTAAATGAACAAGAGAGACAAAGATTTGTTGCCGAAGTTCGGATCCTTGGGGGAATCCTACGTCTCCATTTGGGGAGCTCGCTCACACGTGATCAAGAGCTGGCTTCCTCTCAAGCCTTTATCCCTCGAGAACGCTCATGCGTCTTCTCGACTTCCTCTTGGTGATTCTTTCCTCTCGGAGGCGAATCCTGGCCTTCACAAACTTTCCACGGCTCACCACAAGGATTGGAAGCTCGTGAGTGACTCCTAACCGTCTAGGAGTCCCCAACCTCCAAGAGTAACAAGTGCGTTAAAGTCGCAAGGAGGTGAACTTAGTGCTCAAAGAGATCCTAATCTTTTTTACTCAAATCCTCAAATCTCACTTCTTTTCTTTTCTCTCACAAAAGGGTGTCTTGTATGCTTGAGAGAGAAGGGGTGAGAGCTTTTGAGTGTGCCGCAAATGGTTTTGCAAAAGGTTACTAGTGGAAGGGGCATGGGAAGCTATATATAGCAACACCCAAAAACTAGCCGTTTTGAACTGAAAACACCCACATTGGAAGTTCCGGTTCCAAAATCGGAACATCCGATATGTTCAAACGAAACGGCTATATTTCCCTCCATAGCGCATCTCTCGGCTATATTGGAACTTCCGATACGGGTATCGGAACTTCCGATATACTCGGAGGAACCATAAAAGGCTTTCGGACCTTCCGGGATGATCGGAACATCTGGCACCATATTGGAAGTTCCAGTTTTTCCAGAACGCTAAAAACACAGGTTGAACCGGAACTTCTGGCCGGATCAGAACATCCAATCCTATGACCGGAACATCCAGTTTTTCCAGAACACAAAAAACACAGGTGACTTTGGAGGTTCCGGTGAAACCGGAACATCCGGTCCAGGGACCGGAACATCCGATGAAACTATAAAAACGCCCATATTTGTGTTCGTGTAGGTGGTTTTCTTTCTCAAAAACAGATATTCAAAGATCACTGAGCATTAAGACCACCTAATTACTTCTACGATGCACTCCCCTTAATAGTACAACTTCCCTAATACTCGAATAAAATGAAATACATTACTCAATGAGTAATTCCGAAGCCGCCATTTCTTCTTCATTTTTAGGGGTCGTCGATGTCCGTTAATTCCTTTTCTTTGGGGCTAACTCCTGTTCATAAACTCATATAACATGTTAATCCCTTAATTGTTTGTTCGTCAATCATCAAAAATGGATTAACGGCTTAGATGCACTTTCAATAAAGCACGCGTCTCTGTAGAGTGTATTGAAGTGTGACATTTTCACTTCTATTTCTGGGAAAAAACTACGAGTGTGGCGGGAAAGGAACCATTGAAGGTTTTAACAACCTATGGGGCCTGATAATCATAGAACAGTAAATTAAATCTTGACTTCTCAACTTAAGAAAAGTACTTTTAAAAATCAATGGTTATTGAGGATCAAGGGTCCTAGTAGATGATAGTGTAATCAAAACACCAGTTCCTATTCATGGACGTGTTGAGTACTTTCTGTACTCATCCCCTATATAAACCTCCTTTGTTAGGTTACGAGTCGGTAGAACAGATGATCGGGTATCTGGAGATGCCAGAGAAAGAGATGGAGCAGGAAACACCGGACGAAGGCAGGCAGGAGTCAACTTTGAATTCGGCGAGACAAATGATACCGCTCGATCGTGAAGCAAGTATTAGCATAGGATCGTTGATTGCAGATATAGAAATAATCTTTTGTTATCTAGGTTATTTTAGCTCTTCACTTTTTGCAAGTGTAGTTCAAGTTAAAACTTTTTTACTTATGTTAGGATGTAAAATAAGTATATAATGTATCAATAGGCCACTATAATGCTTTTGCTGTAATACTCTAATGGATGTAATATTGGTGAAACAAAGTACCACGACGATAAGTCAAAGACTGGCATGCTACAATATGCAGTGGTGTGCAGGGTCACCACATTCTAGTCATACATATTTTTATTAATTTCTTGTTGACATTTCTCATTTGCAATGCTGAAGTATTTCTCTGTTAGGCACATGTTTAAAGGACAGAAGCTGTACTAACAATCTTGCTACAGCACCTGAATGAAGTAATTCTCTACGAACCAACAGATGTATTATTGGAGAGTAATAGATCATTACATGGTCACGGAATAGCGGGGGAGCACAACATCATTCCAGCATAATTTATTCATTGTATTGCTGATGAACAAGCAAGAGCATCTTCTTTCAGTGCGCCAAAGGCGGCGGAGTAAGCGGGCAGCAGTTTTCCCCACAGCAGGCGTGGCCGCAGGTCACCTTTGGATACTGCACTAGCCAGCAGAACTGGCATGCTTAAATGAAATGCAAGATTAATTTCAGAAGATAAAAAGGCCATGAAGATGATGTGGACATGCCATCAGCAGAGAAACATGACTGTCTAACAAACTGCAAGGCTCCAATTCTCCTAAAAACGAAACAAACTTCCCACGAGAAAGAACAACTGAATTAGCATCATGGAAAAATTGGTGTAATGATGGTGGTCAAGGAACACAAAGAAGAAACAAGAAAAGCCTGAGCATACACAAAACAAAACGAAACAAAAAAACAGTCTCCTGATTCATGGCTTACGCAGTGAAGCAGTGGTGGTTGTGATGAAGAGTGCAAGCAGCATGAGCCAGGACACAAGTGCAAGGACAGTGTTCTTTCTCATGCCTCCTGATTTGCTTCTCCATTTTTCTCTTGATGCTTTAGAGTTCAGAGCTTTCAGGAGATGTACATGCACACATGGAGATGTGCTATGTATATAGCATCTGTGATATGGCCTAGCTGGAATTTGTGATAAGGTGCAGCCGCTTTAGTGGACTTGGACTGATCTGTGTCAGCGTAGATGTTGGACCTGATAATGATAGCGCATCATATCTGTCAGTGTGACTCCTGGAATGGTATTTTGCACAATTTCTGCATTGCATTTGAATCCAGTGTGGTTTCTGGCCCCAAAAAACGTCCGAACAATTATGCTACCTAACATCCAAGGAATTTTAGGATTTACATATTTTTGCTCCACAAAGTCTTGAGGATAAAATTTGACGTAATATATGAGTAATTCTCACAGGCCATATGTACGTGTACAGTCCATATGGACCGAAATGGAGTAAAGTAACAACCAACAAGCAATTAACAGTAAACGGCCTGGACAACAAAGAAAGACTCACTGTCAGGTCCACCTCCCTACTGAAAAATTTGATAAATTTTGACCTTTGATAAGATGGCACCGACAGTGAGGCCCCAGACCATCTATCAACGACATATACTGTAGCATTTTATCAAAAGCCAAACTAAGATGAGATGTTTTACCAAACCACTCTCTATTTATAGTGGAAGAGAAGACAGAATAGGAACTCTGACAATTTCAACAGAGCGACGACCCCCGGTTGTCCTCGAACATAGCTAGCCAATCCTGTACCGCAAACACTAATACATCAAACTTTTTTCGGTAGGCTTTTATGATACATTTTACTATTGGTGGAGGGTAGTAGTATATGTCTCATTCCACGGTTGATTCCTAGACTATTATAGACTTTTTCATTTAGCAATTAGTCCTTTTTATAAGGTTAATTTCATCAATAATTTTCATGGGCTCTCCTGTTCTGTTCTTGTACGGCTTGTTTTCCTTACCTTAATATAAATCAGATATTTCTCAAAAATAAAAATTCATGGGCTCACGCCCAACATGAGCGTAGCGTTGACTTCCCGTGGTCTGCCTCCCTCTACCAATCTTGGCGCAAGAAACAAGGAGTTGGATCGACTCCTACTTTAGGTATGCGATCACTGCTCCCATACATTGTTTGTATCATCAGATCATGCTTGCCTGCTTGGTTGGGTTGGTTCTCCTATAACCTGTTTCATGATTTAGATCCGATGATGTAGTTCTTGTTTATTTTTGTTCATGGTGATGGATGGATCCATAGAAACTAGTGGCGTCGGCACCTCCTCCGCTGCATTCGATTTGTGGAAGTGGCGAAAAGTAGATGCCTGAAGTTGAATTGATGAGTGATGTGGTCTTATTGATCAATCGTGGTGAACATCACTACTACAGAAGAGGTCATCGAAGGACCCATATCACATGCATTTCTTCAAAATCAGCCTATAATGTAGTACATCAGAGGCGGTTCGCAAGAAGGCCCGTGTGTGTTGATACGCGAACCACTTGTGATGATGTGAAGACCCATGTGTTTATAAAACCTAAATGTCGAGATTAGGAGTTGAATTCATCTCTTTGCATTCATGAATACCTAAAGATTAGAATAAATTTAAACTTTTTGAAAAGACATTGGTTCAAATGACTATTTAATATAGATATACATAAATTGGGAATAAAAGATTGTGACACGAGAAAATACAAATCTAATATTAAAAAGAAGAATAATTACAAGATATCAATGTCCAGTACAAATTTTTGTCAACAGATTAATATTACAAAAGACATTACATCACATTGTTACAAAGAAATGAATAAAAGAAAATTTTCCGATAAGCTGTTATTTTCTTCTCTTCATCCTTGTCTTTTCTTTCTTCTTCACCTACACATGTGAAATGGAAACTCCAAAAGGATATAATTTGGTTAGGATTAAGCTGTTACACCTCCTGAGGAGGTGCATTTGTCTTTAATTTTGGAGATCAGCCTTTTGAAGCTAAAGAACCAGTTCTAGCTTCAATAAATTAACAAATTGACTTATGGAATCAATTATTCGAAGGCAACAGTATATAAGGCATCTTAAGCATAAGGCAACGGTTAAATAAGGCTTTAGACAACCAAGTGCAGAGCAATGAATAAAGGCAACTGTAGGCAACCAATCGAGGCAATAATGATTGAAATCCATAAGCCAATTTATGTTGAGACTAATCTCCGTAATTAGGCAACCACAAATTAATTAAACCAGATTAACCTTTATATAATAATCCAATTAATCTAAGTTTCAAACCT
Organism: Stipa capillata; assembly: GCA_019208055.1. Taxonomy (NCBI): domain Eukaryota; kingdom Viridiplantae; phylum Streptophyta; class Magnoliopsida; order Poales; family Poaceae; genus Stipa; species Stipa capillata. The sequence continues at coordinate 392,644 of JAGXJF010004774.1, read as the reverse complement.
TAATTAAATTTGAAATCAGATCAGCCACTGAATTAGTGAACAATAGGCAGCATGTGGCAATATCACTATGTCCAAATCTGTCCAAGAGAGATGAATCAGCCCTAAGCTACTGGTGGTAGTAGCTTTGCCACCTCAAGCTCAAGATGGATGAGGATCAGACATGAACTGCCATGTAAGCACCTAATCATGAAGTGAGTCACCTGGTAGGTGTCAAAGCTTCCATTTTCGAAATCCCAGCATACCAGCCCTTAGTTGCCTATAAATAGAGCTTTAGGTGCTCTACTTTAGCTCACAACACTACTCAAGAATCATACAACATCAGTAGTAAGGAACCAGCTAGTAGAGGAGAAGTAAACCAAGACAGCAGGGAGGTGCAGGTGTAGCCTGAAGAAGCAGGTTTTAAAATCCCACAAGAACAAGCTTCAGCACTTCTTAAGGAAGAAGGAAAGGAGATAGAAGTAAACAATTAGGAGAAGAGGAATAATGCTCAAGTCCTGCAGAAATAACCTGCGTTAGGATAAATGAAAATACCTGCTAATCCAAGTGTATAGAATCTGTTCTTATCAGTTTCTTAATTAAAATAGAAAGACTAAGATCAGAGATAGCATATGCTCATGCTCCATATACATATAACCATTTCAGGAATAAACCATCAAGGGAATTGGAATAGGAAGGGAGTACAATAGACCGTTCTTACCAACCTTAAAAATTCAACTATATGTATATGTCATGTACTCTCAGATTTAAGCAACCTAAATTACTTTAACATTCATCACAGAGGTTAGTTGTGTAGGATCTGTTCTTATCCTTTTCTCAACATTTCAGAATCAAAAAGATTCATCGTAATTAGTACAAAGTTCAAATCAAGCTAAGAATCTGTTCTTATAAGTTTAACATCCAATAGTACATATGGTCTGTTCTTTCAGTTGAAAGATCTGATAAAAAGATTATAATCCAAATGCCAAAGCATCTAGAAAAAATTTAAACACAGAAGAAAGATTAACTAAGAAGCAAGTGTAGTCTCTATTCATATTAATACCAATCTGTTGGGGTAGGGGTCCCCGCGCTAGCCCGTTTTCAAAGTCTTCACCGTCATCGCGGACTATGTCGACACCGCCAAGGGCAACCTCGACGTCCGTCATCGTCGAAGTCTACGTCGACGACACTGCCAAGGGCAACCTCAACATCCTTGACGTCTGTCATTGTCGAAGTCTACGTCGACGACGCCAAAGCGAGGACTACGTCGACGTCACCAATGATCGTCCCGATGTCCGTCGCCGTCAGGGTCTGCGTCGGCATTGTCAAGGACTGCGTTGGCATGCTTAGAAATTCCTTCAAAGATGCCTGGAATATTCTCCCAAAATATCTTCTATGCATGGGAAATGACGTCCATGCCCTTATAAAAATCCCTCTCGTGTGAGGGCAAAATTGTAATCTCACATTTTCCATCCTCAAACCCTATAAATACCCCCCTAGGGGTAGAGAGGGGGGGGGGAATTCTTGTAAAACCTAATTCTACACTTCAATGCAAAGGTGACTTTCACCTCGTCGGACATGACTTGGGTTTCATCTCCTCGTGCACGGCTCAAGTTTCACTCCGTCGTACGTGTCTCGTGCTTCACCTCGACGGACAACCAGAGGCCATACTCGCTCGTGCTCCTTGTGCACCGCCGACGGTCGCTGTAGCCGTTTGGGGGTGCCATAAGTTTACTATCTAGACTTGTATCTACGAGACAATCAAATACTCGGACTAAGGCGAGTATAGTATCTGTCATTATCAATTAAAAATCAAGCAAGGCAGCCAACTCCTATATACATGTGTATCTGTTCTTATCGGTGTTAGCCATATAGGAAAAATCAGACATCCAGCATGAACATGGCAGAGAGGTCTTAGAGAACCTTAGAACAGTACAAACTAAGCCATGCCAAACCTCAATCACCAACAACAACACCACCATTAAGAAGTAATTGCTAAGGAAGGAGAGTGTCTTAAACACAAATATACAAAGTAACCATTAACCTGTAGCATCCCATGTTAGCAAGTAATAGACATCACAGAGCAAGGGAAGGAGTTGGTGATAAAGAAGAACTCACTGATGCCATGGAGAGCACCACTGTTGTAGTTACGGCATGGTGAGCTCGCCGCCTTCACCCAGTGGAAGTGACCCGAATAGTAGACGACAGTGACCCGAGTGGTAAACGGCGGTGTCCTAAACCATGACGTGCTGCTGGTGGTAGCAAAGAATCAGAGATGTAGAAGACATAATCGAAAGGAAAAATTTGGGGGAAAAGAAGAGGAGGTCGAGGAGATGTTGCAGACGGCAGCGATTTGGGCGGTGACATCTATTTGGAGCGTGCGCTAGGCGTCAGGCTCCAGGGAAAAGAATCGCGTGTGAGAATGAAGTAGAGATAGCTCGCGTGTGAGAATAAAAGAGAGAGAGAGACACTACCACAGAAAAGCTCATCGCACACGATTAAAAAAGCTCATCGCATACGGTTTTCCAGCTCGTATGCACGGGCTGGTCAGCGATGTGGGTGGCACATTGCACACGGGTCCATCGCCATATGCGATGATACGCACATCGCACACGGCTTTTAAGGTAGCCCCGTGTGTGATAAGTAGCCACATCGCACACGGTAAATGTGAAACAACCATGTGCGATGAGTCACTTCATCGCACACGGTAAAGAATTCGGCCCGTGTGCGATTATTAGGCACATCGCACACGGTGATAGTATCAGAATCGTGTGCGATATTTGGCCACATCGCACATGGTTATACAGTTTGAAACGTGGGCGATGACTGCTCCACATCACACACGGCCAGAAGTTTAGGCCCGTGTGCAATGACGAACCACATCACACACAGCCAATTGCTCCGGACCGTGTGCGTTGACGCGCACATTGCCCACGATTCGGGCTGCCGAGCCGTGTGCGATGCTGGGAATGCAACAATAACAACAACAAGAAATCTCAAGCAACAATATCATTTCACAAAATTCATCGGCCACATTCACAGAATTCATTGATCAGCCATATATATACACAGATTTCATCAATCAGGCAAATACACGGATTTGATCAAAACACAAATAAAACAGAGATCACATAGATTTCACAGCCGACATATATAAGCAAATTGAATCAATTGAATATGAGTTTACCCATTCACAACGAACATTCGTACAAGTTTGGATCTGATAAGGTTGACAGCCAACAGAAAGAAAATCAATACCTCACAATCAAGGTGATCTGAATTGTCCCTTTTCCGGTATGACTTGCGTGACGAAGCAGTGGGCAAACTATCCTCTAACTTCGACAATATCGGCTTCACTCAACGGTTCTTTCTCCATCGAACTCAAAATCTGCACGAAGTAATTAAATTCAGATTTAGGTGCATATAGGTAAAAAGTAAAATCTTGAGTCTCACAGATAGTACTAACCGTAGGGAGGCCAGCAGTGCCTTCTGTCTTCGAACTCGAAACAACCCTCATCATTTGCTTACAAATGTAAAATGCACAAATGTTGGTTCCTTCTGGCTGTTGGTTACACTGAAAAGTTGTTGAGGAATTACGGCATCAATTAGGGCATCAATTAGCATTACTTAGCACTTAGGAGGAATGTTGTACCAATTGTTACCTCCACCAAGTCGTCGTCTCCGTGTTGCAAGCCTGCCGGGTCTCCCTTTGGTGAGCACCTCCCTCCACGTTTGACGTACTCGGCGAAAGCACTATCCAAGAATTCTCTTACCGCCGAGTAGTCGTAATGTGCCGCTTGGAGGGAATCAAGGTGGACGGCTTTGCTCCATTTAGGTACGATGATAATTAAGATCCAATGGTCGCTGCAAAAAAAGATATCACAACCCGTGTGGAACGATGACAATGGGGGTACAGCTAATGTATAAAAACACACATACTTCTGGTTGTATGGAAGGAGAATGAACTCTTTGTTCTGTTGAGCCGTCAACGCGTGGACAACATAATTAAAGACCCTTTTCTCATTCCTGTCGATTTGTTGCTTCGAGACCAACTGTGGGTCCAAGAAACCCACCGGTTGTTTCCGAGCCTTGCATTCGGTGATCATGTGCCTAAGCATAGGAAAGAAAGGAGTTATCATTTACGAAACAAAAGAGAGTTGCCAGAATGTGGAATTTCTTGTAAAATACTTATAACGTAAAGCATCTCATGAGGGAGGCATCGAGGGCATCCAGGTTGAAGAGGAGAAACAAGTCCTCGAAGCCCACCGTGCAACAATTATCTAAATCATGAAGGAAATGCTCCTTCTTGAACCACACCAGAATGCTCGACTCACCGGCTTTACATAGTTTCATATAGTGGTTATGTAGCATTCTGCATAACATACCTGCCGCCGCCAGGTCTTTGGGGAGTAGCAATGGCTCTCCTTTGACATACATGCGTGCGAGCTCCGCTGGGGGGAACAATCGGTTCAATTCTTTGTCCGTCATCATCCCCAGCTCCTTGGCCTTGCCCTGGCCCTTGCCCTTGCCCTGGCCCTGGCCCTTTGCTTTGCCCTGTCCCTTGCCCGTGCCCTTCAGCGGCGCTGATCTTGTACTTTTAGTCTTCACTGGTGGGGGCGGTGGCGGTAAGTCAAGATTTTGTGGTGTCGAAAGCACCGGCCCTTGCTTGGGTGACTCTTGAGCTGGTGGGCACGAAGGCAGCTCAGACCACGTGCTCATGACGGGATGTGCTGCGAAGAGCGGCTCAAATTTAGCAGGCAATGGTGGGGAAGCAGGAGGCGGTGTCGATGTGAAGGGCACAAGGACTATGTCCTTCTTCGGCCACTGGACGAAGGACATCTTCGCCTGTCTCAAGGTCTGGAGTTCAGCATCCTGGCTTACATGGAATAGCGGGAGGCTCTGGAAGCTAGGCTCGACTTTATCGATGGTGCACCTCGCGAACCCTGGCTGTATCGGTACATCGTGCACGGTAGCTCCCTCAGCCGGTGGATGAACCAACTCGCTAGCTGCCACCAACGGAAAAGCCATGTGCGCTGTTGGCACTTGTAGCTCGCACTTTGTCGGCCCCGTGATGTCATCGATAGGAGACTTGGCTATTTCCTCATGGCCTTCAACCCCATCGAGAGCTGATGCACAGCTACTCCTGCGTGCACCGGGGCTTGGGTGTGCAATAGCTTCAACCGCTTGTGCTCTATACGTCTCCTCCCACACAACTCTTTCTTGTGCAAGCCTTTCCTCCATCATGCCCGCAAATTGGGCGAGCAGCTCTTGTTTCATCTGTTCTTTTTTCTGCTCCGCTCTCGCCCTTTTCCTCGCACGCATCTCCTCCGCGTCTTGAGGGAAGGCCTTCCTACAGGCGACATTGGTCCCGATCACCCTACAACGACCTGAGGGCTCCTTGGTTCCCAAAGTGGCTGTGAGAATATCATTGCACCCTTGAGGCTGAAACAAGCCTTGCGAAGCCTGGACGCTTAGCTCTCTCTACAAATAAAAACCTATAATTAGTAGGTACGTAAGCATTGTCGTAAATATAGACCGACGACTAAATGAGGTAGTCGCTCTTACCATAGATTGGTACACTTTCTGGTCTGCTGGGTTGGGTAACACAACCTGACCTGAGGAATCGGTAGTAGACCTCACTCTCAGGAAGTCTCTTGCCCGATTTGCCGCAACATCAGGAAAAGGCACATCGCCTCCCCAAAGGCGTTGGTTCTCGTCCTCCCTGTACCAAATCTTCCGCTTCCCATAGTATCCTTTGACCCTCATTCTATGGGGGTGTTTGTTCTTCACAATTAGAGCCCTGCCTGCCTCACTCTTGGCTTCAAATTCGGGCGTTCGCCGCATCTCCAAAAATCTGGCCCACTGCTCGGGTAGAATGTGTGGATACTTTTCGAAGGGATCCTTATTCTGCTTCATAAACTTTTTGTGCAACACGTACTTAAAATTCTGAAAAGCATCCTTTGCCTTCGAGAGGGCACATTCTTTCACCTGCGTTTTCCATTGCTCCGGCACCCTGAAGTGTTGCATTATCTCCAGCACTATGGCCTCGCGCAGGTCCTTACTTACCTTTGTCCAATCCTCGAAGTGAATGCGGACCCTTTCCCTTACCACCGCCCCGCACATGGTTCGAAACTTCCTCTCCGTTTTCTCTGGTTCGGTAGGAGCCCCGGTTCTGTCATCGATGGCCTCCACTTGCCATACTTCTTGGGGCTTTTTGCTTGGTTTTCTAATTCCTCTTCCCTTCTTCACAACTGATAGGGTTTTTGCTTGATTAGTGCTGGTCCCTTCCGGCTGTGATGATGAGTTCTCTTTGATCTCTCTCGCAGAAAAGTCCGGCGATTCATTACCGGACGTCATAGCTAATCAATAGGATGATAATGGCAGAAATAACAAGAAGTAAAGGTACTGCGGGCACAAATAATCCTCTGCACGCAAATATTAACAAGCAGCAATGGAACATACGCATTGATATAGCCGTAACTTGCTACTCGTTGTGAGGACACGGAGAACCCTAACCTATCGGGGAGCGTGTCGGGGACAGGTGGCGATTGGAGATGTCGAGGCGGTCGGGAAACAGGGAGGTGACGCTCGGGGACTCGGCGACAGGGAGGCGGCGACCGGAGATGTTGAGGCGGCGCTCGGGGAGCCGGAGGCGACGGAAATTCGGGCGAGGCGGCACGCGCAAAGCCAAAATGTTTTGGTGAAGGGACGGGATGACCTAATTACTAGTTATACCCGGGCCTGCCATCGCACACGGTCACGTACCACCGCCCGTGTGCGATGTGGGCGGTGTGCGATGTGACCCACATCGCACACGGGTCCTTACTCTTAACCGTCTGCGAAGTGCTCGCATACGGGTAACCGGTAACGTCCGTGTGCGATGTGGATCACATCGCACACGGGCATATTTGGATACCCGTGTGCGATGTGAGTCACATCGCACACGGGTAGATTTATATACCCGTGTGCAATGTGACTCACATCACACACGGGTTTTGGTCGACTCAACCGTGTGCGATGTGATCGCGGCCCACAGCACGAAGAGTCGCCCTATAAACCGCCGCCTCTTCGGTTTCCCATCTTCATTCCTATAAGCCGCGCCTCCTGCTCTGTACTTCATTCCTCCAAACGCCACCTCTAGCCACCTCCTCGATCTTCTTGTTCACAATGGCCGCTGCAGGAAGCTCTTCGGTGAAGCGGAAGTGCGAGGAGTCGCCCATCCGCGAGGACCGCGTGCAGATGACCATGGATATCTCCCGCGCCACTGCTAGGGCACTGGAGTTGGTCGAGTTTGGACCCACCGACGACACCCTTCTCTGTGCGTACAACACCGACCCCGTCAATTACTCCGGTGTGTACGCCATCCGGTGTATCCTGGAAAAGAAGTTTCCGCGGAACCTCGGATTTATCCTCGAAGCTCACCACCAGCCGGGGCATATCCTCGTCCGCTGCAGGAACAAAAAAATCGTCTAGCGCCTCCACGTGAAGTGCTTCCAGTGGGGTGCCGAGATGGTGAGCTTCTACATAGTTGCTAATGTTGCCGCTCTGACGCCTGACCCTATGGATGAAGATCTGCCGCTGGAGTCGATTTAGATAGTTTTTATTTCCCTTTGCTTTTGTTAGGCTTTTGTTTCCCTAGTACATCATGTGTATACTAGGCTTTTGTTATGCAACATAATGTTTCCTCTTCACAACAACTGGAAGAGGCCTTTTGTTATGTAATGTCTTGTTAATCGGTGTTGGAAATGTCTTGTTAATCTGTGTTCGAAATGTCTTGTTAATCGATGTTGGAAATGTCTTGTTAATCTGTGTTCGAAATGTCTTGTTAATCTGCGTTTGAAATATCTACTTTCTGGTTGCAAATCACATAGCACACGGTCAGACGCTCTGCTCGAGTGCGATGTGGGGCACATCGCATACGGGCTCCAGCTTCTGACCGTGTGCGATGTGACCCAGACCACGTCGCACACGGGCTTAAGGTATTCACCGTGTGCGATGTAGGTCACATCGCACATGGGCTATAGGAGTTCACCGTTTGCGATGTAGTCACATCGCACACGGGCTTGTGGTGTTCACCATGTGCGATGTGACTCCTGTAACCGATTACGTATGTATTCGAAATGAATATCAGAATCAAAATTCTGCGATGACTCCACAAGATAATTCTGCCCATGTGGGATGACTTTTCAAAACATAATTTGCTAACTTCAACCGATAACATATTCAAAATGAGTATCAGATTCAAAATAAATCATGAATCCACTACATGATTTCCTTTGTATACTAGCCCATCGGAATGATCTTGGCGTAGGTAGTAGCAAGTTTCCCCTTGGTCTTGCTCGTCGATTCTTATGCGTTTTCTAATAGGTGGCAAGTCATCGAACTGATTGTATTCATCCTCGTCGACAACATTCTCAACTCCTATGGTCCTCCTTTTTCCATGCATCACTACATGGCAGTTCTTAGGTGTGAGGTCTTTCACATAGAAAATTTAGGTAGCTTGGGAGGCTAAAATGAAGGGTTCATTTATGTATCCCAATTTGCTGAGGTTGACATAAGTCGAGCCGTAGTTGTCGACTTTGACATGTCTGAGATCGACCCATTTGCACTTGAACAATGGAATCCAGAATGTGATGTAGTCAAGCTCCCAAATCTCCTCTATGGTCACGTAGTAAAATTCCTTATGTTCATCTATATCTATGGCTTCTACTCGGACAGAGCTATTCTGCAATGTGATCTTCTCATCTCGATCCTTCGTGTAGAACGTGTACCCATTCATGTCGTACGCTTGCCAACTATGAACTGTAAATGCTGGCCCTTTGGCCAACTATGTTAGCGTGTCATCTGTCGGCCCATCTACGATACGGTTCTGCAACCATTGGCTGAATGTCTTGTTGTGCTTGTTCAAGATCCGACTATATGACAATTTTGGGAACTCTTGCTGTAGCTTGTTCACGTGTTCTTCTATATAAGGGGAAACTATTGTCATGTGCTGCAAGACCGTAAAATGTGCAATGTCAAATAGATGAGTATTCTTCCAGCTTACTTCTTTTCCAACAGTGCCTTTTCCAGATAGCCTTCCCTCATGGCGAGACCTGGGCACACCAATAGGCTATGAGTTGTGCATGTAATCAGTGCAAAACTCAACCACCTCCTCCGAGGTATATCCTTCTACGATACTGGCCTCAGGCTGATACCGATTCTGAACATAGTGCTTGAGTATTCCCATGAACCGCTCGAACGGATACATGCTGCGTAGGAACACAGGCCCGCACATTTTTATCTCGTACACAAGGTGTGTAACGAGATGAACCATGACATCGAAGAACGAGGGCGGGAAGAACATCTCAAGCTGGCATAGAGTCTTCACAACCTCCTCTTGCAGATCATCCAGTGTATCAAGATCCATGACCTTCTGAGATATCGAGTTGAAGAAATCACAAAGCCCCATGATCACCTCTCGAACTTTTGTGGGCAGAATATTTCTGATTGCCACCGGGAGCATCTGTGTCATCATTACATGGCAATCGTGTGACTTCATGCCAATTAGTTTCTTGTCTTCCATTGAAACAAGACTCCTGATGTCTGCGCAATGACCAGAGGGGATTTTGACACTATACAAGAAGCCCAAGAACTCTACTATTTCCTTCTTGGATAAAGTGTAGCAGGCAGGTGGGAGATACGTCTGGCCCTTATTTTTCTTTACTGGAGCTAACTCTGGTCTGATGCCCAAATGGACCATATCCATTCGTGACTTGATGCCATCCTTCGTTTTGTCTTTCATGTTCAGTAACGTACCAAGAATGCTGTCACACACGTTCTTCTCGACGTGCATGACATCGATGTAGTGACGTACATCTACGTCCTTCCAATAAGGTAAGTCCCAGAAAACTGATTTCTTCTTCCACACGCTCTTCTCACGAGGGCGTTTATGTCCCTTGCCAAGCACGACATTCACATCCTTTACCATCTCACTGACCTCTTCGCTGGTAAAAGGCCTTGGTTTCGCGCCTCTTTCTGTATTACCGTCAAATTGTTCTTTCATGTTACGGTAAGGGTGATTTCTTCTCAAGAACCTCCGATGACGCATGTATATGGTTTTGTGCGAGAATGGAAGCCAGACACTCGCAGTATCATCTATGCAAGTGACACATGCTTTGGCTCCCTTTGTACTCTGCCCCGAAGCATTAGCAAGTGCTGGATAATCCTGGATGGTGAGGAGTAACAGTGCACGGAGATCGAATGACTCCTTCCTATATGCATCCCATGCCCTTACCCCTTTCTCTTTCCACAATGTTTGTAGTTCTTCCACCAGCAGCCTAAAGTAAATGTCGATGTCATTTCCAGGTTGCTTTGGCCCTTGGATAAGCATCGACATCATGATGTACTTCTTCTTCATGCACAGCCAAGGAGGAAGGTTGTACATACACAGAAGCACAGGCCAAGTGCTGTGTCTGCTGCTCATGCTGCCAAATGAATTCATTCCATCTGTACTCATTGTGAATCTTACATTCCTTGGGTCATCGCCGAAGGTTGGGTACTTCGCATCGATTCTTCTCCACTGGGCAGCATCAGCCGGGTGTCTCATCTTTCCATCATTCTTACGTCCCTCCGCATGCCAACGCATCAGCTTTGCTTCCTTCGGGTTTGCAAACAAACGCTTCAACCGAGGAATTACAGGCAAGTACCACACAACCTTATTAGGGACTCCCATCTTGATCTCATCATCAGCCTTGTCTTTGTCTTTTGCAAACTTACGCTTGTATCGAGGAGCTTTGCATATCGGACATGAACGTAAATCTTTGTACTCATTGCGATAAAGCATACAGTTATTCTTACATGCGTGTATCTTCTGTACTTCTAGTCCCATGGGGCAAATCACCTTTTTGGCTTCGTAGATGGTTTTTGGCAACTTATTTTCATCTAGAAGCATGTCTGCAAAAAGACCCAACATTTTTGTGAAGCTCGTGTCCGACCATCCGCTTGCTGCCTTCAATCTCAAGAGGTCAAGTGTCGCTGACAACTTGGAGTGCTTTGCCTTGTAGTTTGGATACAATGGTCTCTCGGTGTCTTCCATCAAGCCCATGAATTCCCTGTATTCTGCATCATCATGGTTGCTCTCGAAATCATGAATCATTTATTGCAGATTTGGAATAACAGTATCATCGCCATCGGAATCGCAATCGTCTTCGTTTTCTACGTGCATGACCGGCTCTTCACCGTGCTTGGTCCAACATGTATATCCCATCTTGAAACCCCTTCGAAACAAATGTTCTTCGATCACTCTTGGGTCCTCCCACAGTCTAGAGTTTTCACATTCAACACATGGACAGAAAATTAGCAGTTCCCCCTTGTTCCTCATGTCTGCCTCGGCGACTTTCATGAAACCAACAACGCCACTGATATATGCTCGACTTGTACGACTCTCGGACATCCAACCTCGATCCATCTACAGGATTTTAAACAACAGGAAAACTACATGGCATGATTTTGCTAGCACTGCATGCAGAATATCCGACATAAAAATTAACTGAAGGACGACTTGATGTGCAGATTATACGCGTACTCTGTCTTTGTTAGCAGAGCTCACATACTACCGCCCCAGCCACGGCCTGCCACTGCCTCCGCCGCCACAGTTGCCGCCCGCCGCCACTCCAATTAGCTGCCACTCCAATTAGCCTCCGTGCGCCACCCCTCTCGCCCTTACAACAAGGCACCGTTCCCGTGCGCTCGAACTGGAGCATTTAGGTCGAGCTCGGTACTGATACACACGGGTTATCAAAATTAACCGTCACCGATACTTGCGACATCGCACATGGTCATCAAACAAAATCCGTCACTGATGGAGGATACCTATGAAAAAGTTTAAGAATTTCCAGAACGACATATCACACATGGTCGCCCAAAAAAAGCGTGTGCGATGTGGCTCCACATCGCACACGGTTCCCATGGTTTAACCATGTGCGATGTGCCATCGGCACATCGCACATGGTATCTTTGAAATAACCGTGTGATGTGCATGTTTCCTGGCTTCATCAGTTCATTTCGCTTGCCACCTTTGAAAAGCAGAATAACATCCCCGCATGCACAGGACAATATATATCACAAGCATCCACCACACAAATTAATGAATTTTCTGCATCTCAATTCGACATCTCAAATTTGACAAGTCCACATCTCAACCATATATATATGTACAACACATTCGACATCGCACAAGTTGCTAAAGAATTTTGCACATCTTAGTGTCATATGGAAACGAACTATCTAGGGCTTCGTTCATGGGTTGTGCTAGCTAGAGTGTTTACACACTAACTAGAAATAGACTCATTAGAATGTGATGATGCATTAGAATGTGACATCTGTGTGTGCACCTCCTCTTAGGCTCGGGCTTCATCCTGACCTCTGATCGAAGCACACAATCATGTCAGTAACAATTCACAATTTAGCATGGTATAATCAGCGTATAACAAAGTACAGAGGTTCGGAAGGTAATACCTAGAGGAAGGCGTCTGATACGTCACGTAGTTTTCTTGTGCAGTGTAACCGCAATAGAGCGTCGTCACCATTGTGACATTGCGTTTACACTGCACAAAATACTCTTTCCAAAAGAAGTGTCTTGTGCAGTGCAGCGCAGTGTCACAAACGCGACGGAAAACAGCGGCCTCCACCGGCGCCAGCGCTGCTGCAAGGGGGAGGAGCGGTTGCCGGCCTCGAGGAAGAGGCGGCGACCGGATCCGGGCTCGGGGAGGCTCGGGGAGGAGGCGGCGGTCGGATCCGGGCTCGAAGAAGAGGCGACGATTGGATCTGGGCTCGGGGGACTCGGGGAGGAGGCGGCGGCCACAGTGCGGTGCGAAAGAAAGCTAGGGTTACTTATACATAGAAGAAGTTTCATATCGCACACGGGTTATCAAAACTAACCGTCACCGATAATTACAACATCGCACACGGTCATCAAACAAAATACGTCAGTCATGCCGGCTACCTATGAAAAGAGACATCACACACGGTTCGTTCCTATGAAGCAACTGTGTACGATGTGAGTGAAATAACCGTGTGCGATGTGATGCACATCGCACACGGCACCTCTGAAATAACCGTGTGTGATATGAGGCACATCACACATGGTTCTTAGAAAATACCCGTGTGCGATGTTCCTCACACGGTTTCTTAGCAAAAACCGTGTGCGATGTGTCTCACATCGCACACGGCCCAGTTTGCCGTGGCACATCACACACGGGCCTGAAATGTTGATCGTCTGCGATGTTCACATTGGTGACGAGTTTCAGCCAACCGTGTGCGATGAGGGGTCTTAAAAGACCAGTTCTGTACTAGTGAGAGAGTATATGCTAGTTAAGTACGACATATGTGAATGTTGTGGTAACAGGAGCAAATTAGTACTTTAGCTAGGAAGAAAAATCTAATGTACATCTACATCTAGTGTGTATATATTAGAGTTTTTCTATTTTTATTTGTAGAAACAATTAAACAAAAATATGGAAAATAAAAATTACATCAAAATAGAAATATATATGTTAGCAAAATCGTCTTAATTATTACTTTTAATTATTAATATAAATACATTAATGTATAACATATAATTAAATTTAGTAAAAGTATAATTGTCTTGCATGATTACATATGCACATATATGCATTAGCACTAGAAATTTCCAATAGAACTATTAGCTTTAAAATAAATTTCACCAAAAAGATAAATAAATAAATCATTTCTAAATTCACATGAATTTAAGTTCAACAGGCTCATAATTAAATATAGAAAGGATAAATTAATTATTACAATCATATGCATCATCTACATTATGCATTTGCAAACTTATTTTTGGATTTAGTCCTTATCGGACCATTATTCCACTTAAGATCCTGAAGTTCTGCTGATTTTGTCTGAAGGGACCTCTCATTACACTTCTTATATCCATCTCAAGGCAAGTTCATTTCTTGTTCATGTTTGTGAATTATTTCTATCAACATATATGCAAATTTTCTTCTTCTTATCACCTTGAAAGAGCATCTAGGCCCCAAGTTGGTTTTGATGGTTGATGGCAACTCAAACTAGAATCTAACGTTTACAGTGAGTGTAGGCAGGTTTTTAGGTTCCAGAAAGAAGGGTCATCAAGGAAAGGATGACCACCAAAAAGGTCCAAGCCTCAGGTCTGGAGTTTATATGCAATCTTCAACAAGACTATGACCCAGAACTCATTAAGAAATTCTATGCCACTATCTGGGTAGATCAAGAAAATCAAGATGTCATGCTATGGAAGACAAGAGGCTAGCTGCTCTCAATCATAGCTCCAGAATTCAACAGCTTGTTTCATGCACCTATCAAGCCTGGTATACCCAATTTGTTCAAGCTAGAGCCTGTCTCCAATGCTGACAGAAGAAAATTCTATCCAAGGAATTTTACATTCCCTGCCAATGCCCCTTCAGATCATGTGTACTTCAAGGGGATCACAATCACAGCAAAGCATCTTGTAAAGATTCTTCATGTCACCCTCCAGCTCAAAGGAGGAAATACAGATGCAGTATACAATTCAGTATGGCAGGTGCTGGTACACATAGCAAAGAACATTCATTTTGATGTGGCCAGATATATATTCCATGAGATAGATGCTGTCCAGAAGGACAAGAAAGCTAAGCTGAGGTATGGGTCGTACATCATGTACATGATCCTTCAGAGAACAGGTCTTCTGGATTCCAACTTTGACATGACAGTAAAGACCATCAAGACCCAGCTCAGGCCTCAGGCTGATGACCATCCTGATGAGGTTGCTGTTCCAGCTTTGTTTGGCGAATCCCCTGAACCAACTGTGTCAGCTCCCGGTGACACAGCTGCTCCAACAGCTCCTCAAGCGCCTGCTCCCTCCGTGCCTGTGCCTTCAGTCCAAGTTCCCGCCGGTGTCACCACTGATACTCCCACACCTGACCCAGCTGAGTTAGTATCTGTGACACAGGTGGCTGCAGATGGCACTCTGTCCTCCTCTCTGATGTCTCAAGCAGTTGCCAGAGCTTATCAGAACAAAGTGATGCCAACACAGTTTGCAGCTCTGCGCCGAGAGAATCTTCAGCTCAGATCATAAGTCTCCAGTCTGCAATCCAAGTTTGATCAGCTGCAGGTTCAGATGTCAGAAGTTCTCCAGATCTTGAAGTCAAAGCTCTGAATGTGTCTCTTCCTCACCCCTTCTTGGTGTTTTAGTGTCAAAGGGGGAGAGATTCATACATAGGTAGGGGGAGACATAGGGGAAGAGATTCATACATAGGTAGGGGGAGACATAGGGGGAGAGTTTCATATAAAGGGGGAGAGATTTGTAAGTGGGAGAGAATAGAGGAAGGGGGAGAAAGAAAATTATTTTCTAGTGTACTCAAGGCTTGTTCTATTTCTGATTTTTCTGCCTTGATTACAATTAATACTAAGTCTTGTCTTGCTCACTTTACTCTGATGCTGAAATATTTCAGTGTGCCAAGTGTGTTGCTATGATGCATATGGTCAATGCTCTGAAGCATAGGTCTAGACTGTTTTTGCTCTGATTAGTCTACTTGCTCTGATTCATATACTCATGATTAATCCTATGCTCATTGACTTATGCTCGGGTTCACATATTCATAATAAACATATGCTCTGATCCACATATTCATGTTAGAGCCCTTGTTCTGAACTGATAAAAGTGTAAGTTGTAAGAAAATGCTGCCCATATCCAACAATTATAATCTGTTCATTGGCAAGTTAAAACAAATCTCTTGTGCACAGCTTCAGGGGGAGTGTATTCTCTACAACCTGCACATATACCTTCTATTCAAATTGATATGCAAATTTGTTGAATGGGTTGCCACTAACCACCAAAAAGGGGGAGATTGAAAAAGCATCTAGGCCCTAAGTTGGTTTTGATGGTTAATGGCAACTCAAACTAGAATCTAACGTTTACAGTGAGTGTAAGCAGGTTTTTAGGTTCCAGAAAGAAGGGTCATCAAGGAAAGGATGACCACCAAAAAGGTACAAGGGTGGTTTCCAGGACTAAGGAATAGCGGTGCTAGGCAGCTGTGCCACAGCTGTGAAGAAGCCGGTGCTGTGCAAGGAGTTGCAAGCAAGGTGATGGTGGCTTGATGCGTCAAGGGCCGTGACTACAGTTGGTGGGCAAGTAAAGCCTAGATTTGCTAGTTCTTTTGAGTCCATAGGAAAAACCCGTACTATCAAGAGGGATGTAATCAGTATCAGTTGTCTAAGGGACTTTTGCTCAATGCTCAGAGGGTCAGTGTGTAAGCAATAGAAAACCCCAGGGGCTAGAGTCACCGGTGTGACACAGTGTGTCACAGGTGGTCTAGTGCTCTAAGACTCAGGTACTTCTCTGGACCAGGGGAGAGCTTGTAAATGCTAAGAGAACTGCACTGCGGTAGCTGGTCTGGTGAGTCAGAGGGTTGTTGGAGGTTCTCTCCTTATAGGTTTCAGAGAGTGTTGTATGCTGAGGGCATGTCATGTGCCAAGACCGGGCTGAGTAGCTAGGCTGCGTCAGTTAAGGGTTCACCTGTGTGTGCCGCCGGTGACACAGGTGTCGATCTGCCCGAGCCGTTATAATTGGGTGGAGTGGTTGGCTGTGTCACTAGTGGCTGACACCGGTGGCTCACTAATCCTACGTGGCAACAGTGTAACGGTCGGGTGCCTGTGAACCCTATATATAGGGGACCAGGGGAGGACTTCATCCTCAACCTTGCTAAAACCTGTGAATCACATACGACCGTTCCAAAGCCTCCAACCACCGAACAAAAGCCAAAAGCATAAGTGATAGTTCGAGTGAGTGTGTGAGCTTTGAGCAAAGAGCAAAGGTTCCTTCAAGAGATTGCTGCTGGTTCATCTGGTACTCTTGGAGTGTCTGCTCCTAGACGGGTGTAGGAGTTGCTGGTACCACCCAAGCTTGTGTGGGCTGGACCAGTAAGTTTGTGAAGGTGATTGAAGTCTACCTGCTGCAAGCAAAAGGACTTCCACAAGCTAAGGAAGAGGCCTGAACGTCAGGTACTCGGAGAACAAGCACGTTTTAGTGCTGGCAATCTCTTCGGAGTAGCCTCTCCAACGGAGACGTACCTTCTCTGAAAAGAGTAGGGAATTTCGGTGAAAAACCTCCTTGTCTCTGAGTGCTTTACCTGTTTACTTCTTACAGTGCTATATGTTATTGTATACCCGTGTGATTCTTACTATTTTTGTTTATCTGTGATAGATCACCTTTATACCTACTTAGCTTAGTTGTGTCTCAGTTGCTAGAGATCTTATCTGTTACCTGTCATAGCTACCTGTGACACAGGCAATAGCTATCTTCATCTGTGCTAGGTTTTGATCTTACCTGTGTCAGACACCTGTGTGACAGCTGCATGCTATTTTTCATATCATATCATACCTGTGTCTATTGCCTGTCACACAGCCTGTTAACACTTGCTTCTGCTCAAGTCTTAATATGTTAATCTAAGCTAAAAGAAGTAACTTTTGTTAGCCTCCTATTCACCCCCCCTCTAGTCGGCACTCCTGGTCCTTTCACACCTGGCTTGTGATAATTAATAAATAGACCGCATTATGATTTGTTGAATCATATATTGGTGGGCAGTGGAACCCCGGTATGGAACTTGTTGGGGTGGTCAGGGTTCCATTGCATACGGTATCACAATAAGGTTAATAACAAATGTCAATTGGCATTCTCACACCGTATAGATAGCGTTAACCGCAATACCTGTTGTGGGACAAGCGAGTCAAGTAACACCTCCTTGTTGCATATCTCCAAGGAACGTATGTATCATAACGATTAGGGAAGCGTTATATCCCTCGCCCAGGGGCGCGATAAACCCTGAATTTACGCTTGGGGAGGTGTTATGTCCTTGAAAATCTTCAGAAAAGTACGCTATAATGACGAGGTGGGTAGTCGGTAATGGATCGACTACGCAAGGGGAGATATTGCCCAGGGGAAGGGTGAAAAGACTTAGAACCTTAGACCTGGCCATGCACCAATGTGAGTGTGATGGGTCTCGTACCCGGCATGAAGGCTAAGTACCACTTGTGGGTAAAGTAGCGCACCTCTGCAGAGTGTATTGAAGTGTGGCATTGTCACTCTCTGTTCTGAATATGAACTGCGATCGTGGCGGGAAAGGAACCATCAGAGGTTCTAACGACCCGTGAAGCCTTCTGAACATAGAATATTAAAATTTGACTGTTGTCCAGAAATGTTATTGGAAAACTGCATATTCCTTGAGAACTGTTGTCCTAGTAAAAATAATCATTCAAACACCTTTTGCTATTCATGAACTTGTTGAGTACCTTTTGTACTCATCCCCTACATAAATCTCCTTTGTTAGACTCTGAACCATTAGAGGTCGAATATGAGGAAGTCGAAGTCTAGGAAGGAAAAGAGGACCTGACCGGAGGAATCGAAGAAGTTGACTACTACATCGACTACGAGGAACAAGAAGGGATAGAAATGGAACAAGAGTATAATAGTATAGAACTAATCGTAGTAAAAAAAATAAAATTTTGTTCATATGGTTTTCTGCCTTTAATTCAGTTCTATATTTCAGTTGTCAGTTTCAACCGAACATATTTTATTGTAATTCAATTGAGTTGTAAACTTTTGTATATTGGAGTTGTAATAATATAGTTGTTGGACCATCAATGCTTCTATCTAATGGATGTAATATAATAAAATGAGATTTCATTGTATTATGTCAAAGACTAGCACACTACACTATGCAGTAGTGTGCAGATCGCTTTAGATGACCACATATCATAATAAGAACCGCATGTGATAAGTGCCTTATCACAGGCGGCTTTTTATGAAAACAGCTTGTGATAAGACGTCCATTTATTACCACCCGATAGACCCGAGCGTGTCTTAAATCTCGTAGCTCTTACACAGTAGTGGCGTAGCTGAGGTGATTTTTTGGTTTGGACTAGAATTGGTGCAAAGCAACCGTGGATTTGGAGGGGAAATTGCATATCTATTTCATATTGGTGATCTAAGGTTAGTGATTGGTTCAAAAAATTAATTAATTTGACAAATCTCATGTGGTAAAGAGAGATAATGTAGATCTAGAGGTTTGTTATTGCAAATTCTATTTGTTTTGGTTGATTTTGAGGCATATAATTGGTTGTAAATATTATATGTGCATATTGCTAGCTATAATTTTGAGTCATATAATTGGTTATGGCAAATGATAGATTAATTAAGGATCATTTAGAATTATAAAAAAATATATATAGCATATATGAGTAATTTATTATTTTAGAATAGATTTATCTTTTCTCGTAAATAGATATTTTAATTGTAGGGTGTTTCCATGAAATGAAATTTTGAGAATGTTATGATTTAGCTAAAACCCACATACTAATGACATGATTAGCTAAATTTTATTTATCAATTAATTCTTATATTAAGTTATATTTGTCATAAATAAATTTGTAATTTTTGGTAGATTTTATATTTGTGAATTAATAGAATATTGGTAATTATTCTTTACATATAGTCAAAAATCGACGTAATAATGATAATAAATCGATGTAATTATATAGATTAATTAACTCTTGGTAGGCACTAATTGTGAACATCAATATTTATCATAAATTTTTTTAAAATTATGTGTCGCGTAGATGGACCGAAGCTGGATGTATGATGGTAACCGCTTAAGTGAACAGTACCTTAATGGCATGTCAGATTTCATAAGAGCTATGGAAGAGCATAAGTTGAACAGACGGGAACAATATATTTGTTGTCCATGCAAAGACTGCGAGAATGTACACATGTTTGAGAACTCAGAGCAGATCAAAGATCACCTGATTCGTAGGGGTTTCATAGAGTAGTACACATGTTGGACAAGTCACGGTGAGTAGTAGACAATACTGGAAAGTGGTAATGACGACATCATGAAGGAAGATAACTACATCGCAGATGATGTCAATTTTGTTTCAGATGAAGATACATCATTCGATAATCGTCACCATCTAGATGAGATGTTGCACCATGCATCAATATAGGAATAAGAGCATGGTCAAAGCCGAGCGTTGGAGCAAGAGAAAGAACCGCTCTAACAGAAGAAATCACCGTCACGGTGGAAATGAGGGTCGATGCTCATATAAGAGCCCTTGAGGAAATGGTGGTCATGGGTTCACAAGGCAACGTTCAAATGCAAAGCAGCCCCGCTGCTAACCGAAAGAGTAGCCAAGCCTCCGTCCCCGGTGGTGAACTTGGTTGCGTCATCTCGTATCATGTCGATGAAATCCTGGTAAATATGTTTCACTCTCAAGTTCCACTTACAATTCAGTCGCAAGTTGATATGTAGCCAATTGTTCTTTCTTGTACCACCTTTTACCTTCAAGGATACGACACTGCACAAACTATTGGTGCGGCTTCTTGATAACGAACCTTTAAAGGTTGCAACTAGGATGGCATGTCCATCCAATGAAGGTGATCTCATCCACCCTGTGCCGATTGCACGTGGCAATGCGAAGGTCAGTGTGGACTCTGTCTATGACACATGCAGGTCCATCAAGCTGAAATTTTCACCAAACAATGAGATAACAAGATTGGGGAAGCAGAAGAGACATTCATCTAGTGGCCCAAGAAGGATGTAGTCTTGAAAGACTGACACCCTCCATGTATCGATTAAGTTTCACCTAACAAGGCCACCACAGTGGCTATGGTGCCCACGAAAACAACCTTGGCCTCCGAGCTTCCAACTAAGCTCATTCACCTCCTGCCAAGTCATAGAAGCCGATTGCTAAAATAAAACAAGGCACCAAGTCAAAGGACAAGGTGTCCAAGGAACCACACCTTTACATTGACGAAGAGTTTCCCTTGGTGCCATTGGCCGAAAAATACATTGAAAGAGAGCCATGGATCAAATCATTAAAGAAAGCTCAATGGCCTAGAAAAATATAGCCACAAGTCGCATAAGTACTACCTCAAGGAGGTCAAGAAGCCACAGAATGAATGGACCACAACTATCAAGGTGGAGTTCACTAGGAAATATTTCCACAACAACATCGAGCAATGTTATTGTCTCGATGACAGCTTGGCTCTACAACTGCCGGCTTGCTCCGACAACGCGCCCCCGCAGCATCGCCTCTTCGCCACCATTAGCCCCCGCGAATCGCCTCCTCGCCACGATGAATGCTATTGTCTCGATGACAGCTTGGTCCCGCATGTAAGAAAATTAGAGATAACAAAAGAAGATGTAGACTATGACAGTAGCCCCCAAATTCAGGTTGACTAGTCAACTTTGACTAGAGTTTGACTAGGGACCCATATGTCATTCTATAGGGTAGATACCAACTGGATAATAAAGATTTAATTTTTTATTTCTTTACAAAGGAAAAGACAAAAAAAGGATCAAAATGATTTAAACTTATAAAATTCATAGAAAATTCAAATCAACTTCAAATGAGTTGATTCTTTTTTGTGAATTCATATTTTTAAATGTGGAATTTAATGGTATAACATGAATTCATGCTACTGTATTAATTTTTTTTGAAATTAACAAAGCCATTTTAAACTTTGGAATTTAAATGTCAATCTTGCAAAATTCATAACTAATTCAAGAAAAATCCAAAAATTGTGCACTTTATATCAAAATGATCCGTATAACATGTAGTATTCGCTAAAAATAATTCCACTTGTACCACTATTAATGAAAATTTTAGATTATTAAAATAATCAAATAAATGCATAAAATATCAATTCAACTCTAAAAATTTATTACTTCCTCATCATACATTCAAATTTCATGAAACCACTTACACAAATTCTTAAATACAACATGTCATCCTTATATCTACACTTCATACTTCAGATATGTAATATGTCGTGGATTCTTATTTTTTTATTTTTTTTCCTTCGTCATTGGTTTTCTCGAATTGGTAGAATCTGTTGACCTGAATTGGGATCCAAATTCTTCTGAATACCAACAAGAGCAGGAACCCAGTAATGCAGGCAAGCCGAGCTTGTTGACATTGTCATACCATATTTATTTTATCCGTCTCTCTTATTTTCTTGTCATGCAGTTGAATAGTTGGTTATTGATGGACTGATATCCACTAGCATGAGTAGGACATGATATTGTTTTCCACTCCATGTGATGAACTAAAAATGATACCTAATTAAACTTGAAGAAGAAAGTAAGAGTGATAGTGTCAACCAGGGAGTGAAATTGGTGGTTAGCCAATTTCATTAGATATTTGGTGGTTAGCCATTATCATTCATCATGGTTACTAGCTGACACTCGATTACCCCCTATTAGTGGTGTGGCGACCCACATATTACCCCTCTAGATAATATGCCGGTCTTTGACATATTGTAGATAAAGTACCTTTCCATCCACAATATATCTCACAGAGTAGCACATCAGAAACATTGCAGGGCTTCATATATTACAAAATTAATCTACAAACATAAAGAACAACATTAAGTCTTACAAACTTATTCCCAAAAGTATGGGAAATTTAAAACCGTTATCACTTGGTTATAGCAAAAGTCTATTCTACACTCTTGACTCACACAACCTATACTTCTACTCGGTTGCATTCTCATCTCAGTACTCGATGTAGTAGTCGACGCCTTCGACTTCCTTCAATGGTGTCTGCTCTTCAGGAATTTCTTCATCAACCTCGACATATACCACCTCAGGCTCCGTCGTTGGTTCATAGACTAAACAAGGGAATTAGAATAAAGGGATGAGTACAAAAGGTACTCAACAAGTGTAGGAATAGCAAAGAGGTGTTTAATGCAATATCTACTGAGAACAGCAATGCTCTCCAAAAGCAATGCAATTTTGTAAGGTAAGAGAGTCAAGTTTTCTCTTAAGAGACATGATCTCATACCTTACAGGTTGTTAGGATCCCTGATGGACCCCTTTCCTACCACGTTTGCAGTTCCAACCAGGAACATGGAATGACAATGCCATACTTTCTTACATTCTGCAGAGGTCCGTAACTGTACCCACAAACGACCAATAGTCATGGTGTTCACGTCATCACATGCACAACTAGACTATAAAGTCACAGAGCCGTTTCATTGTCCGCTCAGTCATACCCCTTGTTGTAGTCCGCACAATAGGCCAGGACTACCGATCTCCCATTGATACTACAGATCAAACGTATTGTGGCTAGCACTCTGGCCACCACCTTCCCAGCAGTTGATACTCTAGATCCAACTACTGAGGCCTTGCTTTCCCAAGGGAGTATGACCTAGGGCAAAGGTACTTTGGCCCAGTCCCACGCATACAAGGTATGTGGTTTGCGTGATCACTACAGCGCTTAAGCACAATCGATTATTTGTTCCTTTCACCTTATATGAACAATCCGTGTGATAAAATCCACCTTCCAATGTGCCCCGGTACCTTTCCAGGATTTCACCACCCACCATGATCACACCCAAAAACCGGTGATCAACTAAAACAACAATTGATTCATCTTTAGAAATTAGATTTTTGTTTTGTGCATGTTATAGACGAGAGTGAAATTTTGTAAATTGTTCTCAATGGATATGAACAAGAAACAGTGAACTTGCCTGGTAATGATAAGTAGTGGAGTTCGACTGGTCTGCTGGCCGAACTCCGGCTTCTGGAAAAGAATTCGATAAAAGTCCAATAAGGACTTGTTCTAACAAAAATTTCAAGTATGAGTGCAATGGCATGACAATGCATGAGATGATGGTTGTATTAAAACACTAATGAAATTTAGGCATAATTCATTTAAACATTCCTTTTTGAAGGTTTATATATACTTAAAAGTATAACTAAGGTTTCATCACACGGGGTTGTTTCATCTAAGGTTAATGCAACCAATGATCAAATGTGCTTAAGGGCCGTAGTGATCGCGCATACCACATACCCTGTATGGGCGGGGCTGAGCTAAAGTACCTTTGCCATAGGTCATACTGCCCCCGGGAAAGGAAGACCTCAAAGTTGGATCTATTGGATCAACTGTTGGGAAGGTGGCGTTAGCCGTTGGCTATCCACAAAGCGTTGTATCTGTAAGATCAACGTATGGCTGGTAGTTCCTGGCCGTTGGGCGGGACTGCGATGCAGGGTATGACTGAGCGGGCGGTGAAACGGCTCTGTGACCTCAGGAGTGTAAATGAGGTTTGGTCACCTCAGTTGCATAACTGTCATCGTTTGTGGGTACAGTTGCGTACCTCTGCAGAGTGTATAAAAGTGTGGCTGAGTCACTCCATGTTTCCTGGTTGGAACTATGAACCCAGCAAGAAAGGGATTCATCGGGAACCTAGCAGCTTGTGAGACATGAGGTCATTAGTCTCTTAAATTAAAACTTGGCTCTCTTACCTTACAAAATTGCATTGCTTTTGGAGAGCATTGCTGTTCTCAGTAGATAGCGCATCAAACACCACTTTGCTATTCCTGGACTTGTTGAGTACCTTCTGTACTCATCCCTCTATTCTAGTTCCTTTGATTAGAAGGTGAGCCTACGACAAATCAAAATGTAGTCGACATCGGGGTTGAGGATAAAGTCTCCGAGGGGCCAACAGCGACAAAGGAGGACGAATGCATCGGCCACTACTTCGACTACTATGGTGACGACCCTAAAGCATAGTATACAAGTATAGGATGTGGGAGAGGAGAGTATAGATATGTCTTTTGCTGTAACCAACTGGAACGGTTTTAAATTCCTCGTACTTTTGGGAATATGTTTGTATAATTACATCTTGTTCTCTGAGTTTGTAAATTAAGTTTGTAATAAATGGACCACTGCAATGCTTCTGTCGTGCTACTCTGTGTGATGTGCTGTAGACGAGAAGGCACTTCGTCTGTGACATGTCAAAGACTAGCATATTACTCGAAAGGATAATATGTGAGTCGCCGCAGGTGGTACCAGAGCAATGGTTTAGACCTCTAGGCATAAAAGTCTAGTTAGGAGACCTGTGAACTTTAGGAAGGAAGTTGGAGTCTACTTAAGGACTATTCTCATCTATAGTATTCTTTTAATAAATCTAACATTACTATCTTTTACAAACTCAACTTTTGCTATCTATAGAATTACCTAATCTTTGACCTAATTCATTTTCTTTGGGAAGAAGATGGTAGGAACTACTCTGTCACTTACCCTATTATCCATAGGAGATTAGAGGAGTGTCGGAAAAATTTGTAAAAATATGACTAACGAAGGCATGGATTGCGTTGGATCAGCACTTCAAGACATCAAAAAATAGAAATCTAACGAGAGGTTGGAGTGGTAAATATCTTGGGTAGATAATCTTCATTGATAGGGGAAATGCCTAGGTTATTAAGGAAAAGATATAAGGATATAGGTCAAAATATTAGCACCCTAAAAAGTAAATATTTTATTTTTTTGTTTTTGTTCTGGACACCTAGACATCGAGCACATAGAATCTATCACAATTAAAGCATTATGTGCCTTATTGGAGTTATGGATCTTTTCGGATCTTTGTATGAGTGCTTAGTTGTGTTATGAAGATAAAAGCTTAATATATGTCGTTGAAGATTATATTATCAAGCTTTGCTTCATACCACAATAAAGGGGAATGACGGAGCCAAGTGAGGAAAACCTTATGAGGGAGGTTGAACAGGCTCAGAAAGAGGCAGAAGACAAAGCTAGAATGGAGGCTGAACAGCAAGCAAAGGCAGACATAGTTAGTGGAAGTGGAGGCAACAGTATACCTCCACCATCACCAAGGTTCAACATTGAAGAAGCTTTCATGCCGTACATGCGCCAGATGGAAGAAGATCAAAAAGAGAGAAGAAGAAAGGCGGGAAAGATTTGAAGCTCAAGAGAATCAGAACAAGATCTTTGTTGAAAGACTGAATAGGATGAAAGAACTTCAACCATCCCTGCTAATGGAACTAAGGCTTATCCATGCAACCGAGTTCCAGAATCTGGTGAATCATGTTAGCACTTTGGAGGATAATTACCACAAGGTGCAAAATGATGGGAAGAGGAAGCTCGAACCGAGGCAGCAGCGATATCAACAAAATAAATTACGACGAGTGGATTATGTTCAAAGGAACCAACTTGGAGAAACATCGTCCGGAATAGTAAGTCAAACACCAATATCCCCTATTACCTGCTATGATTGTGGTGGAAATCATTTGGCCTCACACTGTCCGAAGAGGAGAAAATGTTTTAGATGTGGCCAACGGGGACACCAAATCAAGGAGTGTCCAAATCCAAAAGCTCAGAAGACACAACCTTAAAACCCAATAGTTCGACCATCACAGCTTCAAGCACCAATATCAATAGGACCAACACAAGAATCAATACTGCCTGATACGTGTTACATTTGTGGTGGAACTCACTATTCCCCACAGCGTCCAAAGAAGAAAGATAGCTATGGATGTGGACAGTCTGGACATAAAATCAAAGTTTACCCAAATCCACAAGTTCAACAGTTACGACCCCTAGCGCAGGGACTAGCGGTTCGGGGAAGAAAAGGTAACCAAGTTCGTGGTAGAGATAAAGTTCAAGGAAATGTGAACTATATCACCACAGAAGAAACTAGAGCATTCAAGGACGTGGTGACTGGTACACTATCTATCTCATCTTGTCTTTAACATCGTATTTCTTGTTTTCAAGCAAAGCGTTCATCCATCTCTGAGGAGTTCATGAAAGGGATACCATGGGAAAAACTAGTTCTTTAGAAAAGCATCTACAGATGCAGTCACCTGGAGGACCCATAAAAGTAGATAAGAAGATAGAATGGCTAGTCATAGAGATTAGTGGCTATGCATTCTTCGCTCATCTTTTGATCATACCACTCCAAGGCCTAGATGTCATATTAGGCATGGGTTGGTTAGCACGCCATAAAACTCAGATTGACTGTGCTAGCAAGACCGTAGCTCTTAACCACTGGGTAGGCAGAAAAGTTGTGTTCCAAGGCCAGAGGAACCAAGAAACTGAACCAGAATTTCAGTTAAACTCTTTGGAAGAGAAGAGTATTGAGCATATACTAGTTTATCAGGGAATTTTCTGATGTATTTCCAGATGACTTGCCGGATATGTGTCACGGACCCCGGAATTACATATGATTAGGGGAACAAATAATCGCCAAGGACCGAGGGACCAATCGACCTAGTGGCACGGTATCTGTGCCGTACACACCGAGGTGGAGTGGACCGACACCTGACCAACGCACCATAAGCTTACCAACGTCGTACGTCTTCACCGTTGGTCAAGCCGGCCGGAAGCAATTAAATTTCCCAAAACCACATACAATTCTAAGATCCATGTGAAGGTTTAGAGTCGTTCTCAATTCCACTATGCAAAGCAAGGTCGGAGGAGCCCGGTGATTCTACCCACACCCTAACCTAGCTCAAGGGCTAGTGGGTCGCTCGAAAGCTTGGTAGAATACACCCACACCCTGCCTGGCCGGCACTGCATCTCAGCCAGCGGGTCGCTCAACCGATACCTGCTCGACGTAGTACAAAGGAGAACAGCTTTAACCCTTCACGGCATACCCATATACTTCATATCATATACACATTGCATATGGGCAGCCCCAATAACAACTTGTATATCACAACAAAGCACTAAAGAGAAGGATTACCAGATAATTTTTAACACATCCCATACTCGGGGCAGTATTTATCTTACATACAACGCGACCCGAAGGTCGATGAACATCAAAATAGCCACAAGGGCAGCAGCGGAAACAAATTAAAATACCCGAGATGGTGGGGAAACCACCTCAAAAACAGCCCACAACATTCCCAAGGAAGTCGAAGCCGAAAGTGGTAAACCGAAGCAGCGAACGCCAACACCGAATGCTCCATGAACTTGCCTAGGATAAACCTAGGTGAGTACAACCACCGTACTCGCAAGACATTGCTCATCAATTAATTAAAACATGGTATTAACCCTGTTTGACTTATCAGGTTCAAGTTGCATACAAGGGGTAAAATGAATATAAGATACCCGTTTCCATTTCATATTTCATTAGACCAAAGTACAACAGTGGGGTAACACCCAAGCATAGAGTGTAGCAAGGTACAAGGTAACGATAGCACATTAGATAATAGCTAGCAATCTAGATTTCACACGAATCAAGGTACGAGTATAACAATCTGAATATCATCATTTCCAATTCCTTCGGGGTAGCCCACACCCCACGTCAAACATATGCCCACCACAATAACAAGTTCAATCAATTCTCTCGGACCGTTACCGGCAATCGATCACCCTGGATATGACGAGTGCATTTCCCTTGGAGGTTGCAAGGCTCCAAGTGATATCGAGACTTACCTCAATCATACCCCAGCCTCGATTCCGCTAACATCCACGCGGTGATAAGGGAGGTGCACGATGAAGTTACCTCAGATTGGTATAGCGACAATCACACTTCTAAACACCCGGTCGCATTCTGACACTTCAATAAATACCAATCGTATTCATCGTGCAAAACCCTCGGCTCTCACATCTCACTTAGTTAAGTTCAATTTGATAGGGCGACAAGATTAAGTTTCAGCCACAGCTGAACATAACACACAACCTCTCCTAACATGCTAGTTTCCAGCATTCCGACCATTACATGTAAGCAAACAATCATACCACAAGCACAAATAGGTAAGCATATGTAATGACAATAAAGAGGTGCAACAAGCTCTGCTTGCTCAATCACGTTCAAAATCATTCAAGCAACCATCCACGCAAGCACCAAACCAATTTAATTAATTAATCCAAACAGAGATTAACACGCAATGTAATGATTAATCAACAAGCAATGGAGCTTGCCTAGAAGCCGGGTGATGATGTATAACATATCCACTAGTGTTCGTGGGAAAATCCGAAGTAGCCAAACTTCAATAAGAAGCAAATAACCTCTAGAAAGGAAAAATGAACAAGGCTAAGGAGCTATTTTGAACATTACAAATATGCATGTGATGCAACTACGGCGGATTAAAATGAAGTATACAATTACATAAGCAGGTTAGTATTCATTTCAGATTTTGGGTTAGTTTTAGTTGTGATATAACTTTAACCATGGATGATCCTAGAATATGGATGCACGCATGGGGTATGATATGCAACTAAGGAGAAGGGCTTTAAATCTGTAATTAAGATTAGGGCTCATTCGATTGATTCGTAGTTGTGGTAGATGAGAACATGGGGTCGTGATCATATTCTGGCTGTTAGGCGAATTGTGACACTAAGCACCTTAAGTTTGACTGTTAAGCTAGATTCTCTAGTATGTACCCATTTTTTGTATTTTTCTCAGTAAAGAAAAGAATTTAACTAATTTCACAATTAGCTGGGTGGTTGGGGTTAGCGGATGACAAGTGGGTCCGCTTTTGGCCTAGGTTGATTGGTTAACCTAGATCAGTCAATGGACCCTGTTCATTGTTTGTTCACAGGTATCAAGGTTTTGCTAATTAGGATCCTAACCGAGTTCATATTCCAACGGGGTAACAGAGGGATATACGTTGTTTAGCCAATGAACCTTAACCGGCACACTGATTTTTTGCCAGCCTAGTTGCCATTTAGCTCAGGTAGGTTCAATTGCCAAAGACTACTAGCGTTTTAAGTTTGCTAACCAAGGACTAACTTCTAACAACTCTGTTTTTCCTCGCTATTGTTTTGCTTTAACATTAATTATTCAGAATGCCTAATAGATCAGGATATCAACTATTTGACTTAGCGTTGCTTACTCGAAGTAGTTTGGTAGGTTGGTTATAGCTGACTCGCTAATGTACCAAATGGGTTAACAAATGTTCAACTAGTAATTACAGAATAGTAGGGAGCCAATCAACAGCTGACCCTGAACAACACTTGGACAGATATAGCTAAGAAGGAACTACTGATTAATTAATTGACTACATGTACTGACCAATGGGCCGCATGTAAGGGACACGAGTTAATGCATATAGTTTACGGTTTGTCTAAGCATCGGTTTATTAGTGATGCTAATTATTCAAACAAATTGTACCAGTCGGCCATACATCTAAATGGTGCACCAATTAAACTAATTAGTTATATTACGCGAGCTTTAGATGTTATTAAACATAGTCATAAGCTAGCAGGAAATTCAAGTAGTATCTATCCTTTCCCAGATTGATAACCTGACACATGTATATATATGTATGACTTTAGATGTAGCATCCATTCTCATCAATTTTTATGACATATAAGCATACCAAGCATTTGAATCACCATGCTGATCATTCATGCATCATCTCGTAGTTTATTTCATAGGATTGGTTAGATGAGCTGGATGCTGTTTAAAGCAGGGTTGGAAAAAAAGAGAATAGTTATGTCCTACCCTCATTGATAGCTAATAACCACGGTGAGTAGAAATGCTTATTTGCCATGTAATGAAATCAATCTATCTGGCACGTGAGTAAAGTACTAACTTGTTAACCATATTAGTTGTCTTGTTAGTTAAGTGCAACATCACAGATAAATCAGTTGAGAAATAAACAGGACGCTTGGTTAGTGTGTTGAGCTGCCGATCACTACATATGTCGGAACGCCATCACTTTGTCTCATCCACTAACTAACTGACCTCATTAATTCTCATGACTAACTGAATACTAATTACAGCATAGAAAGGAACTAATTAACCGATAACTAACTTAAACTAACATCTAAATGCTAGCTGACCTTGGTTCTCATTCATTCGGATCGCTATTGGTCGGACCGGAGTTGCCTCCCGGTCAGAATGCAGTGCGCCGATGCTGGCGAGATGGGCGGCAGAGATGATAGGGAGGGAGACTCGGCGACAGCGTGGACCCCCAGCCTTCTTGCTACGGACGCAAACCTGTCGGATAGGAACAGCCGGCGGGTGAGGCCGCCGGAGTTGAGGGTAGGGTGAGCGCGGGGAAGCTCCAGGAGGCCGAAGCTGGCGGTGCCGTACTTGGGGAAGGAGAGGCAGGAGCGGCGCGGTGGCAAGGAAGAGCGGATCCGGCGGCTTGAGGGAAGAAGCGGCCGACGGTAGCAAGACGCGCGACGGAGGAGCAGCACGGCCAGGAGCGGCACGGAGGTGCTTCACCCGGCGGCGTGGACTCGGGCGGACGCCGGCGGGTGGCGCTTGGTGGTTGGGGAAGCTCGCCCGGCGGCGTGGAGGTGGCTCGCCGGCCGGTGGGGACGGGATGCGCGGAGACGCGAGCTCGGGTGGCTCATCGGGCACCACGGCCGGTGCTAGGGCGAAGACGACGGCGAGCGGATGAGGCGGCAGGTCCAGCGGGGCGGCGAGCCTAGGACAGAGGAAGGCGACGGCGGCGGTTGGACGAGAGGCGCCGGCCGGCGGCGGTGGCGAGGCTAGCCGAGGCGAAGGGAGCGGCGTGGGCCCAGGCGGCGGAGCCGAGAGAGGCGGAGGCGGCGGGCGAGTGGGGCTGGGGTGGTTGGCCCGTGGCCCCCTGGCCCCTTTTAGGGTTAGGGTTTTCATTTTATATTCATTTTATTCCTTTTAACAATTAATCTGAGCCGTCAATTTGAGTATGCCCTAGATCGAGCATCCATTGTCCGATTTACACAAATTAATATTTCGTTTCGATCAACTCGACGACACAGACCTCGCTACGGTGTCCGATCGTTTGCAAGAGACTTAGATTTTTGAATTTAGTTTATGAGTGCAAGGAAAAATCGATGTTGCATTTAATAACTTATAAAGGCTTGGAAATTTTCTTGGGTCAAGTTTTTTAAATTTTTTAATTTAATATGTATGCATGCATGATAGGAGGAGAGCTAGGGTGATTTGAGCATACATAAGTTTTTAAATCATGAGTTTTAGCGGCACCGGTTTTGCTGTTCCATTGCGTGTTAGTCGTAGGATCGCATGTTAAGGTTTTTGATCAGAGTCAGGTTTGAACTATCGATATGCATGCATGTATGAGAGGAAATCTGACTTATTCACGATGATCCTCACTGATCTCGTGTCTTAAGTTTTGGTCGCTACAGTATGCCACCAGATAGAGAGGTGGAGTTCACCATTGACTTGGTACCGGGCACCTCACCAATAGCTCAAAGGCCATACAAAATGGGACCCGTAGAGCTAGTAGATTTGAAGAAACAGTTGGATGAGTTATCAGAGAAAGGATTCATCATGGGATTCTCCAAAATTTCCAAACTTATGACCAAATTGTTAAGGAAAGACACCAAATTTCAGTGGACAGAAGCCTGTGAGAACAGTTTATAAGAGCTGAAGCGGAAAACTCACTACTGCTCCAGTGTTAACTTTACTGGAAAGTGGTTAGAACTTCAGTGTTTACTGTGACGCATCCAAAGTCAGGGTTAGGACGTGTGCTAATGCAAGACCGAAAGGTCATTGCTTATGCTTCAAGACATCTTAGACCACATGAAGTCAACTACCCGACATATGATTTAGAGTTGGCAGCAGTAGTACTCGCACTGAAACAATGGCGACATTACCTCTATGGATCCAAGTGTGAGTTATACTCAGATCATAAAAGCCTGAAGTACTTCTTCACACAGAAGGAATTGAACATGAGGCAGCGAAGATGGCTTGAATTAATCAAGGATTATGACCTAGAAATCAACTATACACCAGGGAAAGCTAGTGTTGTAGCAGATGCACTGAGTCGGAAGTTAGAAATTCAACCAGAGAAGGTCGAAGATATATCCAAACATATTCTTCAGGACTTGGATAAAGATAGAGTTGAGGTTGTAATCAACAAAGGTGAAGCCAGTGTTGCAGCTTTAGTGATTCAACCTAGTCTTCAAGATGAGATTAAGAAACATCAGCTGGAAGATAAGTTCATTACGGAAGAGGAAAAGAGGATCAAAGCAAAGCAACCATCAGAATTTACCGTAGCGGAAGATGGATCGCTATGGTACAAGAACCGAATATGTGTTCCTAACATTCCGGAGATCAAGAGGGTGATCTTAGAAGAAGCTCATCGAACTCTTTATAGTATTCATTCCGGAAGTACAAAGATGTACATGGATTGGAAGGAATGTTTTGGTGGAACAATATGAAGCGGGAGATTACCAAGTTCGTGTCAGAATGCGACACATGCTCAAGGATTAAGGCGGGACATCAGAATCCAGCAGGATTAATGCAGCCGTTACCGATACCACAGTGGAAGTGGGAGGAAATCGGTATGGACTTCATTACCGGTTTACCGAGAACTCAAGGGTATAAAGATGCTATCTGGGTTATCATTGATCAATTAACCAAGACAGCACACTTTATCGCTATCAATTAGAATTATTCTTGTGAGAGACTTGCCAAGATCTATGTTCAAGAGATCGTCAGCAAACACGGAGTTCCAAAAGAATGGTGTCTAACCGAGGATCGGTATTCACATCTGCGTTTTGGCAACAACTACAGCAAGCTTTAGGTACTCAGCTTGATTTTAGTACAACCTATCATCCTCAGACCGGGGGACGGACCGAAAGGACGAATTAGATTCTTGAAGATATGTTGAGAGCCTGTGTATTTGACTTTGGAGGTTCATGGGACAAACATCTCGCTTTGGTGGAGTTCGCATACAACAACAGTTACCAGAGCAGTATACAGATGGCTCCATTTGAAGCCTATATAGTTGGAAGTATCGATCACAGATATGCTGGTATGAGACCGAAGAGAAGAATCTCATTGGACCAAATCTTGTTAAGGACAAGCATGATGCAATAGCGATCATCTGAGAGCGGTTGAAAACAGCTCAGAGTCGTCAGAAGAATTATGCGGATAAAAAGAGACGGTAGATGAAGTTGGTGGCAGGAGACTTAGTCTATTTGAAAGTAAGTCCTACCAAGAGTGTGAAAAGATTCGGCATGAAAGGGAAGTTGAATCCCAGATATATCGGACCGTTTAAAATCGTGGACCGGAAGGGGGAGGTAGCCTATTAGTTAAAGCTACCAGCATCATTGTCGAAGATATACGATGTATTTCACATCTCGCAACTCAGAAAGTGCCTAAAGGAACCGACCGAGAAGGTGGAACACTCAAAAGTAGAATTACAAGATGATTTGTCATACGTTGAAAAGCCAATTAGGATTCTTGCCGAAGAATGGAAGCAATTAAGGAATTGAGTGATCAAGGATTGCAAAGTGCGGTGGACGAATTAGAAGCGACGTGGGAGGAAGAAGAAGATCTGCGTAGAAACTACCCGTTCTTAATTTGGTACCTCATCTTTAATTTTGAGGACGAAATTCTTTTAAGGGGGGTAGGATGTGAGAACCCTAGTTTTGGGTTAATCGTAAGAGACGTGAGGTGGAAGTCGGATCAACTCGCGCTGCTGAGTTGACCTAACTCTACCGAGGATCGTCGTGAGCTACGTAGTGAGCTAGGTCGAGAGGGGAAGGAATTTGTTGCGCATTCATGGCATACATGTGATTCATGGCATTCATTCTTCATACATGATCGAATACAATTGAAATTTAAACTTTATTGATTGAATGAATATTACGATGTCATGATACAATAATATGATTACAAGATGAATTTAAAAGAAGATGAAAATTACATGATGATATTCTACCTATACATCATCTAAACCCTAATCTTCGAGTCTTCGAGTCTTGAACTGTGGAGAAGCACTGAGAGTCGGAGGGGGGAGATCTTCGGAAATGTTGGCGATATCCGAGGTCGTCGAGTATGGGCACTCAAGACTGTAGGATTTACGCCATTGCTGTAGGAGGCAAAAGGTTTTCAAAAATGGTATTTTGAAATATATGCGGTTCCACCGGCACGGTTCCGCCGGCATCCGCAGGGTTAACTGCGGGGGCAAAATAGTGCCGAGGACCTAAATAATTTTCTAGTCTTGAAAATAATTTGGAAAACATTTTTGTTTTCAAAAATGTCTGAGGGCCACGTGGCTAAGACCCTCATTTGGACAATCTAAAAAAATATATATGTATATGGACAAAAGAGATGTCAGGTAATAAAAATAGTTTTATTTCTCCTAAAACTAAATTTGTCTCCATAGTTTGTTTTTAAAAGAAATACTTTTGTAAAAGTTTTAAAATCTGGAGATAAGGCAACTATTCATCCAAGTTTATCCAACAGCTCACATAAGCTGACCAAGGTCAACTAGCTTAGCTCCCAAGGCAACCAAGGTAAAGACTAGCCAAACCATATCCAACAATAGCTGAGCCAAGCAAATATCTGCTACAGCCGAGCAAGGCAAGTAGCCCAAGCATAAACTAGTAGCAGGGGGTGGTAGCAATTGCCACGGCAGAGATCTTAGGAAGCTCAGTACAAGTAGGGATAAGGCAACAAAGTGAAGCAATGCAACAGTAGTAGTAAAGCAACCGAGTAGCACCAGTACCATAGTACTACTCATCCAAGAGCACCATTTCCTCAAAAGCTAAGAGTAGCAAGAGAGCAATAGTATAGCAGCCACCACTTAGGAGCTCAAGAGGAGGAAGAGAACCACTAATAGAGTTAGGTCCAGGACCACCAAGAAGAGGAGCCGGCCACCAACAAGGAGAAAAGCAAGATCACCAGGACATAAGGAGGAGGAACAAGTAGAGAAGAGGGATCAACCGAGAAGAGGAGCAAAGGCACCAGCAAGCCTAAGAAGCCAAACACTTACCATCCAAACCTGAAATTAGGTATATCCTTATACAAAATCATCATGGCCTTGCATAACCATATAGATGAAGTTTTGTTAAAGGTAAAGACCCTCAGATTTTAGTAAGGCATCTATAGTGTTATCAATTGACACCACAAGTTTCTCAAATATAACCTCAGCTAAAGATCATCATAGGGTGTAAGTAAGGCAACTAGTGAAGCATCTGTTCTCATCGATTTATACCTTTCTCAAGTTCTTTTCTCAGAGATCATCATATTAATTAAGGCAACAAATAGGCGGCTTATCGTAGTACCTATTCTTATCTCAATCTTGAAATACTAAGTCAAACAAGTATCTATTCTTCTCAGTTAATAATCAGATAAGGATATATGAAAAATGGAAGCAACAGATAACAATTAAAATCAAGTGCAATAATCTGTTCTTATACCTTCCTCGCATTCTTTTCAGTTTTAACCATCAGATAAGTGGGCAACTGATTTAGCAAAATGGTAGAGCTTCTATTCTTATCAATTCTGATGGCAAGTATTGAAAAGCAAAGCCTCAACATAACTTAACCAAAGAGTCAAGAGGCAATATCTATTCTTTTTAGCTAACCAACTGGTTTAGATGTACGCTTAATGGAGAAAACAGAGAACTAAGGCCAAGGTAGCATTTGCTCTTATCAATACTAGTGTAATGGGTGGATAACAATACATACATGTAGCAACCAGAGAAGCTAAATCAAAATTGAGTATCTGCTTTTTAGTCTAATGATCAGCATGCTATATGTACAGAAGGCAAGAATAAGCCAAAGAATAAGAAATAGTCGCTTGTAGCAGTTCTCTGAAAGAAGTATCAAGCGCAACGTACCGATTGAAATTTCTTTTCCTGATTAAGCATTGGACCATACCATAAGGCAGCAAATCACTCAAGTCATCAATTGATATGCAACAATACTGATCTATGCAAGCCAATTCAAGTCTTAAATCCTTAATAGCTAGTTCCAGTACACAAATCAAAGAGCAACAGAGCCTGTATACAACAGCCCACTAGGAAAATTCATCTCTCGGCCGAAATCATGCAACCTAAGACCGGTTAAGCATTAGGAGCACCCCATGAGCAATTGCATAAGAGTTGAACATCAAGAGGGGGCGAGCATAGCAATCGGATCATCCAGGGATGAACCCTAGAAGTGGGGAATAGAGAAGGGTGGAGGGAGCACTTACCGGGGATGGAGGCGGCCGAAGGCAGGGGAACCCATGGCGCACCACCGGTGGGAGGCGAGCTCAGGGGAGCCCCAGTGGCACCGAAGCTACGACCCCGAGCTGCGATCCATCCCAGGCGGCACGACATGAGCGAGGGGCACCGAAGGGAGGCGATGGCATGGGCGGCAGAGAGGTCGAGCCCGAGCCCTAGGCTCAAGGCGACGATGTTCGAGGCCATGGGAAGCCGATGGCGGCAAGACCGAGCTAGAGGAAGCGACGGGGCACCCGCCATAGGCGGCGGCGTGTAACCGAAAGCGGAGAGAAGGGCGCGGCGGCGCCTTAGGCGCTAGATTGAGGCGGCAGCAACACCAAGGGGCGTCGGCGGTGGCAAAGAGCGCAGGCGGCGGCGACGCATCCGAGAGGAGCCAAGGAGGAGTCAGGTGTGGATGTGACCGGGAAGAATGGGGTTAGGTGTAGATGGGCCGGCCGGGAAGCTTTAAAAAAAAGAAGAAGAATGAAAAGAAATAGAGGAATGGAAGTAAATGTATAAATCTAAAAATATTAGGAAATAAGATAAAAATTGAGAATTTCTTAAGTTAAGACAATCCATTGGAAAAGAATTAAAGTTTACCTCAAGCTATAAACTTTTTAGATAAACATATTAACCTTCTTTAGATAAGGGAGTCAAATTCTAAATTAGTTTTCTCAAAATCTTGATCTAATTTCTTAGGTTACAGAAATAGACTTAAATGAAATATTAAATCTTGAGTGAATCTGACGATGTATAGTACAGTATCCCGTATATTAGGAAGTATCCGCATATGATTCCCTGGATTATTAGAGTATACCACGTACCTGCTAAGGATTCCAGGATGGTAAGGTAACCCCCCGTAAGGTGGAAGGATATCCTTAAACTAGGAAGTCAATCCTGACATTTAAGAAAGCCAGAGTTCTACTCGGGCATAAGTCCATGTCCAGTACGACTAGATGAACCCCCTATAAAAGGATCAGCAATCCCATAGGGGAGGACAGGTCAAGTTAGATCCAAGGGAGGTTAGATCCAAGGAAGATCCAGAAGCCCTAGCTTATTCCTACGAGAAGACCCGCCACCTCGAAGGAGTCAAGCTTAGCGGAATTAGTCGGATTAGTCTACGATTTGGCCTAGGATAGCCACTAACCTTCATATCTCTTGTAAGACTTTCTCCAGTTAATATATACAAACAGGACGTAGGGTTGTTATTCTGAGGGAGGCCCGAACCTATATAAAAAGGGCGTTTTCCTTGCCATTATACCTCTGGCCTTGTGCCCTAGCGGTCCCCACCCCTCATACATACAAACTCCACGAATACCATAAGATCGGCGGTTTACCGATCGTTGATAGATGGTGCCGACCGTGGGGACCTCTCCGGCTCAAGCCATCCAGGAAGAATCAAAGCCGGCAAGATGTGCAACTTCTCGCGATCAGCCCATAACGCCGATTGAACGACTCTCCTCGGCGCAACCTAAGGAGGAGGAAGCAAGTTCGGCAGAGAATACGATCACCGTCACGCACCGTACCGAGTACTCAGACCAAGGTTTCTACGACAACTTCGGCCCAATGGATCCATACCCAGTAACGGACCGCGTAGATTATGGAGAATACACTCCTGGCGAGGACTCGGATAGCGAAGCTGATCGCTTCCAGACCGAGTGCGCCAGAGCCTTCGAAGGGAGATTGGTATTAACCAGCAATCTCCAAGCAAGAGCGGCCAGCCCAATGTCCGGGTTGTCGCCTGCACCTTCTGATCGTCCAGATGATCAAGAACCAACTCACGCCGTACCTAATGAGGACGACACGATGGAGTGGAACAATACCCCATCTAATCTATGTCCTCCAGTAGTTCTCGCGATTCAAGATGATCGTGAAGAGCTCGAGAGACAAGATCAGGATGGGAGCTCTCGACGTCGCAGCCCAACGACTACTCCCCAAAGGAACGGGAATAGGCCTACGAGAGCAGAAAGAACACCTCCAGGGACAGAGGAATACGTGTCTCAAACTGCTCGAAGGCTCACCGAGGCGCGTAATCTGCTATCAAGACCACCGGTGGCAGACTTATCGACGCCTGAAGGACGGCGGTGGCTGCAACAGCTAGGGGCTGAATTACAACAGGCCCAAGCTCAAGCTGAATCTTCTCGAGCACGATCTGTGGCACGTAGCTCCAACGAGAGGAGCACCCCTCGCCCGCAGGAGGAGTCAGACGGGGAAAGACGTCACCCTAGAAACCAGTCTCGACGGGGGGAACCGCGCATCGACCTACGCGACAAGATCAATGAGCGCCGGAGCCAGAGGCACTAGCAAGATCAATGTTCCCCCCAGAGAGACCAATGACATCATGCCAACATTCGAGGACGATCTCTGACCCCGAATAGCAGCGTGATCGCGCCTTATCGGAGAGCCATCCACGGATGCCAAGCGTTATCACAAGAACTCCGACATGTGTGCTGGCCGTCTCGCTTTAAGCCTGGGGTCTTAGAGTCGTACGATGGCACCATGAATCCTGCAGAATTCTTGGCGATCTATACTACGACTATTGAGGCCATAGGCGGAAACGAGAAGGTCATGGCCAACTACCTCCTGACAGCCCTCAGAGGGGCCGCCAGGACATGGTTGACGAATCTGCCCCCGGGAACGATCCGCTCCTGGGGACAACTTTGCGACATGCTTATCGGCAACTTCCAAGGTACCTACACACGCCCTGGCCGAGTTGACGACCTATTTCTAGTCATCCAGAGACCAGATGAGATGCTCTGAGAGTTTACTAAGAGGTTTAGTGCTGTCCCACAACACTATACCTGAGATCACTGGCTCGGACATCATTCACGCCTTCACTCGGGGCAGTAGAAACGAGATGTGCACGCACGACTTGATCATGCATCCTCCTAAGACCATGGCGCAGCTCATGGACTTAGCCGAGAAAGCTGCCTGTGCAGAGGAAACCTTGCGCTACATCAAACAGCAGCAGGGCAGGTCGACCAGCTCTCCCCTCCAGACCAGAGACGACTCCAAGAAGTCGAAACGCAACAAGAAGCCCTCCAGAGGGAATAGAGAGAAGAGAGCTAAAACCGAGGAGGTCTTTGCAGATCTCCCCGAGAAGCGTACCTGGTGACCACGCCCAAAGGATAAGCAAACAAATTCCTCCGACAAGCCATCCAAGCTCTGGTGCGATTTCCACCAGACCGACTCGCATGACCTACATCAATGTCGCATCTTCAAGAAGTACCTTAAGGAGGAAAAAGAGAAGCTCTGCGGGAATGACCCGCGGGTCACAAACAATAGCTGGGACATGACTCCCGATGATGACTCCTCCCCTGAGCCATTCCAGGGGCACGTCCGAGCGATCGAGCATATATTTGGGGGCTCATCCTCCTACGAATCGAGGAGGCAATACAAGGCGATTGCCCGAGAAGTCTTTGCAAGCATACCACAAGTACCTCGGGCAGTCAAATGGTCGGAGATCGAAATCAAGTTCGACCAAACCGACTGCTCTGAAAACTGTGCTCGACCAGGACGATATCTGATCGTGGTCGAACCAATGATCAACAACTACCGAGTGGCTCGGGTGCTGATAGACGGAGGAACTTCCCTCAACATCCTATTCACCAAAGCCCTCGATGCTATGCAAGTACCACGATCATCAATCCACACGGTGACACAGGCGTTCCATGGCATCATGCCGGGCTCGTCGGCCACGTCGATCGGGCAGGTCACGCTCTCGGTGACCTTTGGAACACCTGAGAACTTCCGAAGAGAGAAAATCCTGTTCGACGTAGTCGATTTCGAGACAGCATACAATGCTATCTTAGGACGCCCGACTTTGGCCAAATTCATGGCAGCAACACAATATGCCTACCAGTGTATGAAGATGCCTGGCCCAAAGGGCGTTCTTACGATAAAGAGCTCTCCTCAAGAAGCACTTCTCTGCAACAAGCGCAGCCTCGACCATGTACAAACGCTCCAGGGGGATGGAGAGCACGCTCCCTCCAAAGCCAAAACGGCCGTAAAAACTCATGGCAAGGTAAAAATCATTCCCTTGGACCCAGCAGAACCCTCCAAGATAGTCTGGATCGTTCAACTCTTGATCCAGACCTAGAATCATCGTGCATCGCTTCCTCCGGAGCAACACAGATGTTTTCACATGGCAACCATTCGACATGCCCGGAATCGCCAGGGAAGTGATCGAGCACAAACTGGCTATCCGCCAGGACACCACTCCTGTAAAACAGAAGCTCTGACGTTTTGCTCCAGATCGGAAAGAAGCTATCAAATTAGAAATTGAAAAACTCTTGAAGGCCAGATTTATCCGGGAAGTCGAATATCCTGAATGGCTCGCCAACCCCATCATGGTGAAAAAAGCCAACGGAAAGTGGAGAATGTGTGTCGACTTCACAGACCTCAACAAGGCCTGCCCCAAGGACGCCTTCCCATTACCCACAATAGATCAGATAGTAGACTCCACGTCTAGATGCGACTATCTAAGCCTTCTCGACGCCTATTCAGGTTATCACCAGATAAGCATGTGTCGAGAAGATGAGGAAAAAACTTCCTTTGTAACTCCGTTTGGGTTATTCTGCTACTCAAAAATGCCTTATGGATTAAAAAATGCGGGCGCAACGTATCAACGCGGAATGCAGCTCGCCCTCCACAGTCAACTCGGTCCGAATGTCGAAGCTTACGTTGATGATCTTGTCATAAAAACAAAAAAGAAAGAAAGTCTGCTCTCGGACCTGCTAGAAACCCTCACCAACCTTCGAAGGAACAGGATAATGCTGAATCCGGAGAAATGTACCTTCGGAGTTGACGCCAGAAAATTGCTTGGATTCTTGGTGTCACACCGAGGAATCGAAGGAAATCCTAACAAGATACGAGCAATTGCAGAAATGAAGTCACCGAAGTCAATCCGAGACGTCCAAAGACTCGCAGGTTGCATGGCAGCCATGAGCTGGTTCATATCCCAACTAGGAGACCGCGGAATTCCTTTTTTAAAAACACCTACGACGACATGATAGTTTTGAGTGGACGGAGGAATCAGAAAAGGCATTTCAAAAGCTCAAAGAATACTTAACTACCCCCTGTGCTAGTCGCGCCCAACCCAGAAGAAGACTTATTTCTCTATATCGCTGCTGGCCCATCAGCGGTCAGTGGAGTATTGATGGTGGAACGTGGGACTTCAGAACAACGTGAAAAAATTCAACAGCCGGTGTACTACGTCAGCGAGATCCTGCACGGACCCAAGGAATGTTACCCTCAAGTTCAGAAACTCCTATACACGGTGCTCACTACATCTCGCAAACTTCGACATTACTTCCAGGCTCACACCATCACGGTCCCAACCACCTACCCTCTGGGAGAAATCCTCCGCAACCGCGATGCCATCGGTCGGATTGCCACATGGACTGTCAAACTTGGAGAATTTGACATCCACTTCGTGCGGCGCACTGCCATCAAATCTCAGGTACTCGCCGACTTTATCACTGAATTGATGGAACCTGACCACATAGACGAGTCACCAGCGGCGAAAGAAGATATTTGGACTCTACACTTCGATGGTTCCCTGACCATCGAAGGCGCGAGGGCTGGAATAATTTTAACTTCCCCAACCGGAGAATGCCTGCAGTATGTACTGCAGATCAACTTCCCAGCCACGAATAACGTGGCTAAGTACGAGGGTCTGCTAGCCGGTCTCAGGGTCGCTTCCGCACTTGGTATCCGTCGCCTCCTCGTGAGTGGGGGACTCACAGCTGGTAGCGAGACAAATGTCCAAGGAATACCAGACCACAGACCTAAACATGGCAGCTTACCTAGCGGAGGTGAGAAAGCTGGAGAAGAAGTTCATCGGCCTCGAAGTACGGTATATCCCTCGGAAGGACAACTGCCGAGCCGACAGTCTTGCCCGCCTAGCTTCCTCACGATCTCCATGCCCACCCGGGGCCTTTGTAGAAAGGATCTCGACGCCGTCCATAGCTTCTCATGAACCCATGGACGAAGGAATGGTCACGCTCAACACCGAGCACTATTCAAGGATGTCACCAGGCATTGACGCTCCAAAGGGAGTGACGGGGCTACTCGTCGCTACCCTCGATCCTGAGGATTCGTGGATAGAGCCCATCCGCAGGTACCTTCTCGATTGAACTACGCCTGAGGATGATACACCATCCAAGCAGATTGCCCGACACGCCAGAATATACTCCCTGGTCGACGGAGCCCTCTACCGAAGAGGAGCTCACAGAGTGCTCATGCGGTGTATACCCCAGACGCAGGGTATGAGATTACTCGAAGTGATCCATGGAGGGGTGTGCGGGGCACATGCATCTTTCTGAACCCTGGTTGGAAAGGCCTTTAGACAAGGATTCTATTGGCCGACAGCTCTCTGTGATCCGAGCGAGTTAGTGAAGCGATGCCGTCAGTGTCAGTTTCACCGTAGACGCATTCACCAGCCCGCCCAAGCATTATAGACAATTCCCTTATCATGGCCATTCGCCACATGGGGCCTGGACATTCTAGGGCCTTTCCCAGTGGCGCCCGGGGGCTATAAGTTCTTATTCGTCTCAATCGATACGTTCACTAAATGGATCGAGGCTGAACCAGTCGTACAGTTCACCTCGGAAGCAGCCAAATGGTTCATAATGAAGAACGTTATGACCAGATTCAGCGTTCCGAGCAAGATCATAACCGACAACGGTACCCAGTTCTCCAGTGCAGAGTTCATCAAGTACTGCGCCGGACTAGGTACCACAATTTGCTACGCCTCGGTCGCCCACCCATAGAGCAACGGGCAGGTTGAACGCGCTAACGGACTTATACTCCAGGGAATGAAGACTCGCGTCTTCGAAAGACTCTCCGCGCACGCGAAGGCATGGGCGCGAGAGCTACATTCCGTCCTCTGGGTGCTGCGAACAACCGCGAGTCGTGCCACAGGCAAAACACCATTCTGCCTGGTATATGGAGCGGAGGCCATGCTCCCCAGCGAGATTGCACTTAAATCACCATGGGTAGAGTTGTACACTGACAAGGAGGAAACCCCTCGATGAGAGGACGACATCAATTTCATCGAGGAAAAGCGGACTCAAGCCTTACTCCACGCTACCGGATACCAGTAGGACCTCCGTCGCTACTATGACCGACGCGTCCGACAATGCTCGCTCCAAGTCGGGGACCTTGTTCTACCACTTGTTCAGAACAAGAGTAACAGCAATAAACTTTCCCCCAAATGGGAAGGCCCTTACAAGGTAGCGGAGGTCACTTGACCAGGATCATTCCGACTAGCAATGGAGGACGGCTGAGTCCTAGCAAATTCCTGGAACATCGACCAGCTCCAGAAGTTCTATGTGTAAGACTAATCGACTGTCCACTCGAGAACACCCCTCGAGTGCACAGTCGGGGGCTGAATAAGGTGGTCAGATGACCTCAACATTAAAAATTCATTGAAAGTTACATTAGACCCCAAGAAAGATAAAATCAAAAATCCCACAAAAAAGTTTGGCATGTACAAAATACAGGATCAACTACGTGTTCGCACCTCTGGCGTCTCCTTCCCAGCCGCATGCGAACGTCCAGTAAAGTCTTGAGCCACCCGATCCAATTCCGCTAATCGATCTGGAAGACTCTCAGTGGCTTGGAGGGACACGCCGGCTGTTCGAAGTACTGACTCCAGGCGATCCGTCACCATTAAGAGTTTCTCCTCGAGAGAAGAGGCCCTTGCCTTCTCTTGGGAAAGAGCGTCGAAAAGCTGAGTCGACGGGTCCCGAAGTCCCCCGGACCTCGTTGCAGATGGAATCCCATCTACCCTAGACGCGCTGTG
Organism: Stipa capillata; assembly: GCA_019208055.1. Lineage (NCBI taxonomy): Eukaryota > Viridiplantae > Streptophyta > Magnoliopsida > Poales > Poaceae > Stipa > Stipa capillata. The sequence goes on along the minus strand of JAGXJF010004774.1, from coordinate 348,139 downwards.
AGGAACATTAAGGTCAGAAGGAATCATCTTACAAAAAGGGCAGATAACAAGTGAAGACATTCTTACCTCCACTAATGGTCCGAGCAGTGCCACTGGGTCATCCTTGGCTGAAGTCTCCCCGGCCGCCCCGCTGACTAAAAGTCGGCTGACATATATTGGGCGAAGGCAGAACCGTCCCGCTAGTCGGATCCCGACTAGGCAGTAATCTGGAGATAGATAAGCGCCTCCTTGGGACGGCCGGCTGGTCAGACCTCGGCGAAGGAGAGGCCCTATAGATCATGCTCAGCACCCAGGTCAACATACAAAAAGCTCGACTAAGGAGGGGATGAAAGGAGAATACCTCGCTCTCTTAAAAGAGACAGAGCGTATTCTCCGAACCGGAGGAGCACTTGCTTCCTGAAGAAGAGGGGGTGAGGTTCCCGTGGAACGACTCCCGAACATTTCTCCCTGATTCATGCCAAAAATCCGATCAAGAGTTGGTCGACCTCGCCAGAAGGAGAACAAGTCCACGCACTCACCAGGGAAGCTTGGAAAGACGACTCGGGGGTGACTGCAGGAGATTCTAGTCCGCCCCACGTGTGTTCCTTCATCTGGTCTGGGCCATCCACAGGACATCCGACGCCTTCATCACAATGACCCCCAGCAGTAGTTGGGCCCCGACTAGGAAGGGAGGGCCTCGTTCCAGGATCCGTGACACCGCGTCCCTCTCGCTGAAGAAGTCCACTGAATAACACCTTGAGTCAGTGCTATTCGAACTAGAAAAGCCTGATGTCCTGAAAACAAAAGATTACCACAAGAACCTCTTCCCATTAGTGTTGAGGCCAAAGGGGTAGTGATGAAGGGATGTCCTGACGACCTGGTGAAGGCACCTTCTTGAAAAGGGACTTCACCTTCTCGAGCACCTCCGATTCCGAGAGAGCTGATCAAAAGAGAAATAAAGGAAGTCAGAATAGCCCGAAATTTAACTAGGTAGTAATCTTAGAAAAAGTATGAGGTTTACCCATTCTCTTCCGCTTTTGATAAGGGTCACTCGAGGAATCCCAAGCACCTGTCTCCCTCAACCGCAAGGGGCATATCCCGCGCCTGACGAAGTCGACGGCGACGTCGAAGAAGGACAGGCCTCATGCCCGGAGGATCTTGATCTCATCGATTAGACCCATAAGGTGGGAGTCCAGCGCTGTCTCATCAGACCATGAGGGTGCAACTCCGGGTGGTGATCCCCAGTGCGTGATACCCGAGGTGGACGATGGACGGCAGTAACACCATTCGTTCTCCCACCCCGGGAAGGATCGGATCCCAGTGGCATCTATGTATTCCATGACCTTTTCTTCTTGGAGGCGAATACTCGCACCTCCACAATCTCCTTTTTTGTCCTCTCCAGTGTATAATAGTATCTAAAGAGGTCCAAAGAAGGGTGTACTCCAAGGAAAGCTTCGCACAAATGGGCGAACACGCTCAGAGTGGTGTAGGAGGCCGGATCAAGGTTGACTATCTCGACCCGATAGAACTGGAAGACGGAAGGCAGAAAAGTGGATGGGGGGAGAAAGAATTCGCACCGAAAGAAATTAGGAAAAATAACCAACCAACCAGGATCAGGCGTGGGGACCCTCTCGTTCAGACAGGGTGAAACTCGACTTGAAAGGTCGACTGAATTAGAGTCAATTCCAGAGAAGATGCAAGCCTCGCCTGAGTTAGCTCCGAACGCGGCCACGGGTTTCCAGCCAACGAACGCCGAGCCATAAGGTGAGGAAGAAGACGGTGGGAAGGCTAAGGAACGGAGAGCAATGCGGGCAAAACCCCAACTCTTGGTTTCTTAAGATTCTAACTTTTGCCTGACCGAGCACGGTTAACGGCACGATCTGTTCCATCACATTTAATGTGGACAGTTGCTTTTCCCGCATACAAGATGTTGCACGGGAAAAAAGAGGGTCTGACAAACCCACGACCCCGACAAGCGCGTTGCGTTACGACTAACGTCAGTCGAACAGTAGCGCAGAAAAAAGAAATATTCTTCATCACCACGCAAAATTTCTGCCACGACGGTTCGGTTTTCCAGAAATCCACCAGGCCAACGCGTGTCTGTGATTGATGGGTCAGATTAAATCGGAAAAGCTCTTGAATTTCCAAGGACTATTTCGATAAGGCTATCACGACTACTCGGTAGAGACTGTACCTACTCGAGAAAGTTGTCGATAAGGATTACTCGGTTCGCCTACTCGGAGTTACTCCCCGAGAAGGGCAGATTTTATACAGAATAGTCATAACCTCACTTTGCGTACTGATGGGGGCTGACGATGTATAGTACGGTATCCCGTATATTAGGAAGTATCCACATACGATTCCCTGGATTACTGGAGTATACCACGTACCCGGTAAGGATTCTAGGATGGTAAGGTAACCCCCCGTCAGGAGGAAGGATACCCTTAAACTAGGAAGTCAATCCCGACGTTTAAGGAAGCCAGAGTTCTACTCGGGCATAAGTCCATGTCCAGTATGACTAGATGAACCCCCTATAAAAGGATCAGCAATCCATAGGGGAGGACAGGTCAAGTTAGATCCAAGGGAGGTTAGATCCAAGGAAGATCCAGAAGCCCTAGCTTATTCCTACGAGAGGACCCGCCACCTCGAAGGAGTCGAGCTTAGCGGAATTAGTCGGATTAGTCTACGATTAGGCCTAGGATAGCCACTAACCAAGACATTCTCCAGTTAATATATACGAATAGGATATAGGGTTGTTATCCTGAGGGAGGCCCGAACCTATATAAAAAGGGCGTTTTCCTTGCCATTATACACATTCCACGAATACCATAAGATCGGCGGTTTACCGATCGTCGACAGAATCATAATCCAAAAATACATTGATTAATGTTATCATAAGAAAGATTAAAATAAGACTTAAAAATATCTAAGCTTGAAGTTAATCTCTTAAAGAGTTTTAAGTCTTTTAAGGAGTGTCCAAAAGATTTAAGTTTGATACCTGCATCATCTCATGCATAGGATGCCATGTCATCGCATTCACATTTGGAATCTTTTGGAATAGTCCTTATCGGACTTATTATTTTCTTTGCCAGAAGCCGAAGTTCCACAAGTAAACCCTTCAAACTCCATTTTCAATCCGATACCAGGCAAGTCCAGTTTCTTGTTCATATCCGTTGAGAACGTTTTACAAAATTTCCTTCTTGTTTATAACATGCACAAAATGAAAACTATTTTCTAAATTGAATCAACTTTGGAATTGTTTGATCGCTGGTTTTTGGGCCGTGAATCATGGTGCGTGATGAAACCTTGGAATGGGTGCTGATGGCACATTGGAAGGCAAGTTTCATCACACGGTGCTGTTTCATCTAAGGTTAATGCAACCAATGATCGAATGTGCTTAAGGGCCGTAGTGATCACACATTCCACATACCCTGTATGGGCGGGGCTGAGCTCAAGTACCTTTGCCATAGGTCATACTGCCCCCGGGAAAGGAAGACCTCAAAGTTGGATCTATTGGATCAACTGTTGGGAAGGTGGCGTTAGCCGTTGGCTATCCACAAAGTGTTGTATCTGTAAGATCAACGTTATGGCTGGTAGTCCCTGGCCGTTGGGCGGGACTGCGACGCGGGGTCTGACTGAGCGGGCGGTGAAATGGCTTTGTGACCTCAGGAGTGTAAATGAGGTTTGGCCACCTCAGTTGCATAACTGTTGTCATTGTGGGTACAGTTGCGCACCTCTGCAGAGTGTATAAAAGTGTGGCTGAGTCACTCCCATATTCCTGGTGGAACTGCGAACCGGCAAGAAAGGGATTCATCGGGAATCCTAGCAGCTTGTGAGACATGAGGTCATTAGTCTCTTAAATTGAAACTTGACTCTCTTACATTACAAAATTGCATTGCTTTTGGAGAGCATTGCTGTTCTCAGTAGATAGTGCACATCAAACACCACTTGCTATTCTTGGACTTGTTGAGTACCTTCTGTACTCATCCCTCTATTCTAATTCCCTTTGATTAGATGGTGAGCCTATGACAGATCAAAATGTAGTCGACATCGGGGTTGAGGATAAAGTCTCCTAGGGGCCGACAACGACAAAGGAGGACAAAGGCATCGGCCACTACTTTGACTACTATGGTGACGGATATGTCTTTTGCTGTAACCAACTGGAACGGTTTTAAATTCCCCGTACTTTTGGGAATATGTTTGTATAATTACATCTGTTCCCTGAGTTTGTAAATTAAGTTTGTAATAAATGGACCACTGCAATGCTTCTGTCGTGCTACTCTGTGTGATGTGTTGTAGACGAGAAGGCACTTCGTCTGCGACATGTCAAAGTCTAGCATATTACTCAAAAGTGTAATATGTGGGTCGCCGTAGCTCGCCCCCTCGCGGTGGTGCAGTGGGGTTGCTGTCGCAGTCCATCTCAGGTAGGTGCTTCTAAATTCTCCTCATCTAATCCCCAATTCTAGGGTTCAACCATTTCTAGGACTGATTATCTTGCTTGAGTACTTGTGATTGGTAAGGTTTGGCTTTGTTTAAATCTAATTGAACATTAGGTTGTCCAGTTGTTAAGTTTGTGTTGGTGATTGTTTAGCTATTGTGCAATGTTCATGTGTATAATCCTAGTTATTTGCTCATGCCGAGCTCCAATGCCTAAATATCCTTATGTTTGTGGCTAACTTCACTATGATTACTGAAATGAATCTTTATTAAATATCAACACTGATAAGAACATTTTCTGCTACTGATCCTTAGCTATTGCATTAGCATGTTATTATCTTTAGTTATTTTTAAGTAGTGTTTTATTAAGAACAAATACTGCTTGTTGGTTCTTTAGGTAAATTATGCCAATGCTTTGGATCTAAAACTTGTTAGTAGAACTGATAAGATCAGAACTATATGTGATCCCAGCTTATTTTACCTCTAGAACATATATATGTCGGCTATTGATCTAAGGGCAAATGCTGGCTTGAGATGGTATTTTGAAATTGGTAAGAACAGATCACTACACTATAGTTGCCTTAATATATGTGATGATGATTTCTCTGAAAGAAGCACTTGAGAAATGGTATTGAAATCTGGTAAGAATAGACTATTACAATGTTGCCTAACGGAAAAACCTTATGATGAATTCTTAATCTGAAGGTCCCTATACTCATGCTAAATTTTTATGCATGTGTACTTGGGTTTCTGTGCTTCCAAGGATTCTTACCTTGTCTCAGCTTGGACAATGGTAAGCCGGTTCCTTCGGTCTATTGGGGTTTGCTCCTAAGCTTGCTGAGGTCTTCTCTTCTTCTTCTCCTCCTAATATCCTGGTGGCCTTATTCTCCTAACACACCTTATGGTTCTTGATGTGCTGGTGGTCTTGTTCCTTGGAGCTTGCTGATTTCTTGGCTTAGCTCCTAAGCTTGGCAACTGTCTCAGTTTTGCTCTCTACTTTCTGAGGATGTAGTCTTGGTAATGACTACTACTAGGATATGGTTCTATCTGGCTGCTTGAGCACTATTTCTACTGAGCTTTCTCTAAGGTCCTTCAAGTGGCAATTCTCTTGCCACCTCCTGCTTGTATCACTACGAGCTGTTGATTTCTTTTGAGCTCAACTTGCAGACTAAGCTACCTTGAGTGAAATATCTTGGCTGTTGGATAATTTCACTCGGAGGATTTGTTGCCTTATCTCAACAGTTTGCCTTATCTTGACATTTTAGACTTTTACAAAAAAAAATTCTAAAAGAAAAAAACATTGGAGGCAATGTAGTATAGGATAAAAATAAAACATATTTTCATATTCTCAACTCTTTTCTTCATAAATAAATACATATATAGATTTGTCCAACGAGGGTCTCAGCCACGTGGCCCTCGGACATTTAAAAAAAATATTTTACAAAACTATTTTCAAAAGTAAAATCTCTTTAGGTTCACTCGGCACTATTTTGCCCCCGCAACTAAACCTACAGATGTTGGCGGAACTGTGCCGGTGAGACTGCCTGTATTTCAAGATACTTGTTTTCAAAAATGTTTGCCTCCTACAGCAACAGCGTAAACCCAACGGTCTCGAGTGTATATACTCAACGACTTTGGGGATCGCCTACATTTCCGAAGACAATCTCTCCCCTCTGACTCGGTGTTCTTCTACAGCTCAAGATTCAAAAATTAGGGTTAGATATTTGTATAGGTAGATATTTCATCATGTAATTTTTTTCTTCTTACTCATTTTTGTAATAATTAATTGTTGTACCCAGATAATTGTATCACATCTTTAATTAATTGAGTTTCAATTTTCCATGTACGAGCATGTGTATGACATATTAAGATGAATGCCATGAATGATGTGAAATCCACAGTACAACTTCCGCCCTCTTAACCTAACTCTCGACGTATCGACTCAACTCAGCAATGCGAGTTGACCTGACTTCCACCTCATGCCTTCTTCGACTAACTCGAGATACTAGGGTTCTCACATCCTACCCCCCTTAAAAGAATTTCGTCCTCAAAATTAAAGATGAGGTACCTGAATAAGGACGGGTAGTCTCTACACAAAACTTCTTCCTTCTCCCATGTCGCTTCTCGGACAGGGTGATTTTTCCACTGCACCTTGCAATACTTGATCGCTCGATTTCTTAGTTGCTTCCATTCTTCGGCAAGAATCTTGATTGGCTTCTCAACATATGACAAATCATCTTGCAATTCAACTTTTGAATGTTCCACCTTCTCGATCGGTTCCTTTAAACACTTCTGAGTTGTGAGATGTGGAATACATCGTGTACCTTTGATAATGATGCCGGCAGCTTTAATTGATAAGCTACTTTTCCCTTCCGATCTACGATTTGGAATGGTCCGATATATCTGAGACTCAACTTCCCCTTCATGCCGAACCTTTTCATGCCTTTGGTAGGACTTACTTTCAGATAAACTAAGTCTCCTACCTCAAATTCCACTTGTCGTTTCTTCTTATCTGCGTAAATCTTTTGCCGACTCTGAGCTGTCTTCAATCATTCTCGGAGGATTGATATTGCATCATGCTTCTCCTTAACAGGATCTGGTCCGATAAGATTTTTCTCTCCGGTCTCATACCAACATATTGGTGATCGACACTTCCGACCATATAGGGCTTCAAATGGTGCCATATGTATACTACTTTGGTAACTGTTGTTGTATGCAAACTCCGCCAATGCGAGATGTGCATCCCAGGAACCTCCAAAGTCAAATACACAGGCTCTTAACATATCTTCAAGAATTTGATTTGTCCTTTCTGTTTGCCCACTGGTCCGAGGGTGGTAAGCTGTACTGAAGTCAAGCTGAGTACCTAAAGCTTGTTGTAGTTGTTGCCAAAATGCAGACGTGAATACTGATCCTCGGTCAGACACTATCCTTTTGGGAACTCCATGTTTGCTGACAATCTCTTGAATGTAGATTTTAGCAAGTTTCTCGCAAGAGTAATTCTGATTTATGGCAATAAAGTGTGCAGTCTTGGTTAACCGATTGATGATAACCCAGATTGCATCTTTATGCCTTTGACTCTTGGTAATCTAGTAATGAAGTCCATACCGATCTCCTCCCACTTCCACTGTGGTATCGGTAATGGCTGCATTAGTCCTGCTGGATTCTGGTGTTTTGCCTTAATCCTTGAGCATGTGTCACACTCTGACACAAACTTGGCAGTCTCCTGCTTCATATTGTTCCACCAAAATATTCCCTTCAAGTCCATGTACATCTTTGTACTTCCGGAATGAATACTATACGGGGTTTGATGAGCTTCTTCTAAGATCACTTTCTTGATATCCGGAATGTTAGGAACGCGTATCCGGTTCTTGTACCATAGCGATTCATCATCCACTAAGGTAAACTCTGATGGTTGCTTTGCCTTGATCCTTATGATCTCCTTGGCAATGAACTTATCTTCCAACTGATGCTTCTTTATCTCATCCTGTAGACTAGGTTGAATCACAAAAGCTGCAACACTGGCTTCATCCTTGTTGATCACAACCCTCATTCTGTCCTTATCCAAGTCATGAAGAATTTGCTTGGATATATCTTCAACCTTTTTCGGCTGAATTTCTGACTTCCTACTCAATGCATCTACTACAACATTGGCTTTCCCTGGTGTATAATTAATCTCCAAGTCATAATCCTTTATCAGTTCTAGCCAATATCAAAAAATAGTTTGTCCTAACGGCACCTAGACAAATGTGAATATCATTACAACCGTGTTATATGTTCATTATTGTCATGCCAATTGCTTCTACTCATTTATATCGTATGCCATGTTACATTTCACGTCATGAGCACTACTAAGTTTTACGAGTATGTTTGTACTCATTGGTAGTTGGTTTGCATGCATAGGAACATGTGATCTCTCTCTTGACGGATACTATCAGAACGATGCTTGAACTAGTTACCTCCATTAGCGTTCTGATCTTTTGGACATGTGATGGGTACTTTTGGATTTGTAAGATACTAGCTTGTATCTTTGGACCACCGTATGTTTTTACATCTGCTATTTAACTGCTTTGGTACTTGTGACATTCAGGTCTTTTGTTTGTAACATAACTATCTGCCCAAAGATATGGGATGTGAATTATTATCATGTAACTCTTCTTGTAGAGTATAATTTCTGAGTTGTTCACCACGTCCCTCCATACACATTGCGTGTATGATATGAAGTGTATGGAGTGACGGTAGAGTACTGTTATCTGTATCTGGTGCAATATTAGTTATTACTTAAGTTGAATTACCCGCTAGCTAAGATGCGATTGCCGGCTAGGCAGTGTGTGGAATTATGCGTCGAGCTTTCAAGCGACCCACTAGTCTGAGTTCGGCCAGATAGGTTAGGCTATGGGCACAGGTATCGGGCTCTTCTAGGTGATTGTAATGATTGCAACGGAATATAGGCAGCAAGCCTCTGTAGGGTGTTTTGGAATTGTGTTTGACTCATTGAATGATGTTAGCTTTTGGTCGACTTGACCCATGGTGATAGATACATATGATGTAAGTGCGTATGGTATGTGCGTCTGATGTCGATTCATCCAACGGTGGTAGATATATATGACGTAAGTGTCTATGATATGTTGGGTGACTTTTCAGTCTTTGGTGACCCAATGTTCTCTAAGTCAGGTACGGATTCCGCCCGCGGCACCTAATCTAACAACATGCAGCCCTCTATCATTAAAACTAATGCTGCGGGAACAAATCTAAGCAATTTTTGCAGCAATCGATAAATGAAAGAAAGCATGGTAGTATCCTTGCCAACTATAAACATAAGACCTGGGCCAATATTCATGTTGCATAATCTAAGTATCTAACCCAGTGGTATCCTTGCTTGAATCAATATTCAAATTGCAAAATTTAACCCACTTGGACTACTTTTCTGAGCTAGACTCTCTTCCGCAACAATGATTGAAGAGAAGATGTATTTAACATAAAGAAAAGTTGGATTCAACCCAAGAATCTGTCCTGAACTTGAAAACACTGCATCCTCAAAATCTCGCCTTCATATGTAGCAAGTGTAAGTTCTATGTCTTGCTATCTACAATAAGATGTCTTAGGATGAAAAGAAATTGGTAGTATTGGTTTTAAGGGTAAAATAGCAAGAACATAGGGGATTAGCGAGTATATATATTGTATTTAGCAACATCATTTACTGGTTTTACTCAACAAAAAGGAACATTTTGGAGTCTGATTAGTGAACTGGGGTTCAGCTTATAACTGGAATTCTTTGGCCTCATTTTATAGGTGATTCCGCATGGTGTAGTGTTTAGCGATAGAAAACAATTACTGGAAATGGCTCATCTGACAGGTTAATCGTTAGGCTAGATGGAAGAAAAGTCTCATTGTGATAACCCTGTCGGCACACCTCATGAAGTGTGCTCATCAAGTTTTGGTAACGAGGGGGACTCGCATCTTGTGAATAAAGTCATACAATCTTTACAGAGTGTTAAAATCTATTCGAATAGCCACGTCCACGGTCATAGACACAACTTGGTTAGGCCACACATTAGTTAGACTATACTTTCTTTTAAAATGTGGGATATGGGACTAAGGACATGAGTATGATGTGCTCACAGTATATAGCAAGAGCTACGGGCATGTAGTGGGAGCTGTAGAAGTATGACTTAAATCATGCTACATGTTGTGGCACAATTACACTACTACAAACAACGTCATCCCAGGATCGGTATCGCTGACGGGTAAACCGTGCCCGTCAGTGGTGACACCACTTCACTGACGAGTAGGTAAACAACCCGTCAGTGATGAATATGCGAAGAGCCTCAGGGCTATTATCAAAGATATCATCACTGACGGGTAGGTTTTGTGCCCGTCAGTGATTATTTTCAGTGACGAGTATAGTTCGTGCCCGTCAGTGATGATTTAGTTTATCACAGACGGGTAGGAGAAGTGAACCGTCAGTGCTGATACTGCAGGTCAGCACGGACGGGTAGAAAACTGACCCGTCAACGATGACCAAAGTAGCACTGGCGGGCATAATTTTAGGCCCGTCCGTGATGGCTTCTTCTATCTATAAATGGACGGCCTAGTCATTTTCGCGCGTTGAAACCCTAGCTTTCTTTCACACCGTGCTATGGCCGCCGCCTCCTCCCTGAGCCCCCCGAGCCCGGATGCGGTCGCCGCCTCTTCCTCGAGCCCGGATCCGACCGCTGCCTCCTCCCCGAGCCCCTCCGAGCCCGGATCCAGTCGCCGCCTCTTCCCGGATGCGGTCGCCGCCTCTTCCTCGAGCCCGGATCCGACCGCTGCCTCCTCCCCGAGCCCCCCGAGCCCTCCTCTGCCTTGCAGCGGCGCCGGCGCCGGCGGAGGCCGCCGTTCTCCCACTCTCCGTCGTGTTTGTGACACTGCGCTGCACTGCACAAGACAGTTTTCTTGGAAAGAGTGTCTTGTGCAGTGTAACCGCAATGTCACAATGGTGACGACGCTCTCTATTGCGGTTACACTGCACAAGAAAACTACATGCCGATGTCGCATTCTAATGCGTCTATCGCATTCTAGGGAGTCCATTTCTGTACTCAGTGTGTAAACACTCTAGCTAGCACTCTAGATATTTTATTTCCATATGAAAGTGAGATGTGCAAAATTCTTTAGCAACTTGTGCGATGTCGAATGTATTGTACATATATATATATATTTGAGATGTGGACTTGTCAAATTTGCGATGTCGAATTGAGATGCAGAAAATAGATTAATTTGTATATACTGTCCTGCGCATGCTGGGCCTGTGCAGAGGCTGCACATACATGCAGCTGGGATGTTTTTCAGAGGTGGCAAGCAAAATGAAGCGAAATCTCATCACTGACGGGTGAAAATGAGGACCCGTCTGTGATGACTGTAATCACTGATGGGTTATTTTCAGGTCCGTCAGTGATGACCTTCTCATCACAGGCGGGTCATTATTCGGCCCGTCAGTGATGACTTCTAGATCACAGACGGGTCATTTCTCTACCCGTCAGTGATGGTCCTGTTCTAGGACTAAGACTGTCATCACAGACGGGTCTTACTTCTATCCGTCAGTGATAAAAAGTGTGATGGGCAATTCGAACGAAGAACTCATGACTTTCAGGACAACTACAATAGAACATAATAGCATACAGAACATCGGAAAGCGATTAAGATATATACAGACCATTGGTTCCGAACATAATAGCATAAGAATATCGAAACGATTAAGATATATACAGACCATTGGTTCCGACTAAGATATAATAACTAAAAGTTCTCGAGCGGCAGATCTTCATCGACGGGCTCCGGCATCAGAGCGAGCACCTTATGGACAAGGAAGAAGCTCACTCGGTCGACACCCCACTTGATGTACTTCGCGTGGAGGCGGCGGCCGATGGTGCTGCGACTGGTGCGCTCCGACCCACTGGAAGTACAGTAGATGAGGAATCGGCCCGGCTCGTGGTGTCCTTCGACGATGAACTTTGCTCGTGGGTACTTCTTGGCCAACACACTCCGGACGACGAAGGCGCCGGAGTAGCGTACTCCTTCAATGTACGCACAGAGGAGGGTGCCCTGTGTGTTTCCATAGCCGCACCCGATGGCTTGAACCGTCTCGCGGGAGAGGTGCATCGTGAGCTCGGTGCTGCTCTCGTTGATCGGGGATGGAGGAGGGGACGGAGGAGGGGATGGAGGAGGGGACGGAGGCAGGGGACGGAGAATGGGACACCCTCTTGCGCTTCCCGGCCATGTGGGAGGAGGTACCCGCAGACTCCATTGCAAAGCAGGCGGTGACGAATATTTGGGGGGCAGGAATTCGAAGAGAGGAAGAACAGGAAGACCGTGCGCGCTTTGGACGACGAAGAAGATCGAGGGAGACGTTATATAGAGGTCCTCGTCTCCCGCCGTACAGGCGCGACCCCTCGTCTCCCGTCGCAGTATTGGCGCGAAACAGAGAACTACTTTGGGCGCGAGCACGGATCAGCACTGACGGGTTACTTTCCGGTCCGTCAGTGATGATATACCTTCCACGGGTGAAAATACAACCATGTGGTGATGAGTATCACTAGACGGGTTAAAGGACGACCCGTCTGTGATGATTTCTGTCAGCACTGACGGCTCCCCGTAAGCGACCCGTCAGTGATGAGGTCCTTCAAATGGCGCGAAAATCTTCACTGACGGGTTTTGATTTGGCCCGTCCGCGATGAGTTTGCCCTATATAGGTTTCTAACCGTGCGACTTGTCATTTTCGCCGCGCGTCGAACCCGAGTTTTTGCTCCTTAGTTCCGACCAGCAGCGGCGCCTCCTCGCGTCCTCTGCTACGTTGCGGCCACCCAGACGCGTGATTTGGGTCGCATTTGGAAGGGGATCGACAGTGCGTACATATATTTTGAGTTGGAGACCAGAGGTTAGTAACCGTGCTATCTGTATATCATTTATTAAGTGCGTACATCCCCTAAAGGACGTAGATTAAAGCCTTCGTGCTATCATTTAATACTCTAGGATCGATGGATCGAAGTTGGATGTACGGGGATCGTGCTACCAGAGGGTACATAGATGCTTTATCTGGGTTTCTTAGAGCTGCCCGAGAAGATATGTTGAGGAAGAGAATGAATGAAATGTGTTGTCCATGTCGTAATTGCAATAACATGCAGATGGTGCAGACGACAAAGGACTTGCAATTACACTTGCTTATAAAGGGTTTCATGGATGGTTATACCCGTTGGACAAGTCATGGCGAGGAGGAAGAAGTTGGCACTGGTGAGGAGGCAGAAGCCGTCCCAAGTGGCGAAGAGGTAGGACTTGGGGTTGGTGAAGGGGTCGAAGTCGAGGCTGGACATGTTGCGTCGCTCGACGAATCGGTGGAAGAAGCCAATTCGGAATCCTCAAATGAGGATATGGTTGACGTACACAATGATTTGGACCAAATGTTGCGTGACACGGAAGGGACGAACCTTGGTGGAAGAGAGTACGATGAGTTCTTAGGCTTGTTGGGAGACTCGGAAGTACCCTTGTTTCCGGGATGCAAAGCGAAGCACACGCGATTGGCTGTCGCGCTAGAACTGTTGAAGATCAAGGCAAGCAATAACTGGTCGGACACAAGTTTCACAAAGCTGTTGGTGCTCCTGGAGGACATTCTTCCGGAAGGGAACGTGTTGCCAACAACAACTTACAGGGCGAAGAAGGTTATATGCCCTCTTGGATTACAAGTAAAAAAAATACATGCATGTCCGAAGGACTGTATTCTGTACCGCAAAGAGTACGCCAACCTGCATAGATGTCCGTCGTGCAAGACATCCCGCTACAAGCGTATTACAAATGAAGACAACAGTCATGATGACGAGGATGAAGGTGAGGGTGTGGTGAAGGGGCCTCCAGCAAAGGTGGTTTGGTATCTTCCGATCATTCCCCGTTTGAAACGTTTGTTCGCTAATAAGAAGGAGGCAAAGATGATGCGTTGGCACTCAGAGGGGCGTAAGGAAGATGGAATAATGAGACACCCTGCAGACGCATGCCAGTGGAGGACTGTCGATAGGGTATTTCCGGAATTCGGTAAGGAGCCGAGGAACATAAGGTTTGGGATGAGTACGGACGGAATCAATCCATTCGGTAACATGAGCAGCCGACACAGCACATGGCCCGTCCTCCTCATTATTTACAACCTTCCTCCATGGCTGTGCATGAAGCGTAAGTACATACATCTCTCCGTACTCATTCAAGGGCCTAAGCAACCTGGAAATGATATTGATGTGTACGTACAACTACTAAAGGAAGATTTAGCGGCACTTTGGCACGACGGGGTGGAAGTCTGGGACGCAGATAAACAAGAGAACTTGAACCTACGCGCCTTGTTGTTCACAACCGTGAATGATTATCCTGCTTATGGAAACTCATCCGGCCAGACTGTGAAAGGACATGAAGCATGTGTTGTGTGCCAAGAACAAACAGTGAGTCAGTACTTGACACACTCGCGTAAAATCGTATATATGGGTCACCGTCGGTTCCTTCCGAACGATCATATTTGGAGGAAGTGGAAGAAACAGTTCAACGGAGAAGTCGAGATACGGGAGCGCCCCGCACAAAAAAACGGTGAAGAAATCTATGAAATTGTGAAAGATATCGATGTTCTGTTTGGAAAGGAACAGAAGCTGAGGCCGGGCATCTGGAAAAAGAAATCCGTATTTTGGGACTTGCCGTACTGGAAGGTGCTAAATATCCGTCACAGCATTGATGTCATGCACGTCGAAAAAAATGTGTGCGACAGCTTGATTGGTCTCTTGCTCAACATTCCTGAGAAGACAAAAGATGGTGTGAAGGCACGCCTTGACATGCAAGAAATGGGTATCAGACCAGAGCTGGGACCACAACTGACGAAGAAAGGCAAAACATACATCCCCCTGCTTGCTACACTCTTAGCAAGGCTGAGAGACGGGAATTGTGCCAGTGCCTCTTTGGGGTGAAAGTTCCATCTGGTTACTCCGCGAACATAAAGAAACTTGTTTCAATGAAAGACTTGAGATTAATAGGCATGAAGTCTCATGACTGTCATGTGATGATGACGCAGATCTTACCTGTTGCAATAAGAGGTATCTTGGAGCCCGGAGTCCGCGAGACAGTCACAAACCTGTGTAGCTTTCTCAACACGATCTCTCAGAAGTCAATCGATCCGCAGCGACTATCTAAACTGCAGTACGAAATAACTGTTATAATATGCCAACTAGAGATGTACTTCCCTCCGTCATTTTTCGATATCATGGTCCATCTGATGATCCATGTTGTGCACGAGATACAGATGTTGGGACCCGTGTTCCTACATAGCATGTACCCGTTCGAGAGGTACATGGGTATTCTGAAGCGATATGTTCGCAACAGATACAGGCCGGAAGGGAGCATCATTGAAGGCTATGCTGCCGAAGAGGTCGTCGAGTTTTGCACGGATTACATGGCTGAACACCGTCCCATAGGTGTGCCCCGTTCTCGGCACGAGGGTAGGCTCGCTGGCGTCGGGACAATCGGCAGGAAAGATTATCAGCCTTCAGATACAACAGAGTTCGACAGAGCTCATTTCACGGTCTTGCAACACATGTCAGTGGTGGATCCGTATATCGAAAATTCACAAGCAAGTGTTACGCCAACAAAATCCGAAAAAGTCCGAATTTTGGATCACGAAAACACACAACATCGGGTTCAACTAGTGGTTGAAGAACTATTTTTACGATAAAAACCCTTCAACTGAAGAAGAAGATGTAGCCGGATGGTTGGCAAGAGGACCCGTCGCGAACGTCGTGACATGGCAAGGGTACGAGATCAACGGATATACATTTTACACGGACGCCCAAGACCGAAAAAGCACATACCAGAACAGTGGGGTCCGGGTAGAAGCCCGTAGTCCCCGAGGGATTAAGTGCAACTACTACGGCATAATCAAAGAGATTTGGGAACTTGACTACATAGTCACCAAGATCCCCTTGTTTCGATGCCGATGGGTGAATCTCAAAGATGTGACTGTCGAAGATCAGAACTTCACTACCGTGGATCTAGAGAGTTCTGGATCAGTAGAAGAGCCTTTTATCTTCGCTAAACAGGTTTCCCAAGTCTTCTACATAGTCGACCCATCAAATAAGAAGCGCCACGTTGTGAGGAATGGAAAAAGGAGTATCGTTGGAGTTGATGGTGTAGTTGATGAAGAAGACTACAACCAATTCGACGATCCGGAGCCCGATTGTGAAGACGAAGAACCAAGTGATGATGTGCCAACGTACGTACGTCGAGATCATAATGAAGGACTAACATATAATGGAAAAAACCTAGTCGACAACGACGACGACGAATAAATTGTCAAATTGGGTACCTTGATGTGCATATTGTCAATACCTAGTTGTATTATGTATTGTTGGACATTTACCTCAATTAAATCATCAAGTACTCTACTTTGTTGTATTAACAGTCCTATATTACTCTAAACATACTGAATCTAGGGTCTGAAATGCAGATTCAGTAAGTTCACTAAGTTCGAAACTGCCCTTACTGAGTCTATGGTCTGAAATGCAGATTCAGTATGCAGTTCGATTCAGTGTGATAAAATTGTTATCACGGACGGGCGAAAAAAACTAGAACGTCCGTGATCGATGTCATCACTGACGGGCCTTGGTTCGGCCCGTCTGTGATAACTTATTAATCACGGACGGGTCTCATTTGAGCCCGTCAGTGATGAAGTACTTATCACAGACGGGTCGCATCTAAGCCCGTCCGTGATGACCTCTTCTATTTAACCCGTGCCTGCGAGACTTGAAATTTGTCACCGCGCGTCGAACCCTAGACTTGCTCTTCTGTTCTGACCAGCAGCGGCGCCTCGTCGACATAAGAGCATCGTTGCGGCCGCCTCCCACCGTGAACCCTAGCGACCCCGCCGCCGCCGCAATGGATGCCTCCCCGACTGCTCCCGCCGCCGTGGACGCTCCTCTCGTCCCAACAACCGCCGCCGCCGTGGACGCTGCTCTCGTCCCAACAACCGCCGCCGCCGTGGACGCTTCGCTCCTCCCAACAACCTTCGCCGCGGGTTCTCCTCCCCACAGGTACCCCTATAACCACATGGAAATCTACGGGTTTGTGTGTTGTTAATTTGCTAGGGCATGAGTCTATTCCATATGCTTTTCATGATGCTGGTTCTCCTCCGCACAGGTACCCCTGTAGCTTGTTGTGTTGTGTGCAGAAATACTCACACTAGGGTTAGCGGTTTGCTTATTTTTGTTGGCTGCAATCATAGCTTTCTCGTTAACCTGGGACGTACTATGAGGAGTAGTAGTTTGCTCAACAGTTCATAGTTCACTCATACGTTAGTTTACTTAGCACAATCATGTAATAGGGCTGCAAGCACAATTTTCTAGATTCTTTATATAGCCTCTTATCATATATGGTAGGGTTAGGACACTCAAGTTTCAATTTTCGAAAAGATCACATATTCAATATATATGAATAATATATAAAAGATCAAAGTAATTAGTGAGTTGTTTTTTTTGCAACAAAGATCGATGACGGGCGATGAAAGTAGTGGTTCGTCGGAGCCCCGGCGGCAACGAAAAGAGTTAGGAAACCGAGAACGTAATAAGATGCCTACGCAAAGGCGGTCATCACGGAGTAGACCAGATAACAGGGTACCCTTCCCAACCCCAGAAGACGGCATCTAAGTTCAACAGCGCGTGCGATTACCTCGCACGTCAACATATACGTATCACAACACAAGATTGGACTAAAGTGCCCGAGGCCCAGATTGGACGAATCATGCAGGAGCTGTGGAGCAAGTTCGAGATCCCCGAAGGCGACAGGGAGAAAGTAGAACGGGCGGCGAAGGTGACGATGGCTAAGTCCCTCCGGAACTTCAGGAGCACGCTGAACAAAGAATATGTGCAGAAAAACCGCTCGCCGTTACAGAGATATCACCAAATAACGGAGGAGGTTTGGGAAGAGTTCGTTCGAATGAAGTCTACGGAAGAGTTCAAGGCAAAGAGTTTGAAGAGCAAAGAACTCCGCTCGAAGAATAAACACCCCCACCGCCTGGGTAGTCGTGGCTACGTTAGGAAGATGGCGGACTGGGGGAAAGAGGACGCCGCACTACGAGAGGCTGGAAAACCAGTTCCTTTCGACGACATCGAGGGTCGCGGATGTGCATGGATCAGGGGCCGCACGAAGACCGACCTGACTACGGGGGCAGTTTCCTTCTCGACCCCCGAAGTTGAGGACGTGTCAAATCGTCTGGTACGAACTTAACCCACTATGTCGATTTCGTTAGTATAACAAATCGCTCAATACTATATCTCGCACTGCTTCTATTGCAGAGGGAGTTGAGCCAGCAGGAATCATCCGTAGAGTCCATCGGGACCGAGAGGTGGCTAGACCCTCTTGCGAAAGCTCTGGGGAACCCTGAGAAATCTGGTCGCGTGCGAGGCCTCGGGGTTGCCGCTACATGGAGTGTAGCTTTCCCCCCAAACCCAAGAGGAGGCCAGGCAAAGGAAGAGAAGCAGGAAGGAAACGCTTATTGAAGAGATAACGAGGAAGGTACAAGACAACATGGTCAAAGACATGCTTCGGAAGGCAAGAGAGGAGGCACGCAGGGAGGTGGCCTCCTTGTTCGGCGGGCAGCTGCCACCCTTGCCTTCGAACCGCGCCGAGCCTAGCGCCATGTACGGATGGAGTAGCTACGCCTCCGCAAATGCCACTTCCGAAGGGAGAGCTGACGCGCTTCCTATCGACAACATCACTGTAAGTTTTTTAGTTGCACGAATGCTTCGCAACGAGTTTTGTGGACCTGTAACTGAACCATAATTGTCTTGCAGGTGCCAGCAAGGTGTGACCTGGTGATGATGCTACTTGGCGGTGTGCCCTTGACGGTGGCACAAGGGCTAACGTATCAACCAACTTTGGGGCAACGCTTACACAACGTTGAAATACCGTCAAGTTGCCGTCATTCTCAATGGGCAAGGGGGACACCGTGCACACTTGCACAGAGGAGGAGGCCCCAGCGGTATTGATGGACAAGCCCGTCAAACCACAAAAAAGGGAATGGCGCTCCAAGAATAAACAGGACCCCCGCCCAGTGGAGGAGGCCCCGACAGCGGTGATGGACGAGGCGGTGGCCATCACGGAGCACAATGAGCCCCAGGCGGTAGTGACGGAGGAACCCGTGACCCGGTACAAGGAGCCACTATCGAAGGAGGTCTTGATGGCTGCATTGGAGGGTGTTGCGCCTAAGTGTACCCAACCATCTGCACCAGAAGGTGTTACGTCCAACAAAACCCAATCAGCTACACTGGAGGATGTTACGCCGAAGGAAACTGAACCGCTCATATCACAGCGTAGCGATCCGAGTCCGGTCAAGCCTCTGAGGAAAACCCGAGGACAACGAGGCCAAGGCGGCAAGAAACAGAAGACTGATAGCGCCAGTAAGGCTTTATCATATTCATCAGAAAAGTACTATCCTCCTGCACCTCTAGCCCGGAGATACAAATGGGGTGAGCCACTCCTCTCGGAGCCTCAACTAAATAATATGGCCCAGCATATCAGACTTCTGCATAGTCACTACATGCAAGAATCCACGAAGCCTGGTGCTGAGCAGTACATCACGGTTAGAGTGTCACCTGAGTACAATTTCTTCAACGAAGTTGGGACTGGTACGTTTGACGTCAACTATGAAGACCTGTTCAATCTCTATACCTTCGACAAACTCGACGCTAACATCATGAGGGTATGGACGCTCCACATGGTCCAAGAGATCAGGCGCTTGAGTGCAAACGTTGGATTGATTGATCTGTACCTATTCAACTGGAGGGTGATCAACGAGAATGCAGAGATGACCACGCAGTGCCTTGCGAAACAATGGCTGGCCCAAAAGACCAAGGATTACATAATGTTTGCCTACAACCCACCGTAAGTTCTTTAGTACTGTCTAAATCAACAATTTATGCACTTAGCTAGGTGTTTACGTCTCACTTTTGACCATGATGTCGTGTATGCAGCGACCACTAGGTACTTGTGGTTATCGTTGCAGCATGGAACAAGGTCTTTTACTTTGATTCCATGATGAGAACGAAACGTGACTTCTCGATGATACGCAAGTGCATCAATGATGCCTTCGTGATCTATAAGGCGTCGGGAGGGGTTAATTATAAGGTAAAGGGAGCAAAAAAGCTCAGCCATAAATTTGATTTCCCGTGCAAACAACAACAAGAAGCAACGAACACATGTGGGTTCCACGTTTGCACGCACAGGGAGGCGATTGCCCTAGCGTGGAGTGAATGTGGAGTACATAAGGTATTGATGGATCTAATATCTACATTGACAGTCTATTTAATAGCTACTTTGTTTTCATATGAAATTAATATTGTTATCATTTTTTCACAGGAATTTTATATTAACACAGAAGAGAAATTTGATGCAAGCCAGGACTTTACACGCATATTGGCGCGCTTCGCATATTTCTTCAACAATTTTGTATTAAACCCCGCGGGTGAATTCTACCCATCTACATGAATTTGCTCGAACTGATTCTCTGTATTTTTCTTTTCTGAAGTTTAGACTTGTCAGATTTGAGATGTCAAACATTTTTGAGATGTGACAAATTGTTTAGCCAATTGTGCGATGTAGAGTAGTGTGTTGTATATTTGAACGGATCGACTTGTCAAAACTGAGAAGTCAAATTCAAATAATTCTTTGATTCCTGTTCTACATTGCATATAAGCTTGTGATATATGTACTGTGCATGCTGGGGCTGTACAGAGGCTGTGCAGCTGGGGTATATTTTGTTTTTCAGAGGGCATGGCTAGCAAAATGACCTGAGGCTAACCAGGAAGCAGGAAAACCCTGCCTGGTTGGTACGTACCATCGCTGACGGGTTCCTTTACCACCCGTCCGTGATATCTCCACCACAGGACGGGTAAAAAGGGAGTGATGGTAATTATCACTGATGGGTCGGTACTTTACCCGTCCATGATGAGGTTCATCAAGGACGGTTGAAACTAGCACCCGTCAGTGATGGTAGCATTATCACTGACGGGTCTACATAGAAACCGTTAGTGATGGAAGAAATATCACTGACGGGTCAATACCCTACCCGTCAGTGATGGAAGAAATATCACTGACGGGTCACTACCCTACCTGTCAGTGATAGAAGAAATATCACGGACGGGTACCCGTCAGTGATGTTCTTCTATCACTGACGGGGCGGTATTCCACCCGTCTGTGATGATGCTTTCGTCACCTATGAACAATACTCATCACGGACGGGTGGTGTATCAACCCGTCAGTGATGAGAGTGTTATTACTGAAGGGTTGTTTTCTGACCCGTCCGTGATGACGTTTATCGCTGACGGGTAAATTACCCGTCACTGATAATGCGAGTCATTACTGACCTTTAGTTGCTGACGGGCCAGAAACCCGTCACTGATGAGGGTTTTTGGCCCGTCAATGATGACATGCTCTGTAGTAGTGCAAGTTGATCCTTGATGAGGTGTTGACCCGATAGATGGAACTATCAGCATTTTGATTTATGAAACGTTAGTAGGCACTACGTCATTTCAGAAGTATATATTTCACTCGACAGATATGATTATTCTTACAAAAATGCTTGCTAATCTATTAATTCTATTATTGAATAAGAATTTACTTTTCCCTACAACATGCGACCTAGAATAGAGCTATATTTCTTGAACAAAGTTTTACATGAATATAGCCGTTATACTCTCCTATGGAATGTTTGCGAGTACATCCAATGTACTCACTTAACTTGTTGATGTATGCAGATGATGAAGACTTCTACTCCGAAGATGATGATAGTGTTTATGAAGGTTAGGGTGTAACTCCAATCGGTTGCCTGTGGGTATTGCATGTCGGTGGACCACACCATCGCTTGTTTTTCGCTGCAAAATTTTAGCCAATGGGTTACAGGTATAAGACCTCAACCTCAACGGTCAATTTATGTATCAAACCCTGATATGTTCGTATATGACAATGATAATGAAGCTAACTTATACTGACTACTAATCATGAGAATAGTACAGGAAACATAAAGATTATTCAGTCCTTAAAACTGGATATGCGACACTACATCGACAGGTGCAACGCGAGCAGCAGGTAGTGATGAAGCTGTCGTGCCTCCATTGCTTCTAGCGTCACGCGACACCCGGGTTGGTGGCTCAGAGTCAGGATACACCACGTGGATGATGGCTGGGTGATGCCTACACCCCTAACCTCGATAGCAACATCGACCCTCAGCAGCTTAGAGCTAGGGTGTGACATTGGGGAGCCGTGCATGACGCTTGTAGCCCTACTCGAGGTGGCATGGATCACCACGTACAGGGGCCATCTCCTGAGCGGTGGTGGCTATGAGGGGTGACACCACGGCATCCGAGCCCACTACCAGTGCCCCTCGTCATCACCTTCAGACAAGAAAACAATGAAACGGTTGGAGAAGCAAATCTAAGGATCCTTATTGCATTGCTGCATCGGTACACTCTCCGTGGGTGCCGTGATTGAAGGCTCACTAGAAGGGGTTGTAGTTTTACTTTTTGCCCTTTTATTTTCCCGGTCCTCATCCTCATCCAGGATATTATCGTCCTGCATGTTTATCATCCCCTCCTTCATTGTCATCACCCACTGTGTCATCATTAGAATTGGATGTGGATGCGCTGGGATCACGCATCTCCATGGTAAAGAAAATCTTGTATATTGTGTCACCGATCACCATACCCACATGTTCAGGAATCAAATTTTGCTCAATAACTGCAACTTGTACCCGAACAATACCTTGTTGCCTGGTGCTCACCATGTCAACAACTAGTGTGGCACTAACAGTCGAGCCGATGATGCACAAAGACAAATAGTCACACGCCTCATACGAAACCTCGTAAACCTGAACAAGTGGGTGGAGTAGACGCGGTGAAGATGTCAGGACCGAACGATCATCACCACAACCATGACCCTTGCCCCAGCCACCGTCGCGACCACCATCACGAGTGGCCACTGCCAGCTCTGCTAGGATTGGTCTGAGACATTCTGAGCGACTCCACCGGGTTCAAGGTCTGAGCAACGCCGGCAGAGCTGAATGTTAGCTTTGCCCAGGATGAACACGCGCAAATATAGTGGACACAACTAGCACTTTCACGTGATGCACACAACTAAAAAGATGAACGCACAGTCTTTTGGCACCACACAACTTGTGCCCTCTTTCTCTTGTTATCTATCATCTGCTGATTATAAGTTGTTTAAATAGAGAGACATGCACACACGGTCAAGCTACTAACGACTTGTTCTGGACGTTTCTCTCCACTACCTACACACGCACACGCACAGGCTTGAGTCACTTCCAAGTCTCTGCAAATCACTAGCTAGAAGCTCACACGGCGCATGCCATAACTAACTATCACTAGTACAGAACTGGTCTTTTAAGACCCCTCATCGCACACGGTTATCAGAAACCCGTCAGCAATGTGAACATCGCAGACGGCCAACATTTCAGGCCCGTGTGTGATGTGCCACGGCAAACTGGCCCGTGTGTAATGTGAGGCACATCGCACACGGTTTTTCCTGAGAAACCGTGTGAGAAACATCGCACACGGGTATTTTGTAGGACCGTGTACGATGTTCCACACATCGCACACGGTTATTTCGGAGATTCCGTGTGTGATGTGCCTCACATCGCACACGGTTATTTCAGTCACATCGCACACCTTTGCTTCATAGGAACGGACCGTGTGTGAAAAGATCAGTGACGTATTTTGTTTGATGACCGTGTGCGATGTTGTAATTATCGGTGACAGTTAGTTTTGATAACCCGTGTGCGATATCAAACTTCTTCTATTTATACACGCGGGAACCTTAACAGTCTTTGGCACCACGCTGTGGCCACCGCCTCCTCCCCGAACCCGGATCCGGTCGCCGCCTCTTCCTCGAGCCCGGATCCGACCGCCGCCTCCTCCCCGAGCCCCCCCGAGCCCGGATTCAGTCGCCGCCTCTTCCTCGAGGCCGGCGACCGCTCCTCCGCCTTGCAGCAGTGCTGGCGCCGATGGAGGCTGCCGTTTTCCGTCGCGTTTGTGACACTGCGCTACACTGCACAAGACACTTCTTTTGGAAAGAGTGTCTTGTGCAGTGTAAACGCAATGTCACAATGGTGACGACGCTCTATTGTGGTTACACTGCACAAGAAAACTACGTGACACTGTGGGGCATTCCCTCTAGGTATTACCTTCCGAACCTCTGTACTTTGTTATACGCTGATTATACCGTGCTAAATTGTGAATTGTGACTGACATGATTGTATGCTTCGATCAGAGGTCAAGATGAAGCCCGAGCCTAAGGGGAGGTGCACGCACAGATGTCGCATTCTAATGGGTCCATTTCATGTGAGAAAACATGCACTCTAGCTAGCACTTTCTACCCTAGAAGACCAAGCCCTAGATAGTTCCTTTCCATATGAAACTGAGATGTGCAAAATTCTTTAGCAACTTGTGCGATGTCGAATGTGTTGTACATATATATATGGTTGAGATGTGGAGTTATGATATGGTCGAGATGTGGAATTGAGATGCAGAAAATTCTTTAATTTGTGTTGTGGATGCTTGTAATATATATTGTCATGTGCATACTGGGATGTTATTCTATTTTTCAGAGGTGGCAAGCGAAATGAACTGATGAAGCCAGGAAACATACAACGAAACAACATTTCAGGCCCGTGTGCGATGTGCCTCACATCGCACACGGTTATTTCAAACCTACCGTGTGCGATGTGCCTCATTGAACATCGCACACGGTTATTCCAAACCTACCGTGTGCGATGTGCCGAACATCGCACACGGTTAGTTCATAGGAACCGTGTGCGATGTGGATCCACATCGCACACGCTTTTTACTAGTGACCGTGTGTGATATCTTAGGAGCCGCCATCAGTGACGGATTTTGTTTGATGACCGTGTGCGATGTCATAAGTGACCCCTGTACCAGTACCGAGCTCGACCTAAATGCTCCAGTTCGAGCGCGGGAACGGTGGCTTGTTGTAAGGGCGGGAGTGGCGCATGACGGCTAATTGGAGTGGCGGCGGTGGCGGCGGGTGGCAGCTGCGACGGCGGAGGCAGTGGCTTGCCAGGGCAGCTAGCTGTATGTGATCAGCTCTGCTAGCAATTAAGACAGAGTACGCGTATAATCAGCATCAAGTAGTTGTCCTTCGGTTAATTTTTAGATCCGGGTATTCTGTATGCAGTGCTAGCAAAATCATGCCATGTAGTTTTTCTGTTGTTTGAAATCCTGTAGATGGATCGAGGTTGGATGTCGGAGAGTCGTACAAGTCGAGCATACATCAGTGGCGTCATTCGTTTCATGAAACTCGCGGAGGCAGACATGAGGAACAAGGGGGAACGGCTGATTTTCTGTCCATGTGTTGAATGTGGAAACTCTAGACTGTGGGAGGACCCAAGAGTGATCGAAGAGCATTTGTTTCGGAGGGGTTTCAAGACGGGATATACATGCTGGACCAAGCACGGTGAAGAGCCGCTGGTCATGCACGTAGAAAACGAAGACGGCGATCATCATATGCCAAACCCATATGATGGGCAGCTAGATGGCGACGATTGTGATTCCGATGGCGATGAAACTGCTATTCCAAATCTGCAACAAATGATTCATGATTTCGAGAGCAACCACGATGATGCAGAATACAGGGAATTCATGGGCTTGATGGAAGACGCCGAGAGACCACTGTATCCAAACTGCAAGGCAAAGCACTCCAAGTTGTCAGCAACACTTGACCTCTTGAGATTGAAGGCAGAAAGTGGATGGTCGGACAGGAGCTTCACAAAGATGTTGGGTCTTTTTGCAGACATGCTTCCAGATGAAAATAAGTTGCCAAAAAACATCTACGAAGCGAAGAAGGTGATTTGCCCCATGGGACTAGAAGTACAGAAGATACACGCATGTAAGAATGACTGTATGCTTTATCGCAATGAGTACAAAGATTTGCGTTCATGTCGGATATGCAAAGCTCCTCGATACAAGCGTAAGTTTGCAAAAGACAAAGACAAGGCCGATGACGAGATCAAGATGGGGGTCCCTGATAAGATTGTGTGGTACTTGCCTGTAATTCCTCGTTTGACGCGTTTGTTTGCAAACCCGAAGGAAGCGAAGCTGATGCGTTGGCATGTGGAGGGACGCAATAATGATGGAAAGATGAGACACCCAGCTGATGCTGCCCAGTGGAGAAGAATCGATGCGAAGTACCCACCCTTCGGCGATGACACAAGGAATGTAAGATTCGCAATGAGTACAGATGGAATGAATCCATTTGGCAGCATCAGCAGCAGACACAGCACTTGGCCTGTGCTTCTGTGTATGTACAACCTTCCTCCTTGGCTGTGCATGAAGAAGAAGTACATCATGATGTCGATGCTTATCGAAGGGCCAAAGCAACCTGAAAATGACATCGACGTTTACTTCAGGCTGCTGGTGGAAGAACTACAAACATTGTGGAAAGAGAAAGGGGTAAGGGCATGGGATGCATACAAGAAGGAGTCAGTCGATCTCCATGCACTGTTACTCCTTACCATCCAGGATTATCCAGCACTTGCTAATGCTTCGGGGCAGAGTACAAAGGGAGCCAAAGCATGTGTCACGTGCATAGATGAAACCGCGAGTGTCTAGCTTCCGTTCTCGCGCAAAACCGTATACATTCGTCATCGGAGGTTCTTGAGAAGAAATCACCCTTACCATAACATGAAGGAATAATTTGACGGCAATACAGAAAGAGGCGCGAAACCAAGGCCTTTTACTGGCGAAGAGGTCAGTGAGATGGTGAAGGATGTGAATGTCGTGCTTGGCAAGGGACATAAACGTGCCTGTGAGAAGAGCGTGTGGAAGAAGAAATCAGTTTTCTGGGACTTACCTTACTGGAAAGATGTAGATGTACGTCACTGCATCGATGTCATGCACGTCGAGAAGAACGTATGTGACAGCGTTCTTGGTACATTACTGAACATGAAAGACAAAACGAAGGATGGCATCAAGTCACGAATGGATATGGTCCATTTGGGCATCAGACCAGAGTTAGCTCCAGTAAAGAAAGATAAGGGCCAGACGTATCTCCCACCTGCCTGTTACACTATCCAAGAAGGAAATCATAGAGTTCTTGGGCTTCCTGTGTAGTGTCCAAGTCCCCTCTGGTCATTGCACAAACATCAGAAGTCTTGTTTCAATGGAAGACAAGAAACTAATTGGCATGAAGTCACACGATTGCCATGTAATGATGACACAGATGCTCCCGGTGGCAATCAGAAATATTCTGCCCACAAAAGTTCGAGAGGCGATCATGAGGCTTCGTGATTTCTTCAACTCGATATCTCAGAAGGTCATGGATCCCAATACACTGGATGATCTGCAAGAGGAGGTTGTGAAGACTCTATGCCAGCTTGAGATGTTCTTCCCGCCCTCGTTCTTCGATGTCATGGTGCATCTCGTTACACACCTTGTGTACGAGATAAAGATGTGCGGGCCTGTGTTCCTACGCAGCATGTATCCGTTCGAGCGGTTTATGGGAGTACTCAAGCACTATGTTCGGAATCGGTATCGGCCCGAGGCCAGTATCATAGAAGGATATACGTCGGAGGAGGTGGTTGAGTTTTGCACCGATTACATGCACAACTCACAGCCTATTGGTGTCCCCAGGTCTCGGCATGAGGGGAGGCTATCTGGAAAAGGGACTGTCGGAAAAGAAGTCAGCTGGAAGGATACTCATCTATTTGACATTGCCCATTTTACGGTCTTGCAGCACATGACCATAGTTTCCCCTTATATAGAAGAACACCTGAACAAGCTACGGCAAGAGTTCCCAAATGTGCCATACAGTCGGATCTTGAACAAGCACAACCTTACATTCAGCCAGTGGTTACAGAACCGTATCGTAGATGGGCCGATAGATGACACGCTAACGTGGTTGGCCAAGGGGCCAGCATTTACAGTTCATAGTTGGGAAGCGTACGACCTGAATGGGTACACGTTCTATACGAAGGATCGAGATGAGAAAACCACATTTCAGAATAGCTCTGTCCGAGTGGAAGCCATAGATACAGCTGGACAGAAGAAATTTTACTACGGGACCATAGAGGAGATTTGGGAGCTTGACTACGTGACATTCTGGATTCCACTGTTCAAGTGCAAATGGGTTGATCTCAGACATGTCAAAGTCGACAATTACGGCCATACTTATGTCAACCTCAGCAAATTGGGTTACATGAATGAACCCTTCATTTTAGCCTCCCAAGCTACCCAAATTTTCTATGTAAAAGACCTCGCACATAAGAACTGCCATGTAGTGATGCATGGAAAAAGGAGGATCGTAGGAGTTGAGAATGTTGCCGACGAGGATGAATACAACCAGTTCAATGAGTTGCCACCTATTGGAGAACGCATAAGAATCGATGAGCAAGACCAAGGGGAAACTTGCCACTACGTACGCCAAGATCATTCCGACGGGCTAGTGTACAAAGGAAGTCATCATGTAGTGGATTCATGATTTATTTTGAATCTGGCCTAGTACTCAAATTTGTTTTTGAGCCAAATCTGTACTCATTTTGAATATGCAATCTGTTGAAGTTAGCAAATTATGTTTCGAAAAGTGATCGCACAATTATCTTGTGGAGTCATCGCGGAATTTTGATTCTGATAGTCATATATGTCGAATACCTAATCGGTTGTACTGTAGAGGATCATCACATCGCACATGGTTGTAAGCAAATAGCCCGTGTGCGATGTCACTTACGTTGCAAACGGTAAACTCGCTCAGCCCGTGTGCGATGTGGTCTTGGTCACATCGCACACGGTTAGAAGCTGCAGCCCGTATGCGATGTGGCCTACCACAGGTCATCTAACCGTCTGCTCTGTGATTTGCAACACTGATGGAGAAGACATTTTCACACAGATTAACAAGACATTTACAATCAGAAAGTAGACATTTCGAACGCAGATTTAGCATACATTTGGAACACAGATTAACAACACATTTCCAACACCGTTTAACAAGACATTACATAACACATTTCCAACACCGTTTAACAACACATTACATAACACATTTCCAAACTAAAGCAAAGGAAAATACATAACACATTACATAACGAAAGCAAAGGAAAATACAAACTATCTACACGGTCTCCAGCGGCAGGTCTTCGTCCATAGGGTCAGGAGTGAGCTCCGAGATATTTTTAAACTATGTAGAAGCTCACCGTCTCGTCACCCCACCGGATGCACTTCGCGTGGAGGCGCAGGCCAATCCTGGGGTTCCTGCAGCGGATGAGGGTACGCCCCGGCTTGTGGTGAGCTTCGAGGAGAAATCCGACGTGCCGCGGAAACTTCTTCTCTAGGATACACCGGACGGCGTACGCACCGGAGTAATGGACGGGGTCGGAGTAGTACGCACAGAGGAGGGTGCCGTCGATGGGTCCATAGTCGGCAAACTCCAGTGCCTTGGCAGTGGCGCGGGAGAGGGGCATGGTCATCTGTACGCGGTCCTCGCGGATGGGCGACTCGTCACGCTTCCGCTTCCCCGCAGAGCTCCCTGCAGCGGCCATTACGACAGATGGAGGAGGTGGCTGGAGGGGTAAGGAAGAAGAGGTTCGACGGAGCACGGCACGGAATGAAGTACGGAGTGAAGTAGAGGAACCGATGAGGCTAGAGGCATAGCTTGTAGGAGTGAAGTAGAGAAACCGACGAGGCGGCGGTTTAATAGGAGTGAAGTTGAGAAACCGAAGAGGCGGAGGTTTAATAGGAGTGAAGTTGAGAAACCGAAGAGGCGGAGGTCTACAGGGGCGACTCTTCGTGTCGCACACGGTTACAGATCCATATCCGTGTGCGATGTGAAACACATCGCACACGGAGACCTAATCATACACGTGTGCGATGTTACTCACATCGCACACGGGTGTTACCAGTAACCCGTATGTGATCACTTCGCACACGGTTAGCGTTACATACCCGTGTGCGATGGATGTTACATCCCACATGGGCCGTAATATGCGACCGTGTGCGATGGCTAGCCCCGTACAAGTAGTACCTAGGTCACCCTGTCCGTCCATCAAAACATTTCGACTTCGCGCGCGCCGCCTCGCCCGAATTTCCGTCGCCTCCCGCCTCCCGGAGCGCCGCCTCGCCATCTCCGGTCGCCGGCTCCCTGTCGTCGAGTCCTCGAGCGCCGCCTCGCCATCTCCCGACCGCCTCGAGGTCTCCCATCGCCTGCCTCCCCGTCCCCGAGCGCCGCCTCCCCAACACGCTCCCCGACAGGTTAGGGTTCTCAGTGTCCTCACAACGAGTCACAAGATAGGGCTATATGAACGCGTGTGTTCTAGTGCTGCTTGCAAATATTTGCGTGTAGACATTATTTATGCCGGCACTTGATTTACTTCTTCTTATTTATGCCATTATCATCCTGTTAGTTAGCTATGACGTCCGGTAATGAATGGCCGGACCTCTCTCCGAGAGAGACCGAAGAGAACTCCTCATCACAGCCGGAAGGGACCACCACTGATCAAGCAGAAACCCTGACAACTGTGAAGAAGTCCAGAGGAATTAGAAAATCAAGCAAAAAGCCCCAAGGAGTATGGCAAGTGGAGGCCATCGATGACAGAACCGGGGCTCCTACGGAACCAGAGAGAACGGAGAGGAAGTTCCGAACCATGTGCGGGGCAGTGGTAAGGGAAAGGGTCCCCATTCACTTGGAGGATTGGACAAAGGTTAATAAGGACCTGCACGACGCCATAGTGCTAGAGATCATGCAACACTCCAGGGTGCCAGAGCAATGGAAAACGCAGGTGGAACAATGTGCACTCTCGAAGGCAAAGGATGCTTTTAGAAATTTTAAGTACGTGTTGCACACAAAGTTTATGAAGCAGAATAAGGAGCCCTTCGGAAAGTATCCACACATTCTACCCGAGGACTGGGCCAGATTTGTGGAGATGCGGCGAACGCCAGATTTTGAAGCCAAGAGTGCGGCAGGCAGGGCTCTAATCGCGAAGAACAAACACCCCCATAGAATGGGGGTCAAAGGATACTATGGGAAGCGGAAAATTTGGGACAGGGAGGACGAGAACCTACGCCTTTGGGGAGCCGATGTGCCTTTTCCTGATGTTGCGGCAGATCGGGCAAGAGACTTCCTGAGGGCGAGGTCTACAACCGATTCCTCGGGTCAGGTTGTGTTACCCAACCCAGCAGACCAGGAAGTGTACCAAACTATGGTAAGAGCGACTACCTCATTTAGTCGTCGGTCTATAGTTACGACAATATTATGCTTATGTACCTACTAATTATGTCTTTATGTGCAGAAAGAGCTAAGCGTCCAGGCTTCGCAAGGCTCATTTCAGCCTCAAGGCTGCAATGACATTCTCACGGCCGCATTGGGAACCAAGGAGCCCTCGGGTCGTTGTAGGGCGATCGGGACCAATGTTGCCCGTAGGAAGGCCTTCCCTCAAGACGCGGAGGAGATGCGTGCGAGGAAAAGGGCGAGAGCGGAGCAGAAAAAGAAGAGATGAAAAAAGAGCTACTCGCCCAATTTGCGGGCATGATGGATGAAAGGCTCACGAAAGAAAGTGCTGCGTGGGAGGAGGCGTACAGATCGCAAGCGATTGAAGCTGCTGCACACCCAAGCCCCAGTGCACGCAGGAGTAGCTATGCGTCAGCTCCCGATGCGGTAGAAGGCCATGAGGAAACAGCCGGCAGGTCTCCTATCGATGACATCACGGGGCCGACGAAGTGCAAGCTACAAGTGCCAACAGCGCACATGGCTTTTCCGTTGGTGGCCGTGTGTCGCACTGGCCGGGGGCGACAGGGCGCACGGCGGGGCCCGAGCGCTGCGCTTTTTTTCACTTTTTCAATTTGGCATTGGGTACTGGTGAGCTTTGATTAAATTGATTGCTATTTTACAAAAAAAAACTACTTATGTTAGTTGGTTTGGAGAGAAAAATATGAGCATAAGCACAACAAAATAATTTTGAAGAGCTCTAACAAAATTTAATACTTTACTATAGCATGTATTAAACCCACCTATAAATTCTTTTAGAACGAGAATAACGTGATATATTACATAGAAATAAACAAACTCACGATAATCAGCCTCTTCCTCTCTTATGCCTTGGTGGCATGTGATCAGAGGGGAAGGTGAACTGTGATTGCGGTGTTGGATTGGTCCGGAGATTGTAGGGCAGATGAAAGAGCATCTAGGCCCCTAAGTGGTTTTGATGGCTAATGGCAACTCAATCTGGGATCTAACGTTTACAATGAGTGTAAGCAGGTTAAATAGGTTCCAGGAAGAAGGGTCATCAAGGGAATGATGACCACCCAAAAGTTCAAAGATGATTTCCAGGACAAAAGAATGGCTGTGCTAGGCAGCTGTGTCACAGCTGTGAGGAAGCCGGTGCTGTGCAAGGAGTTGCAAGCAAGGTGATTGTAGCATGATGCGTCAAGGGCCGTGAATACAGAAGGTGGCAGGTAAAGCCTAGATTTGCTAGTTTCTTTGAGTCCATAGGAAACACCCGTACTATCAAGAGGGATGAAGTAGTAATAATCTGTGGAGGATCTTTTTGCTCAATGCTCAGAGTGTTGGACAGTGGCACTGATGCCTTGAGGTCAGTGGCCCTGTGTCAACAGTTTTTGCACAAGTGTGAAACTGGTTTTTGTTAGCACTCTGCAGTGCTAGCAGTAGAAAACCCTAGGGGTTAGAGTCACCGGTGTGACACAGCTGTGTCACAGGTGGTCTAGCGCTCTATGACTCAGGTACATCTCTGTACCAGGGGAGAGCTTGTAAATGCTAAGGGACCTGCACTACGATGGTTTGTCTGCTGAGTCAGAAGACTGTCAGAGGTTCTCTCCTTATTAGGGATCAGAGCAGTTTTATGCTGAGGGCATGTCATGTGCCAGCACCAGGCTGCTGCTACATCAGTTAAGGGTTCACCTGTGTCAACCTCCGGTGACACAGGTGTCGGTCTGTCCGAGCCGGTTATAGGTTGGGCGTAGTGTGTAGCTGTGTCACCGGTGCCTGTCACCGATGGTTCACTTAATCCTACGTGGCAACAGTGTAATGGTCGGGTTCCTGCGAACCCTATATATAGGGGACCAGGGGAGGTCTTCGACCTCAACCAATCAAGACCAGAAAAGCACATCCTACCGTTGCAAGCCTCTTTCACTCGGAACAAAAGCAAACCTTCCTAAGAGAGTTAGAGTCCTTGAGCAAAAGAGCATTTGGTTCCTCCAAGATTCGTTGCTGCTGAATCTATTACTCTTGGAGTGTCTACTCCTAGACGGACGTAGGAGTTGCTGGTATCACACAAGCTTGTGTGGGCTAAACCAGTAGTTTGTGAAGGTGATCTGAAGTCTACCTGCTGCAAGGCAAAAGGACTTCCACAAGCAAAGCAAGGGGCCTGATCGTCAGGTACTCGGAGAACAAGCACGATTCAGTGCTAGCTATCTTTTCGGAGTAGTCTCTCCAACGGAGACGTACCTCTCTGAGAAGAGAAAGAAACTTTGGTGAAAAACACCTTGTCTCAGAGTACTTACTTCATTTCTTAGAGCACTTACTATTCTTGCATGCTTGTGTGATCTTAAATTTATTCTGTTCATCTGTTGTAGATCACCTTTTACCTGTGCTACCTTAGCTGTGTCTCAATTGCTATTGATCTTACCTCACACCTGTGTTAGCTACCTGTTACACAGCCAGTTAGGTTGCACATTGCTTCTAGGTCTTTAGCTCACCTGTGTGACAGCTAAGTGTTAATTCATACATAATTTGTTGCATGTGCTGCTCACCTGTTACATAGTTAGCTCATCCTGCAACTAGCTAAGACTTAATCTGTTCAACAAAATTAAAAGGAGTAATTCTAATTTGTCTCCTATTCACCCCCCTCTAGTCGGCACCTTCGGTCCTTTCAATTGGTATCAGAGCGGGTTGCTCTTTGATTTGGCCTAACAGCCAGAGTTAAAGGATGTCGGGCTATGAGGGTAAAATACCTATCTTTAATGGGACTAATTATGCTTTATGGAAGAGAAAGATGCAAATACATCTTATTGCTATTGACCTAGATGTATGGGAAGTTGTCTGTACAGGCTACAGATTAGAAGATAACATCATGCCTACCATAAGCGACAAGAGAAATATTTAGAACAATGCTAGAGCTGCCACAGCAATCTTCATGGGTCTGCAGGAGCATGACTTCAACAGAGTCAGCACGATGGATTCTACCAAGGATATCTGGGATACCCTGAAACAGATCTATGAGGGCAGTGACACCCTAAAGAAGTCAAAGAGAAGCCTTCTGGAATCAACATTGGAGAAATTCGAGTATGAGCATGGTGAGGATATCAACTCCCTGTTTTCAAGACTCACAATCATCACCAACCAGTTGAAGACCTTAGGCTCCAATCGGGTAGAAGATGAAGATGTTGTGAAGAATTTCTTGTCAGTGCTTCCTAAAGCCTACAGAACTCTTGTACTCATGCTGAAGGAGAAAGATGGGTTCGACTAGATGAAGCCCACAGAAGTGTTAGAAAGGATCCTAACACATGAGATGGAACTCAAGCAAGAAGGCAAACAAAGCTCTTCCCCAGCAGCTAAGAAGAATATTGCCTTGAAGACCACTGTTTCAACATCACAACCTAAGAGTGACAGCAGTGAGGAACTCAATGAGGAGATGACCAGTGGAGAAGAGAGTGAACTCATCCTCCTCATAAGAAATTTCAGAAAGTTCTACAAGAAGAAGAAGCAGTTCGAGTCCAGTGACAGATTCAAAGGGAAGAGGCTGTCCAAAGACAACAAGTGCTTCGAGTGTGGCAAGGAAGGCCACTTTGCTGCTGATTGTCCAAGCAAGAAAAAGGACAATAGTCAGTACATGAAGAAGAAGAAGGACTTCCATGGAAAGAAAAAGACCTTCAACAGCAAGCATCCAACCTACTCCAAGAACAAAGCCACTGCCAGAGCTTATGTTGGTCAAGCTTGGGTGTTTGAGGATTCAGGCTCAGAAAAAGAGTCTGAAGATGAAGAGCAGGTCGCTGGGATTGCCATAAGCATGGCTGATATACCCAGCTGTGACATAGCCAGGTCACACAGCTGTGAGATCAATGCTGAAACCGATCAACTGCCATCCACTTCTGCCCCTTTGTGTCTCATGGCCAAAGGATCAAAGGTACTTACTGAAGATGACTTTCCTGATTATGCTGAACTAATGGGTATTCTTGAAAGAACAGATAAGGCATATGGCAAGGAGAGGAAGGAGAACATATCCTTAAGTGATAAACTCAGGGAGCTGAGTGAATCATATGATGAGGTTACAGATGACAGGAAAAATCTCAGGCTGGACCAAGAAAACCTGGAAATAGCTCATGAAAAGCTCAAGGTAGCTCATGAGCTTCTCGTTAAGGAGCATGAGGAGCTTAAGGCAAAGCATTCCATGTGCACTAATATTCCTTCTATATGTACTGATGCACCTTTGCCTACTCCTGTTATCATTGAAACATGCTTAAACTGTGCTAGTCGTATAAATGTTCTAACATCCACAGGTTGTGCTATTGATAACTCTAAAGAGGCTTCAACCTCTACTGCTACTAAATCTGTGGATACAGCTGAATATAACAAGCTCAAGGAGGAGCTTGAAGAGCTTAAGAGGCTTATGAGAAAAGGCCTATGCACTGCCAACATTGGCATGCAAAATTATCAGCTGATTAGAGCTGAGATGCTGAGAAAAAATGATGGCCGAAAAAGCCTGGGTTATGATTCCTCTGCAAATAAAGATAAACTGTCTGTTGTCACTAACTCTTATCTTGCAGCTAAATTTGTGAGACAGACAGGTACAAGTGACAACAAATTTGTTAGTCACATGCAGAGAAATAGGAATGCAGTAAATATTCCATCTAACCCATCCTATGTCCTGCAGAAGGACAGAAAAGGAAAAATTATGGCCAAATATGTTGGTCGCAGGCACCTAACAAAGTGGTTACCAGCTATCTGGGTTCCAAAGATAACACTTGCCTGTGTCACAGGTATTCTACATAGCTGTGTATCCCCCGGTGTCACCGGCAACTCACACAGCCAGCTAATCCCTTTGTCTAAGGTTGTAGGTGATAGACAGCCAAAGAGGATTCATGTTATATCATCTATTGCTAAGGCTGTCAATGTCAGAAATAGATATGCTAACCCTTTAACTGCTGTTTCTGCATATGATAAAACTGTTAAGGGAGCCAAACATGTTTGGGTCCCTAAATCCCATAACTAATCTTGCAGGATACTGCCTCCAGTAGAACTGACTGGGTTGTGGACAGTGGATGTACACAACATATGACAGGAGGCAGAGAGGAATTTGTAGAGATCACAAGTGAAAATCTTCCAAGCAAATATGTGATCTATGCAGATAACTCAAAGGGAAAGGTAAATGGCATTGGTAAAGTTTCCATATCTGAAAAACACTCTTTATCTAATGTTATGCTTGTGAACCAGATAGGCTATAGTCTGATGTTTGTGTCACAGCTGTGTGACACAGGTATGAAAGTTTCATCTGATAAGGTTATAGCCTCTAAGCTATCTGACGATTCTCAAGTATTCAAAAGATGCAGGTCTGGACAACTATACATTGTCAACTTCAATGAACAGCCTGCAGCAGCTCCATGGTGCCTCATGGCCAAGACCGGTGCTGGCTAGCTGTGGCACAGGTGGCTAGGACATGCAGGGATGAACCTTCTCAACAAACTCAGCAAACATGACTATGTCATACGCTTAGAAAAAGTGAAGTTTGAGAAGGACAAGCCCTGCAGCTCGTGTCAAGCCGGCAAACAAGTTGGAGCTGCCCATCGTCCCAAAACTATCATGACCACGACCTCTCTGTTTGAGCTCATACACATTGACCTATTTGGTCCTACAACATATGAAAGCTTGGGAGGTAACAAGTATGGCTTTGTCATAGTAGATGATTTTTCTCGCTATACTTGGGTGTTCTTTTAAAGGGGAAGACACAGATTTATAAGAAATTCAAGCATCTCATTGTTAGAGTTCAAAATGAGTGGAAGGTAAACCTGGTCAAGGTCAGGAGTGACAATGGGACTGAGTTCAAGAACTCAAAAGTGGAAGCATTCCTGGACAAGCATGGAATCAAGCATGAACTTTCAAGTCCATATGCTCCACAGCAAAATGGAGTAGTGGAGAGGAAGAACAGAACCTTGATAGAGATGGCAAGGACATTGCTAGATGAATACAAGACTTCACCAAGATTTTGGGCTAAAGCTGTCAACACTGCTTGCCACTCCATCAACAAGATATATCTACATCCACTACTCAAGAAGACTCCTTACGAGCTACTCACCAACTCCAAGCCAAATATCTCATACTTCAGAATGTTCGGTTGTAAGTGCTACATTCTTAGAAAGGGCAAATGCCTTACTAAGTTTGAAGCTAAATCTGATGTTGGTATATTCCTTGGTTATTCTACTAACTTCCATACCTATAGGGTCTTCAACACCTCCACAAAGGTTGTTGAAGAATCTATGGATGTGGATTTTGATGAGTCTTATGGCTCCCAAGGAGAGCAGGTTGTTACTGATGTAGGGAATGTGGACATTCAGAAGAAATCCATTGGTGAGATCAGACCCACCATCAAGGAGGAGGCTGCATCACCAATCGATCAAGAACCACTCTCTCCATCACTGGGTGAAGATATTGGAGATCAGGACATTGAGTTCGAGTACAACCCAGCCAATGATCAACTGGATGCAGAGGACCTGACTCAGCCAGCTGTGTCACAGGAAGAACCAACTGTGTCACAGGCAGCTCCATCAGCTGTGACACAGGCGGTTAACCCCGAACCCCTTGTGATCAGCAGGCTGCAGAAGGATCACCCTATTGATCAAATCATTGGTGCCATTAATAGGGGAGTGACTACTCGTTCTCGAATTGCTAATTTCTGTGAATATTACTGTTAGCGGAATGGGGCCCAGGGTCCCTCAAACTGCCAGCGGAGGCCAACCAGATGCCGCGGAGCGAGCCACGTGGCGGTCGGGTCGGGGTAGACCCCATCCCCGGCACGAGGTGGGTCCGGCGGTCAAGCCCAAACGCTGGGGGGCCTTCCCCGAGCGCCACGCCCGCGCACAATCATCTAAAAGGGCCGTGGGTTCCCGAGAGCCCAAGGCTCAGGAATCGAGGGGGCACTCGGGGTCCTCCCCCGAGTGTCCGGCGTCCCCGGGTGCGTGGGCCCCAGGGGAGCGCTCGGGGCATTCCCCCGAGCACTCCTCCTAGAGCTCCGCCCGTAGGGGCCCCGAGCGATCCCTCCCCGAGCGCTCGAGGTCACTCGGGGGCGGCCTGGGACAGCTGGCGCCCCTCCCGTTCGAAGGAGCTGCTCGGGGACGTAGAGCTCGGGGTCACCGGGTCCCCCCTGTGGGGCCCACCTCCGGGCACGTCATCGAGCGATTAGCTTCTCCCGCAAGCCTCGGCTCTGGCAGAGGCATTTAATGCATGTCTTTTCAACAAGGAATCCTAAGCCCTATGAGGGCATGATGACGGTCAGGCCAGGTCCCACCCGCTAAGGCGATAGGTTCCGTTGCCTATCACCTTCTGTCTAATGATGGGTCCGTCTGACAGCCTTGCTGACCGACCGGGGCACGCCCCGGTCGCTGTCACCCTTTTCGCCCCCTTGGGTCGCGTCACCGCGCGCCCCGGTGCGCGGGTTTGGTCGCTGGCACCTGGGGCCCAGGAGCGGGTGTTTCACCCACCTTGTCAGAAGAAGCTCGGTAAGTCTCCGTTTGCGGGACCCACCGGGTATAAAGGTGTCAGGATCCCTGTTCGGAAGCACGGCGAGAAGACACCCGGTGCGGAAATCGGTGCCACGCATTAAATGTAAGGCGTGGGCCGCCCTGTGCGCCCACGTCGCCCGTAGAACCCTCTGGCCGTTGTGGTAACCCCCCGGGTATATAAGGGGAGGACCAAGGCCATGCAAAGGGTGGACTGGTTGGTTCAGCTAAATATCTTCTCAACTACACTCTCATTGGTTTTCTTCTCCGGCTGGTTCCTTAGCGAGAGCACTAGGGCTAGAGCTCTGAGAGAAGAACTCCTCTTGTAAGCAGGATAGTCTTTGTAATCCCAGATAAGCCAATACACATACAAAAGCAGGACGTAGGGTTTTACACCTCCGGGTGGCCTGAACCTAGGTAAATTCTCTGCGTCTTTTGCATCATATCACCATCCCCCTCTTGATCTGTCACCGGCTCATAAGAAGAACTCTACTGCGCCCCCGGCCGAATCCTAAAGGGGGATCCAACCGGACCACCGCTAGAGGCGTCTCTACGCCGACGGCTGGCGCGCCAGGTAGGGGGTGCTTAGGGTCTTTTTCGAGCCTACCTCCATGGTGGATCCTCGTCCGCCTTCCAGTGGTGGAAGGGTGAGTCTGTCCGGATCCTCATCTGATGCGGATCCCCCCAACCCGGAAGGGCGCGGCAACGAATCCGGTGGCACGTCGGCGGCCGCTGCCTTTGAGCTGCGGCCACGGCCACGGCCCTCTGGGCCCGCCGCCGGGTCTTCCCCGCCGTTGCCGCCTCGTCGCCGGCTAGACTTCGCAGATCCCGGGGAGTTGAGCACGCTGCAGGCAGCGCAGCTCCTCCTCCGGCATCCTCCCGTCCCGGTGGAAGCTGTGTCCCCCGTGGGCCCATGGCTCCAGGACCTCGCCGACCTGGTCGGCACCGCACGTCGTCAAGCGGCGGCCAGGAGCACCCACGCCTCGTCGGGACGCGGCGGCACCCGCGCCGGCCCCTCCGCGGCCTCGCCGCCGATGCCACCACGTCCACAGCGCGGGTCAGCCGGCGGCCGGCGCGGTGCATCTCCTCCCTCGGTCGCTTCTCCCGCCCGGGGGAACGCCCAGGATCTTCGCCACCGCCTTGACAGGTGGAGGGAAGGTGTCGACGCGCGCACCATCATCGAGCGCCAGCGCGAGCGCGATAGGGTGGACGAGGGCCAATCCTCCTCCGGCCCTACCGCCGGCCGCGCGCGCTCCCGGGCGCACCGTCGCGTCCAGCAAGGTGGGGAGGCCGGCACCCCCCTTTATGGGACGGGTTGCCAGGCCTTCACTGCCGAACTTCGTCGCGTCACCTGGCCGGAACAAGTTCCGGCCCAGAGCTGCCGCAGAAATACGATGGATCTTTCCATCCCGAAGAGTTCCTCCAGATCTACCCCACCGCGGTAGAGGCTGCTGGAGGCGATGAGAAGGTCATGACCAACTGGTTCCCGATGGCCCTGAAGGGATCGGCCCGGTCTTGGCTCATGAACCTTCCCCCCAGGTTCTGTCTCGTCTTGGGCGGACCTATGCCACCAGTTTGTGGCGAACTTCCAGGGCACCTTCGAGCGCCCTGGCACGGAGAGCGATCTTCACGCTCTCCGGCAGCGAAAAGGGGAGACGTTGCGGCACTTCATCCAGCGTTTCAGCCAGGTGCGCAACACCATCCCCAAGATAACTCCTCAGGCCGTCATCGTCGCCTTCCGACAGGGAGTCCGCGATGAGAAGATGCTTGAGAAGCTGGGCACTCGGGATGTCCAGTCCACCGCGGACTTGTTCGCTATCGCGGACAAGTGCGCTAAGAGCGGCTGAAGCCCGTGCCTGGCACGACCCGCGCCCCGACCAATCAGCGGTCGACGGCGCCGGCCCCTCTCGCCCCGCTGGGAAGCGGGACAAGAAGGGCAAGAAGCGTAAGTCCGAGCCCGTCGTGGCGGCGGAGGCCAAGCCTCGGAAGCCCCCGCGCGCCGGGCCGAACGGCGGCATGAAGCCAGCCCCGAGCTCCCCAGCCGAGCTCGGGCCTGTGGTGCCCTATCCACGAGACCGACCGGCACGATCTCTCCGAGTGCCGGACGGTCAAGTACCTCGCCGAGAGGAACAAGAAGCAGCGGGAGGAGCGCCGCGCCGAGGGCGGCGACAATCCCGATGGGCAAGAGGAAGACCTCGGCTTTCAGGAGCCGCAGGCGGTGGCATGCATCAGCGGGGGTGCCTTCGCACCCACCTCACGCCGTCAGTTCAAGCTCCTGGCACGTGAAGTGTGCTCGGCAACCCCGAGCGCCGATGCGTCCCGAACGCTCAAGTGGTCGGGGTCCCCGATCACTTTCGACCGCTCGGACCATCCCGAGAACATCTCGGGCGTGGGCCGCTTCCCGCTCGTCGTCTCCCCCACCATCTGCAATATCAAGGTAACCCGCATGCTGGTCGACGGGGGCGCAGGACTTAACCTCCTGTCCCCCGAAGTGTTTGGCAAGATGCAGGTACCCCGGGGGGATCTAAAGCCGACGCTGCCGTTCTACGGCGTCTCCCCCGGCCTCACCTTGCCTTTGGGCCAGGTGTCCTTGATGGTCACCTTCGGTACCAAGGGCAACCACCGGACCGAGAACATCATCTTTGATGTTTCCGAGTTCGAGCTCCCCTACAACGGCATTTTGGGGCGTCCGGCGCTCGCCAAGTTCATGATGGCTTGCCATTATGCTTACTTGACGATCAAGATGCCGGGCCCCAACGGCACCATCACCGTGCCGGCCGACATCCAGGGCTCCGTCGCCTGCGCCGAGCAACTCTTCTCCAAAGTTGCCGCGGCCATCGACGACGTCCCCGAGCTCCCCGAGTCCTCGGGTCCGCCCCCGACCAAGGCGAGAGTCGCTGCTGACGACTCCGTCCCCGTGAAGGAGGTGGTCCTTGGGCAAGACGCGTCCAAGACCGTCAAGATCGGCGGCCGCCTGGCCGCCAAATAGGAAGGCGCGCTCGTCGCTTTCCTCCGGGCAAACGCCGACGTGTTTGCATGGCAACCGTCCGACATGCCCGGGGTCCCTAGGGAAGTGACTGAGCATCGCCTCGCCGTGCGTCCCGACGCTCGGCTGATCCGGCAGAAGGTGCGCCGTCAAGCACCAGAACGGCAGGAGTTCGTCCGGGACGAGGTCAGCAGGCTCCTCGCAGCCGGCTTCATCCGGGAGGTCCTCCACCCCGAATGGCTCGCCAACCCCGTTGTCGTGCCCAAGCCGAACGGCAAGCTGAGGATGTGCGTGGACTACACCGACCTCAACAAGGCTTGTCCGAAAGTGTCACGGACCCAGAATCCACATATGGTTAGGGGAACGCGAAGTCGCCAAGGACCGAAGGACTCGTCGACCCGGTGGCACGGTACCTGCGCCGTACGCACCGAGACCGGACGATCCGACACCCGCCACGTGCGAGCCGGCCGGAAGCGACCAATCTTCCCAGAACCACATACACATTCCAGATTCCGGTGGAGATTTAAAGCCGTTCCCTGGTCCTACCACGCAGAACAAGGTCGGAGGAGCCCGGCGATTCTACCCACACCCTAACCTAGCCCGAGGGC
Source organism: Stipa capillata (assembly GCA_019208055.1). Lineage (NCBI taxonomy): Eukaryota > Viridiplantae > Streptophyta > Magnoliopsida > Poales > Poaceae > Stipa > Stipa capillata. The sequence continues at coordinate 305,846 of JAGXJF010004774.1, read as the reverse complement.
TAGTGGGTCGCCCGAAGGCCCGGCAGAACCCACCCACACCCTGCCTGGCCGGCATAGCACCTCAGCCAGCGGGTCACTCAACCGATTCCTGCTCGACGTAGTAAAAGGAGGTACAGCAGAAACTCTCCACGGCATGCCCACACACTTCATAACATACACACATTGCATATGGGCAGCCTGAATAACAACTCGTATACCATAAACAAGCACTACAACACTATATTAAAACTAGTTGTCCACCGAGTGAACTTTACATACATATCAGTCGGCGATAACCGTAAGTTTAGGGGGAACTGAAACATGTACATTGCAGCGGAAAATAACAAAAAGCCCCGCAGTGGTGCATCAACCACTGCATAACATCAGAACCACGCCCACGAGTCGAACACGGACCAAGGAAACCATGGGGATTATGCTTCATCACAAAACTCCGCAACAGTTGGCTCACCTGCAAAAGTCTAGGAATATCCTAGGTGAGTACGAAGGTACTCGCAAGACTTATCCGTGCTTGATTAAATGTCCTACCCATACTAGTTTAGCAGCAATTAAACATGAATGCAATTCTACCGAAATAGTCCATAATCCAAGTAGTAATCCAGTTCATAACATAATCATAACTGATAGAATCAAAGCAACTTCAAGATTCAAACTGATACCAAGCAATCAAGACAATTGGGACATCGCATTGGGGTAGCCCACACCCCTTAAATCCAATCAACCTCTCGGACCGTTGCCGGCAATACGACTACCCTGGACATGATGAGCGCATTTCCCTTGGAGGTTGCAAGGCTCCAAGTGATATCGAGACTTACCTCAATCATTCCCGGTATCGATTCCGCTAACGTCTGCGAGGGCTATCAATCCATTTCACATTACATTCAATCAACTCTCGGATCATCACCGACAATCGATCACCCTGGACATGGCGAGCGCATTTCACCCCAAGTGATATCGAGACTTACCTCAACCATTCCCGGTATCAATTCTCGGTAATGTCCACGCGTGACAGGGAAGTAACACTCCGGCATGCGGTTGGTGTGTGACCGATCTTAATTTCAATCTCCAAACCCCCTGGGTCACTTCAACACTTCAATTAACACCAACCGTATCCATTGCGTACGCCCTCGGCTCTCCCAACTCGCTTAAACAATTTTAGTTGAAAGGGCTTTAAGGACGTTCTCGACGCAACGATACACCCTACGCATGCTAGTAAACTCAACTTCAACATCCAATTCAAACAAGCATTCGCACACAATACATTGATACGGAAAATAAGGATGCAACAAGCTCTGCTTGCCTTCGTCGTAGGATTCGGAGACTTGAGTGAGCTCAACAAGTTGCGGTTCGTCTTCTTCGGGTTCTGTCGCAAGTAATACGAAGCATTGGCAAGGAAACGACAAAAGGAATGAGATTTCAGCATGTATGCATGATAGAGATGCTAGACATGAGATGCTACAACATTTGGTAGATGCTAGGGTTTTGCGACAAAACATGCCTCATATTGAATTTAAAGAACTGAAGTAATTTAATCAATTAGTTATATGCATGACTTATTGGTATTAAGTTGATATTAGGGTTTAAACAAATATTGGTTTGAGTATGAGTACAAATGAGAAACTATCTTTATGCAATAACAGTTACTCATTGGTACTAACTTATTGGAACATTGAGGTTGAATTAAGCAATAGAGCATGATATAAGATTTGGAAAAATAAGAACTTGAGCCAAAATAAATCATATACCTCTTTAACTAAACACCCAAGGTTTTGAAAATGAAGCAACAGCCACTTGCTCTCAACCCTAGACACCAACCTCACTCACTTTCTTCCTCCAACAGCCCTTCTTCTTGCTAAGTCTCAGCTCAAGCTAAGGAAAAAAAGAAGAAGAAAGAAGTAAGGAAGGAAAAAGGGGTTTGAGGAAGAAAAGGAGGAAGAGAGGAAGGGAGCTTGGGGAAGAAGGAGGGGAAGGGAGGGAGGAGGAAGAGGGTCACCGGAGTGGCGGCGCTGGCTCGCCGGAGCTGGCCACCGGAGTTGAGGAAGATGAGCACTTGTGGAGGAAGAGCTACTTGGGAGAGAGAGAAAAAGAGAAGAAAAACTAGGGATTTTGATGGGGAGGAGAAAAAGAGGAAGGAGGGGGCCTGGGGAAGGCTGTTATAGGAGTTCCCAACGAGCCCTCCACGCAAACACCACCGCCCACCGCCCCCAAACGGCGGTGGCAACGTGGCAACTCCGAGCTGACAGCCGGATCGGAACTTCCGATGTTGAATATCGGAGGTTCCGACCTAACCGGAACTTCCGATGTCACCCCTAGTTTGGAGGTTCGGGAAAAATCGGAACTTCCGGTTCCTGGATCGGAGGTTCCGACCTAACCGGAGGTTCCGGGGTCACCCCTGATTTGGAGGTTCGGGAAAAATCGGAACTTCCGATTCATAGATCGGAACTTCCGATGTGGATCGGAACTTCCGGAGTAAGAAAATCGGAACTTCCGGTTTTTCAAAAACAGCAGACTGCCGCTCGATTAAATGTTCGTAGATTTCGATCTACTCAACCAAATTGGATGAAATTTTGCACAGAGATAGATAAAAGACTTACGGAGCTGTTCCAATTGGAAACACCTCAAAAACTCATCTACTGAGAGACAACCCCAAATCTAAACCCTTCTTTCCGACGCTTGCTTTCCGACTCAAAAGAGGCACTTGAATTTTTAGAAAGAGATATGCACGTATTCTATAAAACGTAACTAGCAACTATTCAAGTTTATATCAGGTTGTGCAAGGATGATGCCATGTATGCATGAGACAAAGCAACAATCTATTTATTTATTAAAATGGGCGTTACAGAAAGACCCTTTTCCTTTACCTCGCATCGATCAGATAGTGGATTCCACCGCAGGGTGTGATCTTCTCTGTTTTTTAGATGCCTACTCTGGTTATCACCAGATTAGCATGGCTGTAAAGGATGAGGAAAAAACTTCATTTACAACCCCTGCGGGGACCTTTTGTTATGTCCGCATGCCTTTTGGGTTGAAAAACGCTGGTCCGACCTATCAGCGGGCCATGCGTATTACTTTACAGTCGCAGCTAGGCCGCAACGTCGAGGCCTACATCGACGACCTCGTTGTCAAGTCAAGACGCGAGCAGACGCTCATCGAGGACCTCGCCGAGACCTTCAACAATCTCCGCGGTACTCGCATGAAGCTGAACCCCGAGAAGTGCATCTTCGGGGTTCCATCTGGCAAGCTTCTCGGCTTCTTGGTCTCGAGCCGAGGCATAGAAGCCAACCCCGAGAAGATCCGGGCCATCGACCAGATGCGCCCGCCGGCTCGTCTCAAGGACGTGCAGCGCCTAACGGGCTGCATGGCCGCCTTGGGGCGGTTCATCTCCAAGCTCGGGGAGCGGGGGCTCCCCTTGTTCAAGCTCCTCAAGAGATCAGGCCACTTCGAGTGGACCCCAGAAGCCGAGCAGGACCTCGAGGGCCTCAAGAAGTACCTTACGTCGCCTCTGGTCCTGTTGGCACCGAGACCCGAGGAGCCTTTGCTCCTCTACGTCTCGGTGACACCCCGGGTGGTGAGCGCTGTCCTCGTCATCGAGCGGGAAGTCGGGTCCGAGCTCCCGGCATCCCCCGACCAGGCAAAGGCTCTCGGGCCCCCGCTCACGAGTGGTGGCCCCGAGCAGTCAGCAGGAGTCCCCGAGAGCGAGCTCCCGAGCGAAGCTCCCAGGGAAGCGGGCAGAGTTCTCGGGGCCGAGTCCCCGAGCAACCATGTTCCCGAAGGAGACCTTGAGCCCCGCCTCCCGAGCGAGCCCGAGCAACCCGCTTTGCTCGGGAGCGAGGTCAACCGCTCGGGGGCTGGGCCCGAGGAGCCTCCTACTCGGGTGCGCGTCCAGCAGCATCCCGTGTACTTCATCAGTGAAGTATTGCGCGATGCCAAGACGCGTTACCCTCAAGCTCAGAAGCTACTCTACACGGTGCTCATCGCGTCGAGGAAGCTTCGGCACTATTTCCAGGCGCACGAGGTCCGGGTGGTTACGGCCTACCCCCTCGAGCGCATCCTCCGCAACCGGAAGGCCACTGGACGAGTCGTCGAGTGGGCCATCGAGCTCGGGGAGTTCAATCTGCGCTTCGTCAGCAACCACGCGGTCAAAAGCAGAGCTCTGGCCGACTTTGTCGCCGAGTGGACGCCCGTGCCAGAAGACGAAAGCGAGCAACTCTCCACCAACCCGGGACCAGGAGGAACCGAGCATTGGACTCTGCACTTCGACGGTTCGCTCACGCTCAAGGGCGCGGGGGCTGGAGTGGTTCTCACCTCCCCGACGGGTGAAACACTCCAGTACGTCATGCAGCTGCTCTTCCGCGCCACCAACAACATGGCAGAGTACGAAGGCCTCCTTGCAGGGCTGCGCGCCACCGCATCCCTCGGGATCCACCGTCTACTCGTCAAAGGCGACTCTCAGTTAGTCGTCAATCAGGTGTCGAAGGAGTATCAATGTTCGGACCCTCAAATGTCGACATACCTAAGCGAAGTCAGGAAGTTGGAGCGGCGCTTTGATGGGCTGGAGCTCCAGCACATCCCTCGCCGCTACAACGACGCTGCCGACGCTCTATCGCGACTGGCCTCCTCTCGGGAGCCGGTTCCGGCTGGGACCTTTGAAGAAAGGCTCTCTCGGCCGTCCGTCGAGGCCGCCGACCAAGACGAAGGGGGAACCTCGCGCCAAGGCGAGTCTACCCAGGCGGCGCCTTCAGTGAGAGATCCTCCCGTCAGGCTGCCACCAAGCGAGCACCTCGTGCTCGCCACCTGTTCTCAGGACACCTCCTGGATCTCTGAGATCTGAGGATACCTGAAAGAAAACATCCTCCCCGAAGACGAAGCCGTTACGGAAAGAATTGCGTGGCAGGCAAAAAGGTACACACTCATAGATGGGGACCTCTATCGGCGCGGTACCGACGGCATTCTCATGAAATGCATCTCCCGGGAAGAAGGCCACGACATGCTCGCGGATATCCACGAGGGCGAGTGCGGTAGCGATGCATCGTCTCGCACGATGGTCGGTAAAGCCTTTCGGCAAGGATTTTACTGGCCGACAGCCCTCGAGGACGCCTTTGAGCTGGTTTGACGCTGTGAGGCCTGCCAGTTCCACGCCAAGCAGATACATCAGCCCGCTCAGGCACTCCACACCATCCCTCTCTCGTGGCCTTTCGTGGTCTGGGGACTGGATATCTTGGGCCCATTCCCCCGAGCAGTCGGGGGCTACGAGTACCTATACGTCGCCATCGACAATTTCGCCAAGTGGACGGAAGCTGAGCCAGTCGTCAAGATCAACAAGCAGTCAGCGATCAAGTTCATCCGAGGCATCATGAGCCGGTTCGGGGTGCCTAACCGCATCATCACCGATAACGGCACGCAGTTCACGAGCGATGCTTTCCTCGAGTACTGTCAAGCCCTCAAGACAGAAATTTGCTTCGCCTCTGTCGCTCACCCCCGAGCCAATGGACAGGTCGAGCGCGCGAACGCTCAGGTCCTTCGGGGGCTCAAGACAAGATCGTTCGACAGGCTCAAGAAATGCGGCGCTGGCTGGATAGAAGAGCTCCCTGCCGTCCTTTGGTCGATCCAGACGTCCCCCAGTCGGGCGACCAGTGAAACCCCCTTCTTCCTCGTTTATGGGGCAGAAGCAGTCCTTCCCTCCGAGCTCGCTTTCCGGTCCCCTCGGGTCGCGGCGTACTCGGAGGAAGATCAAGGTCAGCGCAGGCTTGAAGATGTCAACTTCCTTGAAGAACACAGGTGTCGAGCTGCCCTCTGTGCCGCCAGATACCAGCAAAGCCTCCGGTGCTATCATCAGCGCCACGTCAAGCTGAGGTCTCTCGAAGTCGGGGACTTGGTGCTTCGCCGCGTGCAGACGCGGGAAGGGAAGAGCAAGCTCTCCCCCATGTGGGAAGGCCCCTACCGAGTGACCAGAGTTACTCGGCCAGGCTTGGTGAGGCTGGCTGCTGAAGACGGGATGCCACTGCCCAACGCCTGGAACATCGAGCTCTTGCGCAAGTTTTTCCCGTGAATGGCCCGGGTAAGTTTTTGCTTTTTAGGATCGGCTCCCCGAGTGCCAAAAGTGAGTCACGGGAAGTTCCGGGTCTGTCACCCTAGCCCTGGTTGCTCGGCCTGGTTCCTTAACCCCGAGCACCAGTCTGGCCAAAGGTCGCCCGAGTATCCCACGCGCTCGCGCCTGCGCTCGGGGGCTCCCTTGTACCCCAAGCTATTCAAATAGCATTATTATCAGTATAAAAATGCAGTTTCCCTTTGTATGAACTTCATGTGCAATGTCAATTTCTATATTCAATATCAATATCCTCTCGCTATCCAGCAAAAGAGTCTTTTTTCGTGCTTTTTTGGGACCCCGAGTCCCCCCGGTGCGAGTAGGCCCCACTAGTCCGAGTACGAGCGGTCGAGCCAGTCCCATGTCTGTTCGCGGGCCGTAAGACGCTCGGGTGTTTAGCTGTACCCCGAGCACATCTGAGTCAGGGCAAATAAGCCCCTGGCCACCCGTGCTCCGCTGGTCAGCAACCCCGAGCGCTACCCAACTACATGTCATTCGGGTAGCCTCACTCTTCGTACTCAGAACTGGTTGGCAGTTCCGAAAACCCGTGGGCCGCGACGACAGGCGAGCCCTCGAAAGACCTGTGGAAAATGTCCTTTTTGCTGAGTAAGCCGTACAATCGCTCATTAAGTGAACAGGTTCATCCTGACGAAGTACTCGGGTGCCGCCCACCGGATTAATGTTAAGCCTCGGGGCACCAGCACAACAAGGAGCCTAATCTCTAAGCTAAGCTTCTAAGTCTTTACCCTATGTTTTTAAAGCTCCCGGGCAGTACACGGGTGAATAGTTTTTCTCGCCAATTTTTCCAAGTATCTTCTGTGCTCGCGATGGGTTTACCTGAAGGTAGCGACGAGAGTCACGGGGAGTGCTTCGGGTTGTCCACTGAAAGCCCTGGTGTCTTGCCTGGTTCCTTAACCCTCGACATCAGACTGGCAATTAAGCCGCCCAAGTACCCTACGTGCTCTCGCCCGCGCCCGGCGGTTTTCCCAGTAGCTTTCCAGAGACACAAGGGAACATTGCCGCGTAAAAATGAAAGTGCTCCAAAATAAGAAAAAATTTACGAATATGCAACGGTTAGTACGACATATATTAATAACTGCTCGTCCAAATAATTGTCCCGAGCACAAAGATTTGGGCAATTTTTTGCAGGCAAGCGACGAAATCAGGAGTTCGGCTCAGGGACACTCGGTGTCCCGAGGGCCGGACTTCCTTTGCTTCAGCAGCGGCGCGTCCAGCTCTCGGGGGCTGGGGCCTTCGGGGGACCCGAGGGCCGTTCTCTGTCCTTCTCCGAACAAGAGCCAGACGCTTCGCCCGAAGCAGCAAGGAAAAGAAGCAAGTTCCAGCACAAGTACAATAAGAAGGAAAAAGCAAGGGACAAAAGGCCTTCCGGCCAGAGTTCTTTGCATAACAAAAATTCAAGCAAAAGTTCTTACAAAGGGGCTGCGCCCTGGGCTAAGAACGGCAAAAATGGAGGTAAAGGAGGAGCTACTCCCCGCCGGCGCCGTCGCCGGCGTCTTCCTCGCGGGCAAACTGCAGGGCAATCTCTTCGGCCACCCCACGGACTGCCCTCCGAGCTTCCTCCTCGCCGGCCTCGTCGATCCTTTCCGTGGCTGGCCCCAGGGAGAAGTTAGGGTCACGGCTGCGGTAGCACGTTAAAGTGTGCTCCGCCACTGCGACCGCCAGCTCCCAGCCTTCTTCCTCGATCCATTGGGTCACGGCGTCGCCGAGCCCGACGAGGCGCTCGTTGATGTCCTGGAAGCCCAGCGCGATGTTCCCGGGGAGGTCGTCGATCCTCCCCGGCAAGGATGCTTCGCCAAGTCCGGCGGCCAGAGCGGCGTCCCTCGCGCGGAAGAAGATGTCCTTCATCATCCGCGTCGTCTCGCGCCGCTCAACGAGGAGTTGGACCTTCTCCTTCTCCTCTTCCTTCAGCGCCGCGGTCGCCTCCGAGGCCTCGCGCTGCCTCGCCGCCTCCACTTCCTGGAGTTTAGCTTGGACGTTGCGCTTGGAAAGGCGCGAGTCCTCGAGCCGCTCCTTGAGGTTTCGGACCTCTGTGCGAAGATCCTCCATCTCTTTGGCGAGCTCCACGCGAGCGGCCTGGACGCGCGTCTGGACTTCAGCCTCCAGTGAGTTTGCCCCCTTTTCGAGCTCCTTCTCGTGTTGGCTGAGTTCCTGCGCCTTCGTGTTGGCCTCTCTCTCTCGGAGATGGATTTGCTCTTCCCGGCGAGTGAGGTTGCCGGCGCGTTCCTCCAGCCGCGCCCGCTCCTCGTCGGCGTGCTTCTCGCGCGCCTCCAAGTCCCGCTCTCGCGGGGCAAGCTGCGAGTCCCGCCGGTCGAGATTTCTCTCCCGCCGGTTGAGCTCTCGCTCCCTTTCGACGAGCTCCCTCATCGACTGCTCCACGGCCTCCTGCTCCCGCTGGAGCTCGGCCATGCCCCTCTCGTAGTCCCGCCTCGCGATACGAGAGCGGGTCAAAAAGTTCTCCGTCGTCTCCGCGAGCGCGGCCTCCCGGTCCTCCAAGGACCCCTCCCGCTCGTCCAAGGACTTCTCCCGATCCTCTAAGGTCTTCTCCTTAGAGGTGAGGTCCTCCTGGATCTTGTCGATCGCGGCGCACGCGGCGTCGAACACGTCGGCGGGGATCCTCTGAGACGGCTGCTCGCGGGGCGCGGCGGGCCTCCACCCGGGCAGGATGAGGACGTCAGAAACCCCAGCCTCCTCTTCCTCTTGGGGCGCGGGGCGCCCGGCCACGGTAGAGGCCCCGGCCCCTTCCTCGGGCCGGGTCCCCTCGGCCCCCTCCACCAGGGCCACTTCTTGCCCAAGTGCCGCCGCCCGCTCCTCGGGTTCGGCGACACGCGGCTCCTCCGCCGGGGCGGCGCTCTCCGGCGCCTCCGGCATCTCCGGCGCCTCCAGCATCCCCATCGCTTCCGGCGCGGCCATCTCCGCGCTCGGGGCAGCCTCTTCTCGCGAGGCGGCTTCAGCTCTTGGCGCTGGCGCCGCGCTCGGGGTTGGGCTCGCGCTCGGGGCGGTGGACGCGCTCGGGGCGGGGTCCACCGGCTCGTTCGGGGCCGGAGGACCGCTCGGAGTCGGGTCCGCCGGCTCGCTCGGGGTCAGAGGACCGCTCGGGGTCGGGCCCACCGGCTCTCTCGGGGCCAAAGGGCCGCTCGGAGCCACAGCCCCGCTCGGAACCGCTGCCACGCTCGGGGCCTCCGGGGCTCTCGGGCCCGCAGCCGTGCTCGAGGCCGACGGAGCCCTCGGGGCAGTAGGTGAGCTCGGGGACGGCCGAGATTTCTTGCTCTCCCTGAAAAGACAAGCACATCCAAGCTTGGGTCAGTTCCCGAGCAAAACACTTAGCCAAGAAAGGAGAAAGGGGGGGGGAGCTCTCGCTTACCGCCACGAGCCCTTCGGAAATTGGCGTCCCGCGCCAAGGGGGACGTCGGGCCCTTCCTTTTCTGTCCGGCGGCGGCGCCCGCGTCCGCCGCCGACGAACCTCCGGTCGGCGCAGCTCCGGGAGGCCCTCACCCAGAACCGCCGCCAGCCCCCGGCGCCGCAGGGCGCGCGGGCGGCGGAGGCGGCGGAGGGAGTGGCTCGGAGGGACGCTGCCCCGAGGATCCTTGTCCGGCGCCTCCAGTCCCCGGCGCCGCAGGGCGCGCGGGCGGCGGAGGCGGCGGAGGCAGCGGTTCAGAGGGCCGCTGCCCCGAAGACCCTTGTCTGAAGGGCCGTTGCCCAGAGCCGCTGCCGGCCCCTGGCGCCGCAGGGCGCGCGGGCGGCGGAGGTGGCGGAGGTAGCGGTTCGGAGGGGCGCTGCCCGGAAGATCCTTGCTCGGTGCGGCTGCTTCCCCTCCCCGCCGCTTGCCGCCCCGCGGCCGATGGTGCTTGCGGCCTCGGCCTCGGCGCTTGTGGCTGCGGTGGTGGAGACGGGGGTGGAGGGGCTATCCCCTTACCCTTCGGGTTGGCGGGGTCGTGGACGGCGACCGGGGCGCTCGGTGCCCTAGCCGCCCGTGCTGCCTCAGCCTCCTCCTCATCCGCGGCGATTCGGATGGACCCGGCCGGCCTGCGCTCGCCATCCTTCGGCGGCCCCGCGATGCCCTCCGCGTTACACGTCGGCATCATGTCCAAAATGGACTGGCGGTCCGCGTCAATGCAGAGCGGCAAGTCCGGCCGCGGCAGCTCGGCGAGCGAGGCGTCCTGGATCCTGAGCAGCATCCTCAGGGTAATCGCCATCTCCTCCTCGCTCAGGTTGTTCTCGGCACCCACCGCCGTCCGGCCGTAATCCTGGTCGCCGGTATACATCCACGCCGGCCGCCTGCGTTCCCACAGCGGCGCCAGCCGGCGGCGCAGAAAGTCGCCGACGACCATGGTGGCGTTCAAGCCCAACTCCCGGAGTTGGGAGATGCGCTCCACCATCACCCAGAGGTTCTTGTCGTCGCCGTCGAGGAATTCCCATGATCGGCTGTGCACCGCCGGCGCCTCGGGAAGGAGGAGCGACTCCGCCGGGTTGGTGTTGATGTAACACCAACTCTGGCGCCAGTCGTCCCACTTGTTCCGCAGATCTTGCGGAATGTAGGGGTCGGCAACCTTCGCTCGGAGCTGGAAGTTCACGCTGCCGCTGACCTTCGCTCGAGCAGAGCCCCGGCTCTTCCCGACCGTGCGGAGGACGAAGTAGTGCCTGAAGAGGGCCACCGACGACATCACCCCCACGAACATCTCGCAGAGGTGGGCGAAGACCGCCAGCACCACCACGGAGTTGGGGGTGAGATGCAGCAGATGGATCCTATAATCCACCAGGATCGCCATGAAGAACGGCGAGAAGGGTGGAAGGAGCCCGGCGGCGATGAAACTGGTGAAGATCACCGTTTCGTTCTCCCGTGGCTCCGGCGGGAACATGGCCGGCCGCACCACCGTTGGGTCCGGACGACCCTCCGGCACCGTCAGCATCTGAAGCTTGTCCATCGCCTCCTCATTGAGGAGGCGGGACTTGGGAATCACGGCGTCCGGCTCCGGGGAGGCTGGGCGGCTCTTGCGGCGGGTCATGGTGGCGGCGGGGTGGTGGCGAAAGGAAGTTTTCGGCAGGCAAAGAAGGTGGCGGCGAGAGGAAGAAGACGAAGCGAGCGCAAGAAGCTTTGGAAACAAAGTGTTTGCGCAGGAGTCGAAAGTTTGAAAAGGTGTGGGGTCGGTCCTCTTTTAAAGAAAAAGACTTCCTCAGAAGATCAACCGCCCGTATCCAGCGTTTTTGTGCAATCGTGGGTTGTCAGTTCGCTGCCGTTGGCCCGGAGCCCAGAGGTCGTGTAGTCATGGCCTGCGAATTTACTGCCATATGGCAGTAAAGATTCGGTCGCACGAAACCTGGGGCACGCAACCGCCCGCGCGCGGCGCGAAGAGCCGCGCGCCTTCCCCGCGCGCATTAAAAGCGCCCCTCCGAAGGGCGCATGAAGATGGGCCGGCATCCTCGCTTGGCCCAAGAAGAGAAGGCCTTATCCCCAGTCGCGGCCCGTCGGGCCGTCTCTGGGAGACAAGGCCGGGGGCTACTGTCGGCGGAATGGGGCCCAGGGTCCCTCAACACTACTGCAGATAGGGACACCAGTGACGGGCCTAAAAAGCCCAGTAGTGACGAGCGGGCCGGCCCGTCACTGGTGACCAGCCACTGGTAACTGGTTATCAGTGGCGGGCTACCCGCTCGTCACTGCTAGTTTAGTTACCAGTGACGGGCACACATGAGAGCCCGTCACTGCTAAGGTATACAGCAGTGACGAGCCATATTTTCGGCCCGTCACTGGTAAGATATACAGCAGTGACGAGCTCTCCAGTCCGCACGTCACTGCTGTTATGAGGGGCCCAAGCACGTTGCTGCCGCGGCAGCAAAAACAGCCGTTTTGGCTGGCGCGGCAGCCATTATGTCTGCCGCGGCAGCCAAAAGGGCTGATTTTGCTGCCGCGGCAGCAACGTGCTTGGGTGCCGCAGCAGCCATTTTGGCTGCCGCGGCAGCAAAAACAGTCGTTTTGGCTGCCGCGGCAGCCATTTTCGCTGGCGCGGCAGCAAAAACAGCCATTTTCGCTGGCGCTCCTAGGGCGTCGGTCGCCGTTCTCCTAGGGCGCTCTCCAGCCCCTGTGTACTACAGGGGTCCTGGAGGGGGTGTACCCCTTCGGTCGCCGTTCTCCTAGGGCGTGCCGCTGTGGCCTAATAGCGCTTGCGACGATGCCTCGTTGCGTCGGCATCCTACGTGCCCGGTATGCTTCGAAGGCCACCTCACTCGCGCTCTCGGATGTCGCACACGATAAGTACATATGTCAAACCGAGTACGAAAGTAACAAGTGCCAATACGTAAATATGTGCAGAAACGTACAAAGTAGACCAGTTCGGGAATACACGACCACAAACACAATACATATGCAATGTTTTTCCGTCCTCTAGGGCCAAGCTACATGTGGGCGCACGAATGGGTCTTCGGTCGGGATTTGGCGAACTCGCTGCTCTGTGCGAGCGGCGTGTTCCTCCCTTGGGTCAGTGCCGGCGTAGAAAAGCCCCGTATCGGAGACGACGTCCTTGTTGATGATGTTTGCGAACGCATTCTGGAGGCGTGCAAACTCTTGCTTCCAGTCATATGGCTTGTGCTCGAGGTTATTACTCCACTTGCGTAGGTCGTCATGTTTGCGAAACGTGTTCCGTGCCCGTACAAAGTCGTCCATGTGGCAGCAGACGTAGTAGCCACACGTCACACTACCCTCCGGCTGCTGTCTGCACCACCAATCGGTCACGTGTTTAAAGCGTGGAGCGCCACTTCTTTTTACCATAGTTGCTCCTCCTCCCTTCTGTGCAAAGTCGAAGAGAGCATCATCCAGAACTTTCTTGAGCAGGGTGTAGTCTTTCTTCACCCTCTTCATGGAATCAAAGTAAACAACCTTCCTTTCCTTCGGCGTTAGCACTAAGAGGATCCAGTGGTCGCTGCGCAGACATGTGAACAAACCAATATTAACCCACGAAGTTGGCTAGGTGCACAAGCGAAAGAGAAATTTACGAAAGCACAAAGTAGAGAATGACTTACAAGGGATTGTAGGGCACAAGTAGGTAGTCCTTGCCCTTATGCGCTATCATCACACTCACGAGGTATTCTTTCATAATCTCCCTACCTTCTTGGGAGCGAACGTTGTTCTCGTGCATGTGAAACGGATCTGCTATTGCAACATCGAGAATCTTCAGGCGTCTGGTCTCTCTGGTTAGGTGAAGCGCCCATAGCCTGACGAAGGATGCTTCGAGCCGATAAAGGTTGAACATGCCGAAGATCTCCGCAAAGTCCAGATAGAACTTGTCCGCGGGATACTGCTCAACGAAATGGAAACCCTCTGGCACCTTCGCCGTGTAATACGATACATTCGTTTCATCGGGTCCTAATTCAATGTCTCGAATGTTCTCGTGCAGAATCTTCATCTCGTTCGGGAGGACGTCGAACTCATCCTTTGGTACCATCGGGTGACCCGGGATGTGATAGGCCCGCCACTGACGACCCTTTGCTGTCTGTGCTGACTGGGAAGATGCTGCGTACGTTAAGGATTTCTTCAACCTCGCCTCACCCTGTCTATCGTAAGTTCCGGTGCTAGCATGTGCCTTCTTCGCCGCCCCTTTTTTGCTCGTGCGCTCCGTATCCAGGGATACGGCCCTCTGACCGGCCATCGCTTCTTTGGCTGCGCCCACGTGTGTTTTAGGAGTCAACTTCGTGTGGTCTTGCCTGTCATGCTTGGGTGGCGGCGTATCTACAACTTCTCGTGCCTCCTCGTCACGAGGCATGCCATGCTCCGCGCCCTCCTCGGCATGCTCCATCTCCAGATCCTTGTAGGATAGAGGTGCGGAAATACCCAGAGGAGATGGTCTTGCTGATGGACTGTCGGTGTGGCTCGGCGAAGGTGCTGGACGATTGGAGGTCTCAATCAACTTAATCGCGTCCTTCGGCCACCTAAGGAAAAACCCCTTGCAGGCTCCTAGCTTCTCGTATCCCTCTTCAGGGGGGTCATTCAGAACCAGGTCCTCAAAGGTGCCGACCACCTTAGTCAACTCCACCCTCGCCATGTTTGGTGGTAAACCCACGCAGTGCATCCTGTTCTCCGGCGTTATTGGGTGGACTCGACCGTACGCGACCGTCACCATCGAGCTGAGCACTTGGGTCTGGAGATGGCACGGAGTTATCACCTGCGGAACATACGTACGGGTCAGCGATGTTAGAGTCCAAACAACGAAATCTGTACGAGACCCTTACGATTTGTTGAGCCGACGACGCTTACCGTTAGGCCGTCGATTGTATTTGGCGACCCGGGGCCAACGCCCGATACGGAGGGACTGCTACTCCTTGCAGCAGTGAAGGGCGGCGGCTGCGTATCCAGATTATAGGGCGGCGGCTGCGTATCAGGATGCGTGGGTGGGCGTCGTAGTTGATCGTATAGAGGCCCTAACAGACGTTTCACAGCCGCCTCCACTCGCGCATCGAATTCTTCATCCTGCTTGGCTTTCCTCCTCTCGCGGGCAGCCTCGCGGGTTTGGGGACCGTAATCAGCCCACCGAGCCCCATACCCGACGCCCATGACGCGGCCACGAGTCTCCGGCTTCCTGAGAGCCTTGTTGATAGGGTCTTGCCACCTCTCGGTACCGACAGAGTCCTGGGAGCTCTCAGGTTGCTGGCTCAGCTTTCTCTGCAAGCAACATGAACCGTTCAGAAACGTAATCTTTAGGAAATTAATCTACGTAGGACAAATAAAGTAAAATGGGTTCAGAGGTTACCAGTTCTTCGTGCACGTCCTTCATTTTCTCGTGCGTGAAGATCGGTTCCCCCGTCGCCGGGTCAAATTTTGCGCGGGCCCTCACAAAATCCTTTCCGCGCCCTTCCTGGATGTCCGAGAAAGGGGGTTCTTTCCCGGCCGCAATCAACCTGGCGTCCTCCTTGTCCCACTTAGGCCTCTTCCCTTGGTAACCACGGCTGCCGAGTCTGTGGTCACCCACGATCTTCCCCCGCATGTCCTTCCCCCAATCACTCTTCCTCCTGAATTCATCGCCGGAGCGAGTTTGAATGAACTCGGTCCAGTCCGCCTCATCTATCGTAGGCCATTTCTTCTTTATCACGGTCTCAAAATCTTTATCCTTCATTTTATTGGCATGGTATCGCCAGGTATTCAATGATTTGGTCATCATGCTCAGGGCTTTCGTCGCGACTCTGTTTTTGTCGGCCTCAGGGGACTGAGTACCTGCTGAATAGCCTGTCCAGGAGGAGAGTTCGAAGATGCTCGGTTTCTCTCGTCCTTATGTCCGGGGTTGTGATCTTCACGGTTTCACGCAGGATGCAGCCTACGGCGTTTGAGTACCCCTGTGCAGCTTTTACAAGACTGGCCGGTTTACCCAGATCGTCCACTCGAGTGACCACGAAGGTGTCCGTGCTCAACTTGTTAGGTCTCCTAGGCGCGAGCCGCCTTTTTCGCTTGGCTGGTGGAGCCCCGTCCGCCTGTTCTTCTTCAATAGCGGTCTCGTATTCACGGCCGGTCCCTTCGTCACGATCGGTCGCGTCTTCAGCACCGCCGGACTCTTCGTGGGACGACTCGTACTCGTTGTTATCCCCGGCAGCAGGGACTTCCACGATGGCGGCCCCCTGAGATGTTTGTTCGAGGGCCAGGTCCCGAGGAGCTTCCGCACGCCCCTCGATATCTCGGGACGATGCCGGGACATCCGTTGGTGTCCGCGGTGAAGAGGGGGTAGTTCCAGCCATTTTCGAACGTACTGGAAACTTATTGAACACAAAAAATGGAAACTAGACTTACGAAAGCTTTCATGATAGTAACATCAAATGCATGTACAGTAGACAAGAAATCAACTAGTTCAATCAATATCTAGTCACATGTATACATATAATGAAAATTCAAAATTTCGGCATGACCTTTGCTAAAATTAAGTAAAATTGAGTGTCGAACGCTGACAAAATGTTGACGAAGCAACATAATTGACAAAACGTTGACAACTCTGTTTCCCTGAAAAATAAACAGAGCAACGAACGTTGCCTCGGCTCGACGGCCGGTACCACAAGCACATCTCAAATACATTTCACATTGTCTACCACACAAAATTTGCATTGTTGTGATTAGCAACGTCATGACTTCAAGAACCTTCTTGTTTGATGCAGCCCCACTAATCAAATTTGACATGAGGTATCCCAAAGAACGGGAATACAAAAATATTAATAAAAATAGCATAATTATGTCGATTTCTGAAGAAAGAAACAACTTTGTATTGATCATTGATGAGGTAAATTCTAATTTTGCACTGTTACTCATGTGTTCTCCTAATTAAATATCAACACATTCTAAATTACAGTGTACTGTACACTAACCAACATCAAGTACAGGTTCAATACTCATCGCCAAATAGAGTGGTGTGTTACACTTGTAGTTTGCTTAGTGTATGCACAGTTCTTAGTGCTCTCCAATATGTGGCTTCTCTGCTACAAAATCCTAGATTGATACATAGTTCAATGTACATTATGAAGATGCATCAAACTCTTCAAAGAAGACTTGCTGTAGCAGAAGTGGAAAGAGCAGCCGCTGAGACAGAAAAGATCGAAAGGGAAACAATGGCTCAAGAAATGCTAAAAGAAACTGCAGGGCACCTCTGAGAAATGGGCAGGCGGGGATCTCATCTCACCTTCGGGGTGCCGCGGCTGCTCTGGCTGGAGTCGGCGGCGCAGGGGAAGCGGGCCGGAGGAGACTGGGAGCGGGCCGGAGGAGGAGGTCGCGTCGGAGGAAGGCGGAGGAGGTCGCGTTGGAGGGGCGGGCGCGGGACGCCGGCGACGAGGTCCGGCGCGGGAGGCCGGCGCGGAGGGGAGGCGAGGGAGAGGCCCGGCGCGGGAGGGGAGGCGAGGGAGAGGTCCAGCGCGGGAGGCCGGCGGCGGGGAGCTTTGGAGCTAGGGCAGAAACGGGCGGGCGCGCGGGATGGAGTTGCGAAATTTTTCTAAGTCCCGGGCGGTATATAAGTACCATTTATCAGTGACGGGTGGCAAACTGTGCTCGTCACTGGTAATATATATCAGTGACGTGCGGTACCATAGCCCGTCACTGGTATAATACTTATCAGTGACGTGCGGTCTCCATCGCCCGTCACTGGTATAATACTTAGCAGTGACGGTTGGGGACTTCGGCTCGTCACTGGTAAGTCAATCTAGGGTTTTTAGGACTTAGGGGTACTGTCATGATAATCAAATATGGGAGACCAACTCAACTACACATAGTGTAGTTTTCTTTTCTGTAAACATTGACTATGGCTAACATCTCAGTGTACCATGTCACAAAAGTGGAAAAAATGTATAACGAAGATAAAATGTAATAAAAATGGAGTATTACTACTTACATATGATTTAAGTGGTCATAGTCTTTAGTACTTAGGGTTAGTTAGGGTTCGTACTTAGGGTTAGTTAGGGTTCGTTAGTTAGGGTTCGTACTTAGGGTTAGTTAGGGTTCGTACTTACGGTTAGTACTTAGGGTTATTTACGAGACCGTTTGTTTATTATTTGCGCGGGCAATGATTAGTTCATGCGTATATATAGAATTAACATAAATACCATTATTGTTATATACATAAATTAGACAAAAGTGAGCTATACATCATTAATTAACTTAATTAAATTACGACATTCTTTGACAATCTTCTCACTCTTCAACAGTCTTCTCAACGGTAGTCTTGGTCTTCTTCCTGGTATAGGTTAGCCCCTCGGAGTGAGTTCGTCTTTTGAAGGGCCGCACGGCGGGACATGTAGTATTTCTCCTTCTGCTGGGCCGTGGCTGATTGTCTTCCTCCGTATCCGGGTCGTCAAATTGGTCATAGTCGTCTTCGTCAACGACACCATCGATTCCAACGATACTCCTTTTGCCCCTCCTCATGATATGACGGCTTGGCCTCGTCGGGTCGGCTATGTAGAAGCATTGGGCCACTTGTTTAGCTAATACCCACGGCTCATTTTTGGCACTGATCGCTTTCACATTTACTGTCTCAATAGGAACTGCTTTCGGTATGACCATGGTAGTGAAATAGTCTTCCGTTTCGACATTCTTCGCCCATCTTACCCGGAACATGGGGATCTTGGTTACGGTGTAGTCCAGTTCCCAAATCTCTTCCAGCCTACCGTAGTATCTGTCCTTTTTCTTACCGGTCAGGGCCTCCATCGTCACCCCAGAGTTCTGGTACACGCTCTTCTGGTCTTGTGCCTCTGTATAGAATGTGTATCCGTTGATGTCGTATGCTTGGTACGTCCCGACATTCATCAGGGGTCCCTGTGCCACGTGGAACACCGTCCGTGCTACGTCATCATCTTTTGAGAAGCTATGTTCATCGAAGTAGTTTTTTAGCCACCTGGCGAACGTTGCGTTGTGCTCTTTCATGAGAGCCGCCTCGGTCTTTCTTGAGCCGTGCTTTGTTTTTAACATTGCCATGTGCTGAATAACGTAAGGCCGGACCACTGACAGGTGCTGTAGCACTACTGTGTGTGCTCTAACGTAATCATCTGATCGGTTCGGAGAGTCACTGTGCACATGTAAATCCTTCTTTCCGCGTCGGTGACCTACGCCATCGAGCCTGCCAATGTGCCGATTAACAGGCACGCCTATAGGTTTGTCGACTTTCATGTAATCCGTGCAGAACTCGACGCTCTCCTCCGTGAGAAAGCCCTGGACGATGCTCCCGTCCGGATGAGACCTGTTGCGAACGTATCGCTTCACGACCCCGTTGAACCTCTCCAACGGGTACATGTTGTGTAGGAATACTGGACCTAGGTCGATGATCTCCGGGACGATATGGATCATGAGATGAACCATGACGTCGAAGAATGCGGGCGGAAAGTACATCTCGAGCTCGCAGAGTATGACAATGATCTCCGCCTACAGTCGCCGGCAACGATTCTTAGTGATGGACTTCTGAGAGATAGTGTCGAAAAAGTTACAGAGGTCAAGCAGTGTCCCGCGGATCCATGGCTCCATTAGCCCTCTAATTGCAACCGAAAGTATCTGCGTGATCATCACGTGACAGTCATGAGACTTCATACCGATTAGTTTGTGGTTATGCGTGTCTAGAAATCTCTGTATGTTTGCCGAGTAGCCGGAAGTTACTTTGACACATCTGAGGCATTTGAAGATTTTATCCAGCTCGTCTGTACTTAGAGTGTAGCAAGCGGCGGGACAGTCCGTCTTGATTTTCGTAACATTCCTGCCCAATTTGGTCTTCTCCTCCTTGGCCCACAGCTCTCGTCTTATCCCCAGTTCCTCGTAGTCAGCTCGTGCCTTCGGCCCATCCTTTGTCTTGTCTGCCATGTGGAGCAAGAGACCGAGCACACTCTCACAGACATTTTTCTCAATATGCATGACATCTATGCAGTGGCGCGTCTCGAGAAAAGGCCAGTAAGGCAGGTCCCAGAATACAGATTTTGTTTTCCACACGCCTCCCAGCGGCTTTACCTTCTTCTGCTTCTTTCCCGCCCTAGGGCACTCACCCCAAGAGTTCAACATCTCGTATATTTCTTCCCCACTCCTCTTACGTGGTGGTCCTCGGGTCTCAACCGTATTGTCGAACTTTTCTTTATCTTGTCTCCACGGGTCGTCCTGTTGAAGCCATCTTCGGTGGCCCATGTACACGATTTTGTGAGAGCCCGGTAGGTGACGACTTGTTGTATCTTCCATGCACTTAACACATCCTTGGTATCCGTGGCAAACCTGGCCGGATTGATATCCGTAAGCGGGATAGTCTTGCACCGTTGTGATCATCATAGCTCTCATATTGAAGTAGTTTCCTTCGTGAGCGTCCCAGACCCGGACCCCTGGTTCAGCCCACAGTGCATCTAGCCAACTTGGCAGCCTGATGAGGACATCCCTAACATCGATACAACCTTAGTAAAGGGTCCTGTAACACGAGCTCGAGCACGCCAACTTAATTGTCAGGTAAATTCGTTTCTTGGAGCTCCGTCATTTTATATGAACTCCATGATGCTGCCTAAAGGAGATGATGTTATATTACTCAGGACATGGGTTCAAGTGAGGAGGAGGACAACGGCAGCGCTACAAGGATGGAGTCACCGTGAGAGACGACATATACTTAATAGATGGTGCTGCGTCACCTTTTTCTTGGGCCAAGGGCCCTGTAAGCCATAGTGGGCTCCATGTACTGTTCACGCGCCCATGTACTGTTCACGTGTACTGTTCATGCGCGTGAACAGTACAGAACAGTACCCCTTCCCCCTTTTCTTCTCTTTAAATAGTAGTTGCCACCTCTAGGGTTAATTGGGTTTCATTGAGTTGTTTAGCTACTGCTACAACATTGCATCTACAAGTCGTGTAGGACTACCGCCTTGTTTAGATCTCCAGTGGAATCCCACACTTTGTTCTTTTAGCTCTTGTGCCAATTTTATACTCGCAATTTCAGATTGCAATCTTAGTTTTTGCTGGTTCTTCGGTTGCTTGCAGGAACTCGAACTTCGTTGTTCAGGTTGATCGCGCCCACGGCAAGGTCAATAACCATCGGAGGTTGGTTTAGCGATTGCTAAGGCGTATCGTCGCGTACGGTATAGTCGGATCGCCAAGGTCAAACTCCACCAAATCGATAGTTATCGTAGTCTCATCGAAAGATCGGGCCCCCGTTACATCACAGCCTCTCTACGAGCCGCACTATCGTTATTCGTCTCCTTCACAACCTGCTCTTGCACATGACGGTCCTGGACCATTCCGGCCAAATTGTCCCCCGTGCTTCGCGTATCCGCTTCGGCCTCTTCATGTCCTCCGGCATCTTTATAATCCAACCGTTCTGCTTCGGCTCCCCATGTCCTGCTTCTTCATCTAACCCTTCGTCGTCGGCAACAACCTCATCCTCCTCACCGTGACTTGTCCACCGTGTGTAACCTGCCATGAAACCCATCGCACCAGGTGCATGTGCAGAAAACTAGATTTCCTTTCGTACATCTTCAGGTTTTTGCAATCACGACACGGACAGCATATCTTCGTGCCACCCTTTCGCACCATATCTTGCTCGGCGAAATCAAAGAACTCATTCAAAGATGTATAGAAACTCTGTGTGTTCCGATCGCCGTCATACATTCAACTTCGATCCATCGGTCGTTCGATCCCTAAGATATACGAAAATTAATTAGTACCAACCTTTCATGAGAGGCTAAAACAAAATTTTCTTTCCAATTGAGATAAAAGTTTTCTTTCCAATTGAGATTTTGAAATATTACATAAAACATTTCAAAATTTGGCAGGTTATTAAAATAAATTGTTCAAAATTGAAAATTTCGGCATGACCTTCGCTAAAATTATGCAAAATTGAGTATCGAACGTTGACAAAATGTTGACGAAGCAACATTTCACCAAAACGTTGAACTCAGTTTCCCTGAAAAAATAAACAAAGCAACGAATGTTGCCTCGGCTCGACGGCCGGTACCACAAGCATATCTCCCATTCACATTTATGAAATACATTTCATGCACATCTCACATCACCACAGATCCACCGAATCAAAGTATCATTTGCTTGTCATATATAATTACATATATATATATGATTCTGCCTCAGTGCATAAGAAACATAATTACACATATATGAACCAATGTATACATAATTACACATATATGAACCAATGTATACATAATTTCATATAGCAAGGCATACGAGTAACAAATGATCACTGATCAATTTAGGGGAAAACAACAACAGTTCCTTTAACATCCTTTAACATATACATGTGCTCTTATAGATGTATATAAGATGCTCCTCAAACATATGATGGAAGCATCTATCCTTAAACATCCTTTAACATATCCATATGTTCCTCAAACATATGATGCAATTGAAGCATCCTTTAACATATACATCTATAACCATCCTTTAACTCTAGATGGCTCAACCAAAATTGAAGCAAATTTGGGGGAGATATCTGCTCTTATCAGTTTTAAAGCTAATTGGAGCAAATTTGGGGGAGAGCAAGTTAGCTAGCCTTGATGATCATGGATGGGAGAGAGCTAGGGGAGGTGGGGGATGATCATGGATGGATGGATGATGATCATGGATGGATGATCATAGATTTGGAGGGAGAGAGAGATGGCAAGGGAGCTAGGGGAGGTGGGGGAAGCTTTTAGAGGGCTAGGAATTTACCAGGGGCGTCTACGGCGGCGGCGGACGTGCAGGCGATCGACGAGCTCGCTGCTGGCCAGTGAGCTACGACTGGCCAGCAGCGAGCTCGCTGATGGTTTTTATAGGGCATCTTACCAGTGACGGGCACACATAAGTGCCCGCCACTGGTAAACAAGGTACCAGTGACGAGCACAACGTACACCCGCCACTGGTATGAAGGCAGGGAGCGATTTTGGCGGGAAATATTAGCGGTGACGGGTTCCATGGTGCGCACGTCACTGGTATACAATATATCAGTGACGATCTCCCATTTGCGCCCGCCACTAGTAATTGGTACTTTACCAGTGACGGGCAGTAATAGATGCTCGTCACTGGTAATTATTTACCAGTGACACGTGGCAGTTCACGCCCGCCACTGGTAAATTTTTGGTTTACCAGTGACGTGTTTTTTTGTTGCTCGTCACTGATAAGTTGGCTTCTATAGCTGTTTCTGCAGTAGTGAGTTTTGGCGTTGACGCCGGTCGGGACGCTATTTTCGGCATTTTTCCGACTTTTGGACGCCTGGCCGGCGGGCCCGGATTATAGCCTGGTGGCCGGGCTCATCGGACCTCGCGGTTGTTTGGCCAAGGGTTTGGTGAGGTGGTAGGAAGCCAGGGCAGCTGCTCTGAGTGAGGTATGGTTGTGGCTCTTCGAAACGGAGTTGGGGCTAGGCGCTATAGGGGTGCTGGCCTCATGCTACGGGTGTAGTGGGGTTGTCAACCCGGTCAACGAGGTGTTCACTGGACGAGCGCTTTGAGCCTAGCTGACGGGTGGGCCTCCGATGTCCTGACGATGTGGCGAGGTTCATGTGGCAGTGGCTTTCCCTTTTTACCTTACTCTTTGACTTGGTGTGGATGTCAGGGGGAAGGGGGTGGTGTCGGGCTCTTGGTGTTGTGGCCATGAAGTGCAAGCTAGGCTATGTGGTGGCCAGCCTGTGTGGCACTGCAGCCTGCGTGTAGGTGGAGGATTTTGAGGGTGGCGGCTCCAGAAGGTGGTGATGGTGGTCTACGCAGGGAATGATAGTTGGAGCAGATGTTAGGGCGGTGGCCTCGGAAGTAGCGGTGGGACAATCGACAACCATTTTGGCGTTCAGACAACGTATGGTTAGTGTTGCACGATCACCTCATCGAAGTTGGAGTGGCGCGGATCTGATCTTCTTATACGACGGATCTAACTTCTCTCTCCTACCCGACGGTGGTGTTGATATATTGTTGAGTGGCAGCGCAGCTTCTGAGAGACAAGGGGTTCTCATCATCTCGATGCGACTGATACGACGTCTTCCGTGTTCCTTTAAGCCTATAAGAGTTTTCAGTGTCTTTATTGTATGGAGCACACTAGATCTGATCTACTAGACGGGGGTGCAGGATCGTCTTAGTGCGGTGATGGCGGTTTTCAGTGGAGTATGGAGCTGTTGGGCTTTTGTACTTTTTTAGAAATTGGCTGTTTGCTGGTGTTTTCAGTGTTTCAGTGACGTGTTTGTCTATTTTGTCTGTTCACATCTATGTTCTTGGTATACGACATTGTCTTTTTTTATTTCTGTACTCTTACTTCGTCCTGCATTCATTTTAAAAGGACCTCCTGCAACGAAAGCCCATCTCACGAACACCTCCTCGGAACTATACCAGTCATATTGTATTTGTTATTAACTCAAAAGTTCAATATGCTTAACTTTCTAAACCAAGTATTCAAACCACAACTCATCTGAATATTTTTGTACCTATGACGAGATCTTCAAAACAAAACACGTTTATATATTTGTAGGAAAAAGTAAAAGTTAGCAGAACAATTTGAAATTAAAAAATTTCACTTTTCTTCTCTAAACTATTGTCTCGACTCACTTTACCCCCTAAACTGTTTAAAGCTCACTTAACCCCCTAAACTTTGAGTTGAGATCACTTTACCCCCTAACAAGTTTCTAGAAGGAAACACGTACAAGTTTTGAAAAAGATCTGAAAAATTCATACATATAGGTTATAAGGTGAAGTATATACATATAAATTTTAGCTAAAAATTATGACAATCCGTGACCTGCGGAAAATAAATAAATTTGTATAGTAATAAATTTGCATAGGTCGTAAATGGTCATATTTTTTGATCAAAATTTATAAGTATATATCTCACCCACAACCTACATGTATGTATTTTTTCAGATTTTATTTAAACTTCTAGATATGATTTTGTGCTTTGGAAATAAATCATAGGGTAAAATGCTCCTATTTCAGATAGCTTACGTGGTTAAGTGAGCGAGATTTATAATTTTAAGGAGAAAAATGGACATTGAAACTGCTTACAGAAAAGACCATGAAACGATTCAAAACTATTAGTGCAACATTTAAAACGAGGAAATAGTAACATATAATAACGAGACATAACACAAGTAGCATTTCAGATTATTAGTTTTAAATATTAAATTAGTTTAAAATACAAATTGAAGAAACGAAAAAAAATTCTATCGAGGGCAAAAATTAGTTTTTATTTATTTCGCACTTGCCACGTGGCGGCAAAAAGGAGGAGAAAGTTGGAGCAGAATCAAACGCTCATGGAACTATTCAACAGCCTTGGCCCGCTGGGCTAGAAGAAAAGACCAGGTCTGAAGTCCAACTGGCCCAACCATCGTAGCTAGCTAGCTTCTTTCTCTGTGCAGTGCAGTGCGCGAGTTCGGTTCGGGCTCTGGAGAAGCGACGACGCGGCGCAGCGCGAGGAAGAGAAAGCAGAGTGCAGGAGGCTGCCCTAGATCAGATCCGGAATGGTAAGCGCGCGCTCGCCATGATGTATCTCCTCTAGGGTTTGGTTTTTTGTCTCCTGACGCGGCTGTGCTTCGCGTGGACCGGATGCAGGTGGCCGCAGCGATCTCGAGCCCGGTGCCGGTGGCCTGGTACCCCACGCTGGCCGTCCTCACGGTCGCCGTCGGCCTCATGCTCACTGCCTCCTTCTTCATGTACGTAAGCAAACAAACACCGTCCTCTCCTCTCCTCCCCACTTCCTCGTGCTGGATTTGTGCCGCCGCGATGCGAATTAGTCAGTTCCCCAGTGATCCTATTGCCGATCTGGCCCCTGTGCAACCCCGGATCGCCATCCGTTCTCGAATCGTGGATCCGCAAATAGAACCGTTTATGGGGCGTGGGCTGAAAGCTCGATTGGTATGAACGTCTTGTAGGGTTTGCAGTCAAACTGAACTTGTAAATTGGTGGCGAATACGAACATAGGGGATATTAGGAATACTTGATTTGCGCATGAACACCAGGTGGACAAGAACTCTGACAATGTATTGTGTAAGTTGCGCAGTAGTGTGCAATGCAAATGCTCCGATTTACTGTTATCCGGTATCTGCTTGTCTCTATTTTCATGCGCATCATGAATCATAATCCCTGTCAAAGTGTAGAAAACCTTGACAGGTAAATTTGTGGGTATTTTCCTCAGGGACAAATGTCTTGGTCTCTTCACATTCTCTAATTTGTAGAACCCACAAGTTAGCATGTTAGATTTTTTTTCTTACCTTTGACAATCCTTTTACTTATGTTTTCTACTCAATTTCTTGATTATGAGATGAAACGGCTTGTTTCTTTGTTCATGTCGGCTTACAAAGAGACATACATAATTATGGTTGTAGAGACTGTTTTGCCCCAACCTTTTGTGGAATCTCTGATCATTTTATCTACCAGTTATGAAGCGACTTCATCCATCCGCAGCCGTAGCTTAGCCAAGGAGATCACCACCGCAGCTGTTGCTTCCGTCTTTCTGGTGAGCCCCATCTAAACGCCGTTTGTTTCATAAATCCATTCGCGAAAGAGAAGCTGGCTGATATATAACCAGGTTTATGGTACTTGTTTGTTTCACAGGGTTTTGGATCTCTCTTTGTTCTCCTCGCAAGTGGTGTTTATGTCTGATGGGTGACAACAGCCTATATCCGCATGTTTCTTTGCTTGTGAACTCTTAATGGATATCTAAGAGTTTCTCCAGTGGGAGGAAATCCAAGATTAAAGATTCTGTGTTTAGATGTTGTCTTGTCCTTAGGTGCTTATGTCGGTTAATGCTATTTTCTGTTGTGCTATAATGACATGCTACACAACAGAAATATTAAGGTACCATTAGTTCCTGTCTGAATATTGAGAAAGTTCTTTTTATCAGTTTCAGACTGAGACTAGCATTAAGGTATGGCAGCTCGTACACATCGACAAGAAAAGGGAGGTAACAAAAGGGTAGCATAGTTGCATGTGCAACCTGTTTCACTGTCCCGTGAAGCACAGCCATTTGTAACATAGCCTGATTCAAAGTCCAAACCCTGCCTTGGCTTCCATCATTCGTTCTGGCTTAAAAAGATTTTGCAATCTCTGTGCATAACGTTGCTCACCAGCAACACAAATTTTGCCACGACAGAAAATACCGGTTAAATGAACAAAAAAACATTGCAAGCAACTACAGATTAAAAGAAAAAGAAAAAGAAAAGTGAAGCAACAAGAACAACATTGCAAACAACTACTGCATTTTCACCACATCCAGCACCAAAACCGCTGACATATAACACCTGAGAACTCAATTATTCCAATCCCATAAGACAATTCCCACAATTTCAAGTTGTATGGATATCACAACAAAATGCAGCCGTTGCATAGCGCTCTACACAAAAATAGCAAAATTCTAGCTCACCATCTGCACACCATAACGAACTATGGAAATGCTCACGGGACATCAGTGACGATGGAGGGTAGCTCCATTAACTGTGTGTTGCAGAACCTTTGGATGTCAGACAGGACACGCTCATCAGCACGAGTTATGAAGCTGATGGCTACACCCTTCCCTCCAGACTGTCCACTTCATCGCACATGACGGAGGTAGTGTACCGGTTGTGTTGGTAGATCATAGTTGATGACGACAGGGACCTGCAGTGCATAGGTGCCACAAAGGTCGGTGGCGATGAGGACACGGGAAGATCCAGACCGGAGTCCCTGGATGGCATCATCTCTGGCTTGCTGGTTCATACCGCCATGGCTTGCCGAGACAGTGTATTCCTTGCCTCTGACCTTTTCCATCAGTGACTTCGCCTTCCACCGTGTGTTAACAAAGATGACGCTTTGTGTGACCGCCATGGTGTCAAAAAGATCACACAATTTGTCAAGCTTTGATTCTTCCTTCTCAACTTTAACGTAGAACTGCTTCATAATGATATCCTCAAGTTCATCTCTCGCCACGATGATCGTCATAGGCTTATTCATGAATTTGCAGCAAAGCTCAAGAGCTTCATGGGACATGGTGGCAGAGAATACTCCAAATTGGATTTTGGATGGGAGAAGCTGGATAATATCATTGATATGCAAGAAAGATGGATGGTCATAAGTTACGAAAATAGAGCCACCATAGAATTGCATGAGCATAACAAGATCTATATTTGGAGTTTCCAATTAATGGAAAAAGGAATGGTTAGGACATAGGAAGTTTGACAATGCATGCGATGTAAGTCATCCATTGTGATTACTGCAACTGAGCTGGTAGGAGGGTGCAAAACCAACCTGGTCCTTGAAACCTCCTGTGAGTATTTCATCTGCTTCATCCAAGACAAACATTCTAACGTGATCTGGACAGAGTGCTCGCATTTGCAGCATGTCAAGAATGCAACCAGGAGTACCGACAATGACCTGAGCGCTGCTTGACAAAATTTGCTGGTCCTTACAAATACTAGTTCTTCCAAAACAAGCATGAACTTCGACACCTAGCCAGTGACCAAGTGCTCCAATAACTTTGCCGGTCTCCTGTGCTAAGTCACATGTTGGTACAAGAACCAAAGCCTGGTATTCTGTAGATCCATAATCGAGTCGCTGCAGAACTCCACAGCTAAGTGTCACAGTTGTTCAGGAGAGTGACTGTTGGATAACATCCAGACCCTTGCACAATGGGACAATTCCTCTTTGATGGATTGCGAAAGGCTTCTCCAGACCTTTAAACAAATTGCATGAAAACTTCACCACAATACATGCTGAGTCAAGAAATAATTGTGTACGTATGCATCTCAACAATAACAACAGATAAAGTAGGAATTACCATATGCATATATTCCCTTCAGCAGGTTTTCTCGAAGAACCATCTCAGTGAAACTGTCATAGATTTCATTATACGTGCTGAATTCCTTGGAAGTTTGAGTTAGCCTATATAATGCCATGTTAGAAGTAATCAAATATTCATAAATATGAATGCAATAAGTAGATCATAATGCTGAAATAGCGAGACAGGAAGAGAAACAAATAGACAGAAATCAGATCACATACTGTGGGTTCATTTTAGAAATATGTTGCTGTCCATCGAACTGAGCTCCTTCTGGTCCCATTCCAGCCATGTAAACACCTTCAGATGCAGTGTAAACAAAATTACGAAACTAACAAAATATTTTCTAACCAAAAACATCGATAAAGGGGGATGGTCTACACTGTTTCATCAGAAACGTTGTTAAAGTTCTACAGAAAAAGGATTGGAATAAAATCCCTATTTTGCTTGTCTAACCATATGAAAACTAGTGTTCTCAAAAAGCATCATCGCAGTGGATTAGAAACGGATTAATCGATATACAAAATGGTTTAAGACAGAGTACAACAACATACAGCTGCCGCAAGCACTTGAGGAGGCAGCAAGAAGCACTTAATAATTGAAACTCTTCTAATTTCTAAAGGGTCTTTTGTCCCTCAGGGTATGTTCCCTCCACAAGTTAGTAAAGCAGTTATTCTTTCCCGCATAACTCTAGTACTAATTTTTAAACTGCAGATTTTCATTTGGCATTTCAAAAAGGTCTCTTGTTATATATGTGGAGTGCAGAGTTGATTAATTGTAACACAACTTCTTTGCGAGAAGCATAGACTACTACAGGCAACTCTTCGTTTTCTTCGGAAAAGGAATGGCTAGTGGCTATGGTGTAAACACCTTTCTTGGAAAAGAGTAAGAGGGATAGCAAAATTTCACCTTCCTTTACTTCCCATCTATTTTCACTCTCCTTCCAATTCCACCTCATTCCCAGTTGGGAGGACTGATAAGTGGTAGAAAAAAGTTTGTACAATTCTACCTCTATTTGCATTAGGATTTAATATTATGCTATCAATTTAACCTAAACTTACTTTTATGAGCAGAACTAATTTTTTGTATACACACATTAATGCATGTTCATCTCCCTAGTTGTCCTTGTACTTCATCTGTTTTAGTTTTCTTTCCGCCAAGTTCATATTCTTATGTATGTTCTTTTCTTTTAAAGCAGTAATGGAAGATGTGCTCCTTATGTTCTAGTAGACACATGTGCCATCATAATTTAGTAAGGCTGTCATTCTTGGACTGTTCTCTATATGTTGGCGTACATCCCTATTCGTATATTTCCAATTATGCTACCTCCAATTTTTTTTCCAATTATGCCTCTCCAAAATTGAAAGTCATTTTGTTTCTCCTTTTCTATAGAGATTAGTACTCGAATGCTTTTTAGGCATGTTCCTTCTAATCTAAATTCTGATAAAAGAATTTGTTCAGAACAGGTGTGTAGGAATATAAGTAATTAAGTATAACAGTTTTTTGCATACAGGATTCTGACTCACCTTTTGTCTGTGTTCCTCCAATCATGCATGCTGAACTTCTGCTGATAGATTGTGCTCCTTCAGCTTTCAGAGTGTCTACTGCTGTTTGCCTTTTTGTATAGTAGATGGTAGTGGCCCTTGCGTTCCTGTCTTTATTCTCTCTATCTCCTCCAAACACATCAACTGACTTCAGCCCTTTCCCCAGTAGAGCTATTTCTTCCCTTTTCAGTTCTTTCCCATGTTCCTTTTGTAAGAAACTTCTGGAATCCAACCTATTGCATGTTGAGGTTCCAATCCTTGTGGCATGACTGCTGCTCCCTGGGTTCATTCCTTTGTTAAGTTCCTTTGAAGCAGCTTGCTGCTCCGTGGATCCTTTTTGCTTCTGATCTCTTCTTCTTACGTATACATTTTTTATAGGTGGCTTCTGAATACCTTCATGGGCAGCGTCAGAAATGATGCCAGCAAACGAAGTGTCAACTAATTGTCATGGTGCCCAGCAAATTCACTACATACATGATATTTTTAATTATATATTCAAAAACCGAGGATCAGTTTGTTTTCCTTTTACATAAAGAATTTTAGCCCATGCCCTTGTAAGTATTTCCCTTCTAATAGGATTTAGAAAGGAATTTCTCATAACAGTTTCGATAAATATAGGACAACAAATTTGACAAAAATAGAATTTTCACTCACCTCTGAAGAGTCCTTCTATTATGCTTGTTGAACTTCCACTTATGGATAGTCCCCCTTCAGCTTTTGGAATATCTTCTGTTGTTTTCTCAGCAGTGGTTGTGGCGGCCACTAGAGCACTTAAGCTGTTTTCTTTGATCTCTCCATCAGCTCTTAACTCTTCAATGAACTTCGGCACTTCCAGCAATATAGCTGTTTCCGTGTTCTTCCGTTCCTCTATATGTTCCTTGTCTGAACAACCTTCCAAATCCAACATATGATTGCCTCTTGTTGAACTTCCGCTTGTGGATTGCCCCCCTTCAGCTTCTGGAATGTCTTTTGTTGTTTTCTTAGAGTTTGTTGTAGTGACTGGCAGAGCACTTACGTTGTTTTCTTTGATCTCTCCATTAAGTCTTAACTCTTCAATTAACTTCGGCTCTTCCAGCAATACAGCTGCTTCTATGGTCCTCATATCCCTTTTATGGTCCTTCTCTGAGCAACCTTCGAAATCCAACATATAATTGCCTGTCAAAGATACACTGGTGCTCTTTGAATTCATTCCTTTATTCCGTGTTTCTGGAGGTACCTCAAAACCTTTTTCTCTTCTGTCTTCATACTCAATAATGATGCTATCATGATGCTCTCCACCATACCGTTCTTCTAATTCCTTCCTTTGCCATTCTATCCTGTTTACTTTGTCCTCAATCATGAACTGGACTAGTCTAGAAGACCATCCAAACACAAAGTGATAAGAGAAAGGAGCACCCAAGACTTCCTAACGCTATCCTCAACCTGATAGGTTCCTTATCCCCACATTTCAAACTTTCCTCATCCACCTCAAGCAACAGTCCCACTGCATATGCAACTTGATATAGCTCCTTCCAGTTTCTGTATGTTCTTGGGACCCCATACACCAAAAGCCACTCTCTAAACAAGTCAAGCTTTTCCTCATAGCCTTCATTCCACCTTGATACAGTGAATTTCACCTCCTTTTCATCCACAGACGTTTTTATCTTGGGAGGCTTTAAACAGCTTGTTAGGTCATCCTCTGAGTTGAAGGATGCTAGGAAATTATGTCTGCCTTCTCTCCTTATCTCCCAGTCATCGGTCAGCTTCCAGAACTTGTTTAGCTCAGTTTTCACTCTTCCAGGGTCCAAGTTACTCATATTAGATGTGATCAGCAGGCAGAGATGGTAGAATTTCTCATTTTCAGCAACTTCCTCTGAAGGTTGAATCATGTAGAATGGAAACTTGTAGAATGTCCAAATTGCTGGGCCACAGTAACCAGCTTTTCTTTTGTCCTGCATTGATCCAAAGTGTGTGATGTATCTTTACAGGCAAAGCACTTCTTTTTGTCAGACACAGTAGTTAGTTCTTTTTCCAGCACAGCCTTCTTTTCTCGACTATTACTTTCCATGGCTTGTGTTGAAATCTGTACTTCTTTGGCACTTCCTGATACCATGTGTATGACCTCTTGCCATTAACGCTACCTTGCTGTTTACAGCAACCTATGTAAGCAGCTGATATCCCAAGAAAAAAAGAGAAATCAATATCAGATTTTTCTAAAAAAGGAAAACAAGCGCATGAAACAAAAATGTACCTACTAGTTATAAACAAGCTTTTTCTGGACAAATCCAGCATGAATAGAATATGAGAGTATCTGCAGGCAGGTGTAACCAAGCTTTTAAATTCATATTACCATACAACAGTATAACTTAGAACTGAAGTGCCGAACTAATGTCTCCAATAGTGTCTTTGTTATAATTTCACTATACTAGGGTATGCCACAGTGGTTGCGGTGGTGGGCGTAGAGCGTGTATGCTGTGCATCTGGGTTGGATGCCCGGGTGTGGCAAAGGTGCAATGCACCCTGTCAGTTTCCTTTTCTTTTTTTACTATGTTAGATTTTTTGGCTCACTAGGGAACAAATGGTAATTTCTGGTTTCTCAGAGACCTACAAAGGAAAGCAACATAAAGTACTCCATACACTTGAAAAAAGTATCCACACACCTTTTTTTTCCTCTTGCAATACAAGGGAAACATTTTGGAGTAGTGTTTCCATATGCTCTAACCAAAGTGCAAAAATACCAAAGTAGCATGGCTAGTAGTATGGTAGCAGGAATGTATTGACTATTGAAGCATATCCCAATAATTTACCAAATTCTCATACCAAAGCTCAACAAAGAACTCAAGAATAGAAACTATAGCAATGTCACTGACTCGATAATACCTAGCGAACGTTCACTACATCACAAAAGATACCTTCAGCACTCCAAAGAAACAAAGAACATAAAGCATCAACTTGACAACATTAAACAAAACAGTGGAGATATGCCAAACAATTAAAATACAACATGTTTGCTATCCACAGCTGGCCAATAAAATGGAAAGAAGGTTACTTGCGGTGTCGAAACCACCGCCATGTTAGGACCCGGCCCCCAACCGTCGAATCAAGTTAATCTACACGTCCAATTCCAACGGTCAGAAGACCAAGTTGCCATGTGAGAGGGTGGTCCATAGAACACAACACCCCAGCCCTATTCCTCCCAATAAAATAAATCAAAGGTGGGCATCATCAGGCCAACCAATGGTCCCCGTGAATCAACTAATAAAGTTGTATTATAGTACAGATGATGTTTGCCCTTCGCTACAAGAAGGGGCAAACTTAATCGTGCGGCATGGGGGTTCAGCAAAAACAGGAAACGGAAAATGAACCGATACTAGCAGTACGCGAGCACGGCGCGCCGGCCGGTGACGTGACGCCTGACCTAGACGCGCCTCCGCGGGTTCACTCGATACCGTAGCGCCGCCTCGGCCGACGAACGCCTTCACAGCACGGAGCAACGGCGGTGGCGGCGCGGTTTAGGGCGAGCTAGGGTTTTGAGGACAGGGACGGCGGCGGCGGCGGATGGTCGGGGAGAAGGGGGGAGGGAAAGGGGACGGAGCAATCAAAGGTGTTTATTGCGTTTGAATTAGAGGAGACTCGTAGCAGGTGGGCTTTTGAACGTCCCATTTTTCGCAAGAAACGCAAACGCGTCATCCCGAAAATGCCGGGGAGGGAGAAGATGGAGGCAGCTCCGGCGTACCTCTTGGCCTAAGGCGGAGGCCGCTCGGCCGGGGATGTTGAAGGAGGTAGCCAGAAAAACTGTTCGGTCTAGATGGCAGTGGAGCAATCGATCGACATCACCGGCGGTAGTGAACTAGTGATACGACGGCCACCGGAGTGAAATCAGCCGTGGTGGTACGAGGGCCATCAGGGTAAGTGCGGCCTTCGCTTGGGCTTCTTGGTACTTGCACATATGACCTTCCACGTGGATATTCTTCGATGCGGACCCTTCGTTGTTATTTTCTTTTAAGATTTTCGTGTTATTTTTTACTAGTACGGGGAGGTAAGATTTCGGAAAGGTGTACAAGTTACAACAGAGTGAAATGGATATCTATCTTATCAAAATATAAGAATTTTTTTTATTTGATACAATAAGCCATTGGGTCAAGAGCCATTATCACTAGCGGAAAGTGAATGTAAGTGTGGACTAGTACCAAAGATCTAAAGAAAATGATCTTTTGGAAGGTAATAATAACACTGCATACTTTATGCGAAGGCAAGTGGGAGGAGAAAGAAGAATATGATCTTTTTGTTAAACCAGGATGAGGGATTAATTGTGGGAGATAAGGAGATTTTAGAGCATGCTACCTCCTCTTATAAGAAACTTTTTGGCCTATTGATTACATTCCTTGTTCTTTCATATTCCTCTAGATTATGTCTTAAATGATCTAGGTGTTTTCTATCGAGTCCTTTTACTATAGAGGAAATTAAGATGATAGTCTTTTCTATGGAACATAATAAGGCTTTTGGTCTAGATGGTTTTCCTACCGAATTTTTCAGCGTTTTTGGAATTTGATTAGTGGGGAACTAATTCAACCTTTTCAAGATATCTTTGATGGCAAGTTAGACCTTGCAAGGTTTAACTATGAAATTATTACCTTGCTCCCAAAAGGCCAAGGGGCAGACAAAACACAATTGTATAGACCAATTTGTTTGCTTAATGTAATTCTAAAAAATTACTAAAGTTTTAAATAATAGAGCCTTAACAGTAGCAGGTAAGGTAGTCTCTCATGTTCAATCTGCTTTTATCAAAGGCAGATAATCTTAGATGGAGTAGTTTTACTTCATGAAACGTTACATGACGTACACGGGAAGAAGTCTACAGCGATCCTTTTTAAAGTAGATTTTGAGAAAGCGTATGATAAAGTAAATTGATCGGTTTTTCAAACTATTCTAGAGATGAACGGTTTCCTTGCAATTTTTATTAAGTGAGTGATGCAGGCTATGACGGGAGGACAAGTTGTTATCACAGCTAATGATCAGCTAGGCAAATATTTTAGGCCCAGAGGGGCTTGAGATAGGGGAATTCCCTATCTCCTATCCTCTTTAGGGCTTGTTTGGTTCTTGGGGAACCAATCCCCTAGGGGAACTAATCCCCTAGTGGATTGGCTTGATCCTCCTCACTCCACCCAATCCTCTTGGGGGTTGAATCCCTCCCACCACTCAATCCCCTCAACTATGAATATTATTTGGATTAGATTTGAATTGCAGGGATTATTGTAGGGATTGATAAAAAATTTCGCTAAACAATGCTCCAATTCTTTACATGCTATCAGAGAGAAACACCAAGCTTGTAGCTCACATAATAGCAAGCACCATTCCTAGGATACTTGTCACGAGACAGGCACTTTGTTCAATCATATCATACACGTATTAAGGCAACTCAGTGTTCATTTCCAATGCCATAGCATCTCTGATGACAACTCCATCAAATGACAAGCAAAACTACGTAGCAGTAGCAGACTTGTGTGAACCATAGTGCACCCAAAAAGAATAATTCGACAGTAAGTAAGCAGTGACAAGGGTGCTTTTTAAACAGGAGCAAGTGCTCTCTGCTATCAGCTTTGGTGTTTTTCTTTGATCATACAAATCAAACATTCTTGCGACCTGCAAAAACGGAGCATAACACAGTCAGATATAACCAGATATAACATAGAAACATCCCAGATGAAAATCACAAAGTTAAAACTGCCACATTCTTTCATACATGATCTAAAAAAAGTGAAACAACAAACCAACATTTGTTTTTAGACAACAAATGTGCATGTACTAGAATAAAGTCAGCACTCTTCAAGCAAGTTCAAGAGTCGATATAATTCAGCTCACTGAGGACCACAAAATGAATTAGATTGGAATCATTGGATTTGGATAAAGATGTGCTACAGACTATTATATTTGTAAAGAGAACTGTAGTGACTAGTGAAAGAGCGTCATCAAGATTAGCTAAAGGATCAGGAATGAACAAACAGATGAGGCAGCCAGCACATGTTAAAATTTCTTCAAAGAAAGAAAAACACGTAGACAATGTCAACAAACCTCAAGATCAGGGAGAGCTCGATCTGCTTGAAACTGGTAGAATGAATGCCGAAGAAGCCTTTCTGGATCACCATCCTCAGAGTGCATTTGATTTAACAACATGTTGTAGCTCAAATGAAATGCACTAATCAAGAGGAGGGTCATAATGTGAGCCATCAAAACAAGAAAAACATGGATTTAAACAACTAGGAAAAACACAATAATGAAAAAAAAAGAGAAACTGTAAATGAGAACTTAAGCAATGCTAACTCAAGATTCCAGGATGCAAGGAATTGGTACATCAAGTCTCAGTCCTGTGTCCAGGTCTTTCCATTCAAACCATTCAGCTGGGCCAAATGTATGTTCTATAAATGGCAGTAGAAGCAATGACCCAATGATACAGACCTGTTCAAACTATCAGCACCACCTTTCAGCATCATTTTGGCAGTTGAGGGTTCCATTTTCTCATCTACCATCAATATGCAGATACCATGCTGATTGATACCTTGACAACCAGCACGGCCGCTCATCTGGATGTACTCTCCACTTGACAACCATCTGAATCTATCTCCGTCAAACTTCTGCACATTGGCTACTAGGCTGAGTGTTGATACATTATCACACTTCTAAAAGTATGCTAATTTTGAAGCAAGAAAATAAGAGCAAGCCAAGAAGCCATGTGTTTCGCAAGAAACGTTGGAGGAGGAGTAGGGACTGAGTACTACTAGCTTGCCCAGCGGTGGACACCAGTGCTTGCCTATTTGCGCGCGCGCGCGGCATGGCAGTGGCCACCGATCGCATCACGGCCACGGGGATGGCGACCAGGTGCTTCGTCCCCAGGGACGCGGCGGCTGGCCAGGGCCAACAGCACCAGTCCAAGGCGGCAGCAGAGGTGCTCGAGCAGCTACACCACGGCGGCCGCGTCCTGTCCCGGGAGGACGTCAGTGGCGCGGTGCGCGTCAAGATCGTGGTCAGCAAGCGCGAGCCGAAGCAGATAGTCGCGGGCGCCCAGGCGGCGGCGGCATCGGGGGAGCGCCGCAACTGGCAGCGTGCGGCGGGCGCCAATCTGCCCCCTGTGCACCACCACTCATCGTAGTCATTGACCCACTAATCCCAACACTGTAAGCCAGCTTCGTCACGCTCTTCGTCGGCATGCTCTGCGTGGATCTGCCCTCGGAGGCCGCTGGCACAGCAGCCGCAGCAGCCTTGCCGTGATGCGCACGGGATGTGGTCATCACAGCTGTAGGTGTCGCGCCCACCCGTGGCGGCGCCCACCTGAACCGGCTCCACGCCGCCGCCTTCTCCGGTGTTCGGAACAGGAGCTTCGAGGGCGTCGGGGAGAAGTGGATTTGTTCCACGAGTCTTGAGACGATTTTTTTCTCCCCGGTGGATCGACGTGGTTTGGGCCGGAAAATTCCTCACCCCGACCCAAACCAAACACACAAGCAAGCCAGGTTCGGGAATGCTCCCCGGCCAGGCTGTTCCACGTGGTTTGGGCCGGGATCCCGGGCCATCCCTGTGAAACCAAACAAAGCCTTAATAGTGGCATTGTATCCTGTGAATCCATCTATCTTTGTGCATCCCTGCATCCCCTCGTTGCCAGCCATCCGATCCAAATCATGCGATGGGCATGCGCCCGTGGTAATCTTGCAAAAACACACTTGCCTCCAGGCCAAGTTAGCCCTGCAAATTTGCTAAAAACCCCTCGGCCGAGGGCAACTCTCCCAAGTCCCTACTCCCCCAATCATTCCATCATTCAGCAGAACAAACTCCTCTCCTGATCTCCCGCAGTCCCTCAAACCACGGCTAC
The DNA here is from genome assembly GCA_019208055.1 of Stipa capillata. Taxonomy (NCBI): domain Eukaryota; kingdom Viridiplantae; phylum Streptophyta; class Magnoliopsida; order Poales; family Poaceae; genus Stipa; species Stipa capillata. The sequence continues at coordinate 268,182 of JAGXJF010004774.1, read as the reverse complement.
AACCAACTGCATCTCTCCAACCCTAAATCACCAATGGTGGCCCCGACGATCCCCACGACGGCGACGACCACCACAAGCTATCTGCGATGGAGACCCGCATAGGCTGCCACAACATTCAGGCGACGGCAGCCTACGACAGAGACTCGTGGTAGGCGGCCACCACATCCCAGCGATGATAGCTTATGACGTAGTCCGTGTAGGCAGCCACCATATCCTGGCGATGGCAGCTTGTGACGAAGACCCACGTAGGCAGCCACCACATCCCAACTACGACGGCGACCACAGCGTGGCGACCTCCCTCACTCTGCTGTCAGGGCTACAACAACCATTCTTTTTGACGTAGCTAGTTCTTTTTAGATGATCTCCTCTTGTCGATTGCAATTGCTCTGATTTTGTGCCCGGGTTCAGAATGTGACTGACATGTATTGGTGAATGGAAATATCAGAAATAAGTGAATGTCAAGTTGTTGGTGATGGAAATTTCAGAAAGAAACAATTACTTTGTTTCTTTTTGGTGAATGCAATTGTTGAGGCTGATATGGTTATGTAATCAGAGGTGTTCCTTGCCTGATACATGGTGCCATTTAGTTTACAAGTCTGATGTGCAGTTTGTTAAAGATCAACAATACAGGTGGCCATAGCATCAGATTTTCTGAACTTGGTGCAGAAGCTCAAGCCATCGTGGATGGACAGATCTCTTGCAGGAGCAATTATTAAAGACATCAAGTTAATAGCAGCTACCTTTGAGTGTATTTCTTATGTCTTTGTTAGTCCATGGTGAAATGAGGCAGCCCATGTATTAGCTAGACCAGCTATCAGCTTGCAAAGGTTGTATGCGGCTCCAGAATTAATTTGAGCTTTTGCGTGTAATGAACAGTTCAATTAATGAAAAGCTGCCTATTTCCAAAACAAGTATGACGTGCTGCTCGTAAATTTTTGCACCTGATACATGCTACTAGCAGCTAACAACCTAGATAACTGATGAATCAATGAGCTCACTGCTGATACAATTAAATAAATGGATGAGCTCACAGGCCAACAAAGTTGTAGTACATACATTTTTCCCAGGTGCTAGCTGTTGCTCCTTGGTATGAGCTCACTTCTGCTTGCAATACATGAGAGACTTGATAACCAAATAGACCAAGTTATAAATAAGTCATGCTATAGTATCAAGTTTATGTGAACTTAGTGAAAGATGGTGCTCCTGCTGCTAGCTACACTCTATTCCACACGCATCAAGTGACAGAAAATAAGATGAACCAATTTGACAAAAACACAAATTCTCATCCATTACAAGAACTCAAGTGCATCAAAGAAATTGGTATTAATAACTCATGAGGTGTATAAAGTCATGTTTTCTATGGCCCCTTTCCGTTGACCTTTTTTCCATCCATTTTGATAAAAACACAAATTCTCATCCATTTTGTTGCATGTCTTGCACAATCCCGGCAACTTTTCCTTGACCTTTTTTCCTTGGACAATTGCGACTATCATAAAACACAATTTGGTTGCACGCCTTGCACATACATGCGACCTTTACCTTAGCTTCTTTCTTATTTTTCTAATCCTCCGCCTTCGTTTCCTTTCCTCTCTTTATTCTTATGCATCTTCCCACCATATGAACGTCAGTTGGTAGGTGTATGTCAACTTTAGTTGCAACTAATAAAATCCTCATATTCCTCTTGCCTACTGTGCTTCACAGCTTCTGTAGGAACCATTTGGTCTAGAGCTGCCTCAATGTGCAATACAGTTGTTGTTAAAAAGTCCATGCCTTCATTTGCGTGCGTGGCCTTCTGAATTAGATATTCGAACTTGTTGTGTACAGTTGAAATCTTCTTCCTTGGAGTCGCATCCAAGGAGTTAGTGGCCTTCTATTCTAGTAAATTCCCTTGTTCATCGTAAACACTCTCCCTGGAAATAAAGAAAAATTGATGTCAACACTTTGATTTTCAAGAAAATAAGAATATCGATTGGTATACACTTTTAATACCTTTTGATCCTTTTCTCCCATCTTTTCATAATGTAGTGGGCTGGAAGTTCATTTTGATTTTCAACCCTTAACACCTGGATAATATGGTGGCACGGGATTTCATTTGACTCAAATAACTTGCACGAGCAATTAGCTACCATGGCTATTGTGTCGCAACAGACCTCCCTAATTTTATGGAATCCATCTCTCAAGATCACAATTTTTACCACTTCATCTTGTGCAATGCCTTGGACACAACAATGGTCTCTTGCGGCAACAACCGTTTCCTTAAATTTCTCAAACACCTCATATGTGAATACTTCTCTACCTTGTTTCTCCATTGTCCACGGCGTTAGTAATTGCGGGATCCTATGGATGCTTGAGTTGTCTGCAATCAACTCCTCTTGACGCTGGCATTCTAAAGTTGTGTCAAACCTAAGCCAGAACTCAAGAAAAGAAAGCTTGTGATGAATGAAACTGTTAAAAAATGAATTTGCACTTTCTGACCTTGAAGTTGTTCGGAGAATGCCTGCCAGTTTTTCCTCCAAGCCAAAGTCTAACATGATGGAACTCCACTGTGATTCAAACTCGGCTGCATTTTCTGAACCCCAAACACATGAGTTCATCCTCTTCCAAAATTGAGGTTCTTCTCTAATCAACGGTCCAATCTTCTCAAGAACTTTTTCCATTATGTGCCACATGCATAACCTATGTACAGTGGTTTGAAGAACTTCTTCCATTGTATTCTTGATGCTACCAGCTTCATCGGTTATTATGAGCCTAGCGCTACCCCTCTCGTCACTTTAAGGAAGGTCTTAAACAACCAAAAATATGACTTAAGTATTCTCACTTAGTAAGAATGCAGTGCCAAGAAAAACGCTTTGTAAGTGATGATTGACCCCTATAAATGGTGCAAAGATCATGTCATACTGATTAGTGGTGTATGTAAAATCAAAGGATACCACACCATCACCACCGAAGTGATTGTAGTTCTTCCTACTCGTGGCATCTGCCCAAAATACATACACCAAGTTTCCCTCATAATTGACAAGAAAATCATAGAAAAAGGCTGGATTGCCTTCCTATTTTCTAGCTATATGGGCCACAAACATTTGAGCATCTGCATTCCTGATTTTATACCTGAGGTCACGGTAGTAATTTTGCAAGTCCCTCTTCATGCATCCAACATCCTCAAACCTAATCTTGCTGACTTGGAGGAGCATGTATGCCTGGCAGGTGGCTATGCTTGCTTTGTGGCATGTGTACAATGCATTCTTGGCCCTCTCACTAACTCTACGATTTGATCTGGTCAAGTGATGTTTATCAAGCGATACAAGACCATGATTTTGGCACTCAACCCATGAATCTATCATGTAAGTGTTATCACCACACAACTTGACAAAGATAAGTGCATCTCAGCCACATCTTGTGGTTGTATTCTTACACATTTTCTTTGATGGATCTTCAATCTCCTCACCCTTTTTGGACTTGAATCCTTCCCTGTTGCACATGAAGTGCTTAGTCTGAACCACCTCATTCTCCAACTTCTTTTGCTATCCAACATGAACTCCAAAACCCACCTCATGTGCATAGGACTTGTAGAACTCCTCCACAGCCTTCAGTCCTTCGAATGTCATCCTGACTTTAGGCTTCAATTTCTCATCGCATTTGGTTGTAAAATAGGAGCACTAAAACATAAAGAATTAATCACAGTAAGCACCTTTATGCATAACTTGCTAAATTGAATAGCGCCATGGCCAGTGAAATCTTATCAAACTTACGAATGGATGAATACTTGCTTTCTTTTTGGGTGTACTAAATTCTACCTCATTCATCTAAGTTTGCAGGCTATTGACCGATCCCTGGCTGCGCATGCAGTTACATGATAAAACTTTTAGACGGCAAGCACACATGTACAGCATATACGAAGATTGATTTTTTTTGCTGTGTTACCTGAAACTCCTTGCGTCCTAGTGAAGTACAGTTCGTGATCTGCAGTGGTAGGGTTTTGGAGAAACAGAGCAGGGCAAAGGAGATGGGTCTCCGGACGACTAGATGGGAAAACTCAGGGTCAAGTCGTGATCTTGAGATGGAAGAGGGCAAGCAGGTTCCCTCAGTTGCCGTCCAAGCAGATTCGCCGTCCCTAACCATGGTGGTTGTCATGGTGATCGGTTGCAGCGTATCGCACGAGGAGGTTTTGGCCACCATGGTGATTTGGACTTGGGAGAGTTGCCCTCGGCTAGGGGGTTTTTGGCAAATTCGCAAGGCTAACTTGGTCTGGAGGCGAGTGTGTTTTTGCAAGATTACCGTGGATGCATTCCAAGCGCATGATTTGGATCGGATGGCTGGTAATGAAGGGATGTAGGGATGCACGAAGATAGGTGGATTCACAGGATACGACGCCTCTTTAATATTGTTGCAAATGCTTTGATGGTTTTGGTTAAAAGAGCACAACGACAAGGTTTAATTAAAGGTCCCCATTTATTAGCTGATGGCCTCACTATATTACAATATGCTTATGTTACCATTTTTATGTTTGAGGATGGTTTAGAACATGCTCGTAATCTTAAGTTTATTTTGTGTATCTTTGAAAATCTATCTGGCCTTAAGATTAATTTCTAAAAGAGTGATGTGTATTGTTTTGGGGATGCTGCACAAAACAAAGATGCATATGCTGAGATTTTCACTTGTAAGATAGGAACTGTCCCTTTTAGATATTTAGGAGTCCCTGTACACCAAAGAGGCTTAGGAATAGTGATTGGAAGAAAACTGAAGAAAAGACAGAGGATAAGCTAGATTGTTGGCAAGGTAAAATGTTGTCCATTGGTGGCAGAATGACTCTTTTAAGAGCTAGCTTGAGCAATCTCCCTCTCTATATGCTTTCTCTTTATAGGGTGCCGAAGGGGGTTCTCAAAAGAATGGATTTCCACAGAGCTAGATTGTTATAGCAGGAGGATCAGAATAAAAGAAAATATCACTTAGTTAAATGAGAAGATGTTTGGCAACCAAAAGATAGGGGGGGTCTTGGGGTGATGGACTTGGAGATTATGAATTTGTGTTTACTTTGCAAGTGGCTGTAGAAGTTAGAAACTAGTGAACGGGAGTGGCATAATGTACTTAGAGCCAAGTACATTAAAACTACTTTGGCCCAATGTGTAAATAAAGCTGGTCAGTCTCATTTCTGGAGTGGACTGATGGAAGCAAAAGAAGTGTTATTTAGATTATGTAGAAAGAAGTTAGGGAATAGAAGGAGAACCAGATTGTGGAAGGATGTCTGGATAGGATTTATGTGTCTAGCTCAACGTTATCCTCGTCTCTATAATTTAACCTTTCACATTAATATTACCGTGGATAAGGTTGTAGAGAATGCTTACAATTCTGTGAGATCTCGGAGATTTTTATAGGGAGAAACCCTTACTTTATGACATGACCTACAAGCAGTTTGTGGTCAGATCTCATTGACTAAAGCAGAAGATTCTTGTACCTGGGTTTTGGAGAAAAATAGTTTATTCAGTGTTCATTCCTATATGTTGTTTTGAAACGCAATCAGATGATGCTATGTCCTTTCTGTTTCCTACGGAATACTAAGCTGCCACTTAAAATTGAAGTGTTCCTATGGCTAGTAGTTGGAATATAATCTTGACCAAAGAAATTTTAAAGAAAAGAGGTTGGAAAGGATATGAGTCTTGCATGTTCTATCTAAGTAGTTTATAGTGCTTTTAATATAAGCAATGTGCCTATATCGGTCCAGCAACTATGCTCTAGCTGGAATTTTCAATTTCTTAAATGTGGAAGGAACTTGGTGACAGTTGGGGTAGACGGCTGTTATTTGGTCAATTTGGAAAACAAGGAATAGAGTTTGTTTTCGAGTTGTTTTCCCTAATGGCCCTTTTAATACTGTGTTTATTTTGTGTCATTGGATAGATATGTGGAACGAACTACAGAAGACAGAGGCATCGTGAGTTTTTGCGACAAGGGCCAGGTTGCTATCCCAGGTGGCATCCGAAACATACTCCAGCGACAAAGGATGGAGGCCGGCTGTCAAGCACCTGGAAGTTGGCTGAATAGTCTTGGAGCGAGTGATTGGTCTCATACACAAGTGCTGTTACAAAACTAGATGTTCCGTAGTATTTCCTTTTCAACCATGTTTTAGGTTGTTATGCGTGTTGTTTCTTCAGGCCGGTGGTTCGTGCGAGCCTGTCAGCTTCCGTACGTTATCCTGTATGTATGCTGTGAACAGTTTTTGAATGAAATTGGGGAGCTGGGCTCCGGTTATCGAAAAAACACGAATTGGACTAGTGTTCTAAGAACGGCCCAGGCGCTAGGTGGTGGCAGGCCGTGGCGATTTGGGCCTAGAATGTCCGATAGGCAGTCTAGCTGCCAAATTCACGTACCGTTGGGGCAGTAGAGGTGCACTGTCACCGTAGTCGAGCCTCCCTGTTGCTGAATCGAGCCTAGGTGAGCATTTGTTTTGCCCACTGCTGCTAGACGCAAGATCAGGTGGACACCCATTTCTGCCTAGCGCTTAGTGACTTATTGAATATTGATTGTGATCCTATTTCAGTGCTACTCTCGTTCAAAAATAGGTGACATTTTAGGATATGTGTAGTTAAATTTTTCAAATTTGAGTACTAATAGGTTCAAAAATATGTTAGATTGACGAAATAAAAGTAGTATTCATTAGATTTATCATGAAAAATATTTTTAAAATATAAAATTTTATAATATTTCACTAATATATAGACAAAAAGTAACTGTCAAAGATATATGTCGAACTTCACAAAAAAAGATATATATCAAGACCACGTCAATGTCTAACACAATAACTATTTACGAATAGAAGAAGTATTTATGTGGCACGGCAGCGAAGGCTTCGTCTTGGTCGCAACATCGCCATGTTCTAACACCGAGCTAAGCCTCACCAGGCGATGAGGCCAACCACACCCTTCTTACTACTTCCTCTCCATCACTAGTAGATCGCGTGGTCGACTTGCTTGGGTCATTGGGCAAACAAGGAAGTAGGACGGACAACGGCTAGGATGATGTTGATGGTTGTTTTGCCGACAGACGATGTAGGTTCTAATAATGGTAGGTTTTGGAGAGGGAGAGATTTGGGAATGAGAGCATGATACGACGGATCAAGTACATAGTGTTCTGTGGAGGCGATGGTTTGAGCATCCTCTCAGTGTTATTTCGTGGTAGGATGCAACTGTCAAACATACCTAATCTTCTCGCTTCAAATGTGGAAACCGGTTGTTAAATGTGAAACCCTGTGAATCAAATGCAATACGTGGTTCCTTAACTTGCACGGTTAGCTTATTTTGGTGCTTGTATTTTTAAGAATGCATGTAGCCTCTAAATTTGCTAAGGTCCATTAATGGTCCCAACCTACTAACCATGGTGTTAATCATTTATGTGGCATGTTGACTGTGTCCACGTGGCATCTAAATCGGTAGAGCTATACATGTCACTCTCTCTTTCCCTCCCTCTCATATCTCTGACTATCCTCTATCTCGACGGGCTCCCTGCCGCCATCGCCAATGGCATCACCACGACGCCTCTTCAGCCTCCTCTCCCGTACTTGACCTCGGCCTCCACAAAGCGCTCGGGGAACTGCTCGCTCGCCGCCACCACTCCCAAGTTTGGCGAGCTCCCAGGCATCAATGGGCTTGGGCGGTGCGTGGTCATCGTCGAAGCCGATGGTGCAACAGCAGCACCGGAGGTAAATGAGTACCGTCAACCATGCCAAGTTAGTCAAGGCAGAGCACGGGAGAGGAGCTAGAGATAAAAGAGAGATGAGAGAATGGGGAGAGAGAGAGAGAGAGAGAGAGAGAGAGAGAGAGAGGAGGGACGAGAGAGTGACACGTGGGCCTTGCTAATTAGGACGTAAAGTAAGCATAGTCAATAAGCACGTGAACTGTCAGCAACACCATGATTTTGACCTTCGGTGAATCTCTTTAACAAGTTTAAAGGTTTAAATGTTTTTTCTAAAAGTACAACAACTAAACCGAAAATATCACGAAGTTAAGGAGTTATGAGTGTATTTTACTCAAACCCTTTTATAATGCTCTACAAATGAATTAACATTTCTTTCCCACGGTCACTATGCAGAAGCAAATTCTTTCCAAAAGAATCTCTTGCCATTGATGAGTAGAAGCATTTTTATGAAAGATAATATTTTGAAGAAAGAACAGAGAAGAAAGGGAAAAATGTGCACATTCCACTTCATGAGTATTAATCATCTACAATTTTAGTGCTCCGAGACGGCACGACATCGGGTGGAGCCAACACATGCTGGGGAAGCACATTGTCGAGGCAAGGAAACTAAACTTAAGCACATCATCGAGGTAACGAAATTAAATTAAGAATGTGTATTAAAAGTTCGAGCAACTACGTAGGTTACCATCTATATCGATTGTTGACGCCTCCCATAATTTTCATTAAATGAAGGAAATAAAGAACAAGCTATGAGAGTAGCATGGGACACACAAACAAAGAGTAGCATCCAATAGTAGGTCGTGTTACATTTGAAATTGGAAGATTTCAATTACGGTCATATTATGTAATGCATATTTTAATTGGTTAAGACAGGACTTTAATCATCAATTACTTTAATAATATATGCTTTATGTGATACGACGATACAATCGTAAGTAAGAACTTTTGAATATGAGTCTAATGATATCAATTTTATGTCACATAAATTATATACTAATGGAGTAATTTTTTTTTAAGGAAATGGAGTAATTATTAGTTAAAGTCTTATTTCAACCAATCAAAATACACCTTACACTATAGGACAGAGTGAATAAAAAATAGAAGAAAAATAATTAAGGGCGAAGGACACCATGTTATCATGCATGTGACTGTCACCATTATCAGACATCAATATCAAATTATCTGATCTTTTACTAGGATGTGAAAAGGTGATATCACAACAAATGAAATGTTCTAGAAATTTGAAGTCCAAGTAAAAGGGGCAACAAATATATTTTTTAGAAGAACTACATGACATGAATTGGGTCTCTGAAGGCAGCTGAAGCTGATAGAGCATAAGCAATAGGTACATTGCATCCTGACACGAGGTGAGTTCTTCGGGGAAATGGAGTCTATGAGTATCAACAGTTAGTTCAAATATAACCAGCCTTTGAATAACATAACTAGTTGTGTGCTCTAGGAAATGGCAAGACCACAAGTTACTCACCAGGCCCGTTAACACGGGCACGTAGGTCCATTCAACACAATAAAGGTAAGCACTCTCAAAAATGTAGAGTTTTGGCGTAAAATCGATGACGTGTTCATTTCATTTGACTAAGAATTTATGATATCATTTGGATATCATGCTATACGCTGGCGTTAGCATGTTCATCCATTAAAGCTCATGTGTATAAATGTTCACCTATTATAGTGATGGAAACAGTTCTAAGAAATATTAATTTATAACTATATTTTCTGCTGACATAAGTTACAAAAGTAAACATATTCACTTAAGTCAGAATACATGTAACATCCTCAAAATTCTGGGATTTTTTTTTAACTTTTTAAAACTTTTCTTGTAAGAGGATGTCGCTCATACTATTACTAAGGCGTACGTTCATCTGGTTCTTTTTCCAATTTGATTCAATTGGATTTGAATTAATTGTGTGTTTAAATAGAGAGTTATTTAATTATTGGAGTGAAATAATTTTAGATTTGGCATGTGAAATTATTTTTGTTGAATTCTACAGGTTTTATTTGATTTGTGAGATTTTTCTCCAAATTTTTGTTGACGTGATTTGATATTTATTTGGCTTTTAATTCTTTTCCTGCCTTTTCTGGAAATTCGAGGATAATAAACAAAGATGATAAAAATAAAAATAAAACCTTCCCTCCTTTCCTGGGCCGCGCGCCGGCGGCCCATCTTCTTTCCCCGCTGGCCACACATGACACGACGCAGCGCTGCAGCGCCCACGTCGTGCACGTCCAACGCAACCGCCACGGCCGTTTTTCCCTCACGCGTGTGCACTGTAGATCCCGTTGCCCTCCTCTATAAATAGGTCCAGTCCTCTTCTTCTTTTTGTTTTTCCCATCTGCTATTTCTCCTCCCTGGCTCCTGTTCATTCTCCATAGAGTTAATCTAGTCCACTGTGTCATTTCGCCGGAGTTCACCGGAGCAGCCAGCGGAGCATCGCCGGAGTCGTCGCTGCCACACTCTCATCCAACCTGCACGTTCCCGTCGTGAGCACCTTTCCTCTCATCTGCTAATCCTTCTCTGAATCAAACGTGCGCACATCAGTTCAGCAAGCAGCCCATGCATGCAACCCATGCAAGCATTGATCGATCAATTCACCAGCCTTCCAGTACTAGTCCATCTCCTCTTCTCTATATTTTTGCATGTCACCAAGATCCTTAGCAAGTCTTAGGTGTTAGTGCTAAAATGGGGTAATTACGATCCAATGAACCCACTGGTGCGGTTAGATTTTGAATCCGACCATTGGTTTTTAAATTCTTTTGAATTCGGATAAAATTTGATCAAATTTGAGCTAACTTTATACTGGTTGCATATTCTGGAATTATTTCTTTTCCAGTAGGTTACTAGCATGTGTAGGACCTTACCTGAAATTTTTCATGATTTTAGGAGCTATGCATGATTTTAGATAAATGTTTTTGTCTCTGTTTTAATTATTAAATATAGAAATACCTTCTTTTTTATAATTTAATTTTAGTTTAGAGTTGTACTTACTGTTAAGCCAATTGTGGTAAATTTTGGTAAAATTCCAGTACTGTTTGAATACGCTAATAAATCGTATGCTAATTCTAGATAATGTTCGCGTACTAAATAGTAGACTGCTATTATGATTTTTCTGTAAAGTTAATATCTTGCTGTAATAATTAGTAGCACTTGAATTATGTACTGAATATTTAATTCTAATAGGTCTACCTCTAAGTTTCACAATGTTAAGATATTTTTCATGAACATGGCAATATTTCCAAACACCGACAATATTAAAAATGCACCCGTGTCATTAGTTTTATTTTCATCGTTCAATCATGACATGCCTTGAATTGATGGTATGCATAGGTCAGTACCTAACTTTGTATGTGACATGTTGGCATGATTAAAACTTCATTGTTGTTGATTAAGGATTTTATTAATTAAACAAGTAATGATAAATATTTTTATATTAATGTAAGAAATAATTAAAATATTATTTTTATCTATATATTACTAATGTACCGTGTTGCTGGTATTAAATATTTTAATTAATTAATCAATATTATTTATTTATTTATCTATTAATACCGGTTGCGACCCCTCTTTAGGAGACCCCAATTAAGGACCGTCCTAGGGTTAAAACCCTACCTCGATTTTCGACAAACTCTGTCCATCGTCGATCACCATCTCTCTTTTGCAGTCGAATTTTTAATTGAAATGGTTATTTATTTGTCACTTTATTTCCATTACGACGATTAGGGAGTGACGCCGACGACGCCGGACCCGACTTCGAAGGACACCAACTCAACAACGAAGGCATGCCCCCTCTTTCTTGAACATGTTGATCCCACTATTTGCAAAGTCATTATATTTTACTGTTTTTAAACATGCATGCCGTTTTACTCCCGTAGTTAGCGTGTCGATTGACACACATACACATTTATCTGCTTGTCGCCTTGTACCTGTTACCCTGAGTAGTTTATTTAATATTTCAGAATAGAGTAGAAATGATGCTTAGCCATACTTAATTATTCCTAGGCTGTTTTTATCTTGCCTCCGATCTTCGGATCGTTGTTATGATTATTGAAACTTGTTGAGCTCGTTGAGCTAGGGCCGGATGCCCGTTGTTGTTTCCCTCTCTCTTTCTATTCTATCATTCTCTACTCTGGGTGAAACTTACCATCTAAAAGGTGCGGGCGACAGCTGAATCATGAGTTGAAGGAGCAGATGGTCATTCCTCATGAGTTGAGAAAACCATCGGTCATCCGTATCGAATAAGGTCAAATTCTTGATTTTGAGAAATGTGAAAAACAGTACGACCACATGCTATATGGGCACTGGCTTGGTTAAGTAGGTTAGTTGAGTCTTGGTGTCAACATTGCCGTACCGCAGAAGGGTGGACGTAGCTACGAGGACCTCGGCACCAAAGGGGGCCACGCAGGGTAGGCGGGTGAACGCTCCTCCGTGTCGAAACCTAGTGGGCATGTCACATCAAGATGAAATTAGCTAAAAGATCTCGTCACGATCTCCCTGTCGGTACACCGATGGGTGTGTACTATGCTGGCGACGGTCAGTGGCAACAAGACGAGATGGTGTCATGTGGGTAAAGTGTACAAACACTGCAGAGTGTCAAACTAATCGATTAGCCGTATCCACGGTCACGGATGTCACATAACTCATTCTGGATAAAAAGACCTGTCCTTCTCCCCCTTGCTAATTCCCTCTACCCTAGTTCTGGAAATGAGATTAGGTGGTTGGAACCTATGGTCGAGTTTAGGCCGGATGCCTTACTCGCATGTGCTGGTCGTGGACCCTCACGTTAATATGAAACCTCTGAAATGAAAACCTGATTTTATATCAAAGCCGCCTTTGAAATTATCGTAGTATTTAAACCCTAAAATGCTTTTATGCAAAATAGCTATACAGCCTTCCTTTGCAGCCTCATGTACATTGGTTTAGGTGTTTCCCTACGAGGGGGCACGCTGAGTACGTGAAGTACTCATCGACATGTTTCGTTATGGTGGTGGACAGATGACTACGCTGCCGAGGACGTTGACGGCGACTACTACGATGATCCCGAGGAGTGAGGTCGCGTTTACTCCGTCGACTGCCTGTGGCTGAGATGGAGCCTACCAGTTTATCGCTTTCTGTTCCGCTGCTTTATTCTCTGTAACGGTCATATGACCGAGTACTTGTTAAAGCCATGTGGCATATATTTCGTCAAGACTATGTTGTAATAAATTTGACAGGGCAATGTTATCATTTCGACTGTGTTCATCAGCTTGATCCTGGACTGATGATGATACACAGAGGGGGTCCAGGAGTTAAATTTGGACTCTTACAGAAGTGGTATCAGAGCCAGGTTGACCTAGAAACGTGACCTTAGTTTAGAATGGAAAGACCTAAGGTTTATATTTACATACAAATATGCCTTTACAAAAGAAAAACATTTTGTTTGCGTTTCTTTTGCTCTTACTCAACCTTCTTTTACAAATATTTCTAAAATGGTTACTGACTCCCCTCCTCTTTTCAAATTCTTGCTGTAGATGGCCGCCCGGACCGTAGCCAACATCGAGGAGGAGAACGCTTTCGGCGAGTTGCTTGGAGGGATGATGAGACAGGTGGGCCTCACTGAGATTGACATCTCGGGCTACGAGTATGCCCTTCCCACTGGGGAGTTCCGCTGGTCACTCACCGTCAAGATCCCAGCCCGTGAGGAGCCAGCAGGGAGACCGATCGAGTTCCACGTTGCTGGTAACAGCTGGGCAGACGCTGTTGAGCAGGCAGCTCAGCAGGCTCTCGCTGCGGTGGCACACTACTACCGCCAGGACTTGGCAGGCACGCCGTACCGTTTCTTCCCGAGGCGGAGGACCGACTTCGTGATCCGTCCGGGGCGCAGCACTATTGGAGAGACTGACGAGACTGTTGGCTTGATGGCTACTCTGGTTCAGGCACTGGAGACCCTGTGCTGGGAACCTGAAGTACGAGGCCGACACTCTTGTCATGGAGAAGAGGATGATGCTTGATGAGATCGCAGAGCTCAAGAAGAAGATTCCCAGGGTACCGGAGCCAGAGATCGGTACTACCCAGCCCTCGCGCTCCTCGCCTCAGGCGCACAGCTCGCAAGTCTGTGCCCTCGCCACCCTGTGCAGATCAAGAAGACGAAGTGGTTCGACGAGCCCCTGGAGATACTTCCTCCACCACCCCCAGGTAGCAGCCGCTCACCACCCCCAGTGCAGCCAGCCGCCGACCCAGTGCCTGTGGAGCCTTCAGAGGAGGAGCCCATGGAGGTCGAGTTTGAGGTGTCCGAGGGTTCGCTTGACGACACAGCGCAGTCGAGGTTCACCCTCAACTTCGCGTCGGCAGCAGACTACCCTGGTCCCAGTGTCTACCCCGAGCAGAGGCCACTGCGGTGGATATCCTCGACGAGTAGCGGACCATTAGTACCCTATAGCATGGAGTCTTTAGTTATTCTGCTATGCGTCAGTTATTTTCCCCTAGGTTATGAAATCTATGTTGGTATCGACTACACCGATCAGTTGTGGTGTAGCGATACGTTATCTCTTGCTACCTTTATATCGTTAATGCATTTGCTTGGTTCTTCATTGTGCCTATGCTTTTGTGTGTTGGGTTAAGGGTTAAGGCCTTCTCTCTTTTTCCCTCTCGTCTGTTCTAACCTGAAGATCCCAGCAGGATGGATGCACCCCGTGGAGCACGTGGTGGAGCCCGTGGAGGCCGCGGCCCGAGGCCGAGGTCGTGGAGGCCGAGGCCGTGATCGTGGAGAGGTCAGCCTGACGAGGAGCCAATCATTGAAGAACCTTTGTTTCTTGGAGAGGAAGCTGAGCCAGAAGAGGAGGAACCTACACAGGAAGAGGAGCAGTTCATGCCACCCACCACCACCGATGCCGAACCTGGAGCAACTTTTGTTCATGCAGACGCAGATCCTACAACAGATGGCTACTCAGATGGCCAATCGAATCAAGGGAACCAGCATCATCAACCCCAATCTGGTCTAGCTAGAATTTATGAGGACCAAGCCACCCACCTTTGAAGGATCGGCATGACCCTCTGGATGCCGATGACTAGATCAAGGACATTGAGCGCAAGCTCAACCTGGCCAACAGCAATGGGCTGGACCGTGTTAAGTTCGCGGCGCACCAACTCAAGGGTGTAGCTGCAGACTGGTAGGGAGAACTTCTGTGCCGCCCGTGAGGACGCACAAGATGTTTCGTGGAATGAGTTTCGTTGAGGCGTTTCCGCATTGCTCACATCCCCGTTGGAATCATGGAGATGAAGAGGAAAGAGTTCCTAGAGCTGAAACAAGGCAAGATGACTGTGCCAGAGTACCTGAGTAGCTTCACTCAATTGACTAGTTATGGGAAAGCCGATGTTGCCACTACAGCTGACAAGACGTCGCGATTTCTGAATGGACTGAACCCTGGACTCAAGGATAGGTTAGTCGCTCATGACTTTCCTACTTTCCAGCACCTGGTGAACAAGGCCATTATCTAGGAGAACACCAGGAAGGGAGCTCGAGGAGCACCGCAAGTGCAAGGCGCCGCAGCAGGGTCACTATGGAGCAGGCAGTTCTCGCCAGAAGAACAACTTCAACCAGGGTTTCAAAGGGACAGAATCAGAGGCCACCAAGACCAAGCAATCCAGCTCCCCGCAACTCCTATCAGACTCCCCGAGCTGAGGTTGGAGGCTTCCGTGCCAACACTGCAGGTAGACCATGCTTCAACTGTGGAGAAGAAGGGCATTTTGCCAATGCTACCCTACCAGAAAGAACACCGGGCCCTCTCCAGTGAAGTTCAACTTGGGATCAGCTGTCAAGACCCCGCAGGGCAGGGACAAGGACGTGGAGTGCCTTAGACCCCAGGAAGCGCACCCTCGTGCCCCAGGAGCAGTTGGACGTGGCAGAGTCAACCACATCACCGCAGAACAAGCTCAGGAGGCACCAGACATTGTTCTTGGTATGTTCCGATCAACTCAAGTTATGGTTCAGTTCTGTTTGATTCTGGAGCTTCGCATTACTTCATTGCAAAATCCTTTTGCCGAAAAACACAATTTTCAAGTTGGAATTTTGAATATGTCAATGGTTGTTCAATCACCTAGGGGTATGCTAAGGGACTAGTTCAGAGTGTCCTAAAGTGATCATAATGATCGAGGGAGTAGAGTTTCTAGCAAACCTCATCTTGTTAGATTCTCAAGGCTTGGATGTCATCCTAGGGATGAACTGGTTGAGTAAACACCAGGGCAAGATAGATTGTGCCAGTAGATCCATAGTTTTGACCAATGCTGAAGGGGATCACCGTGGAGTTCAAGCCCGAAACCCTCACTTCATCTTGAGAGGGCTTCTATGTTGAACAGTCTGAAGGAGCTAGCTGTTGAGGATGTCAGAGTGGTGAATGAGTACGCCGATGTATTTCCGGATGATCTACCTGGTCTGCCGCCAGACCGTGAGATAGAGTTTGCAATTGAGTTAGTGCCAGGCACTGCTCCTATTGCCAAGAGACCTTGTCGTATGCCGGCTAATGAGTTAGCCGAGATGAAGAAGCAAATTCGAGAGCTAGAAGAGAAAGGTTACATCAGACCGAGCACTTCACCCTGGGGAGCACCAGTGTTGTTTGTGAAGAAGGATGGTAGCATGCGCATGTGCGTGGACTATCGTGCCCTAAACGAAGTGACCATTAAGAACAAGTACCCTCTGCCAAGGATAGACGATCTATTCGATCAGTTGAAGGAGCAACTGTGTTCTCGAAGATAGATCTCAGATCAGGATACCATCAGCTGAAGATTCGGCCAGAAGATGTGCCCAAGACGGCATTTGTGACACGATATGGATTGTATGAGTTCCTTGTGATGTCTTTTGGACTCACTAATGCACCAGCTTACTTCATGAATCTGATGAACAAGGTGTTCATGGATTGCTTGGACAAGTTTGTCGTAGTGTTCATCGATGATGTGTTGATTTACTCCCTGAAGCGAAGAAGAGCATGAGAAGCATCTACGAATAGTCTTGGAAAGATTAAGAGCGCATCAGCTCTACGCCAAGTTCAGTAAGTGTGAATTTTGGCTAAAGCAAGTGGATTTCCTCGGACATGTGATATCAGCTGAAGGAGTAGCAGTGGATCCAGCTAAAGTTGAAGCTGTGCTCAACTGGAAGCAACAGAAGAATGTCTCAGATATCCGCAGTTTCCTTGGGATTAGCGGGATATTACCGCCGATTCATAGAAGATTTCTCCAAAATTGCAAGACCCTATGACCCAGTTGATCAAGAAGGAGAATAGTTTGAGTGGTCAGCAGCATGTGAAGCAAGTTTTCAAGAGCTCAAGAAGAGATTGACATCTGCACCAGTGTTAACTCTGTCGGATATTCGGAAGGATTTTGAAGTGTATCGTGATGCTTCAAAGCAAGGCCTAGGTTGTGTTCTTATGCAACAAGGAAAAGTTGTGGCTTACGCCTCAAGACAGTTGCGTGCTCATGAGGAGAATTACCCCACGCATGATATGGAATTGGCAGCCGTAGTACATGCCCTGAAGATTTGGCAGCATTACCTCATCGGTAATCGATGCGAGATATACACTGATCACAAGAGCCTAAAGTATATCTTCACCCAGTCAGATCTGAAATCTCAGGTAGAGAAGGTGGCTGGAAGAAAAATTATGACGTGAATAATTACCACCCTGGGTAAAGCCAACGTGGTAGCTGATGCTTTGAGTCGGAGAGCATATGCTAACAACTTGATGATTCAAGAAAGTCAACCCGAGCTACACGAGGAATTCAGAAGGCTGAATTTGAACATGAGTGTTGCCGAGAATGAAGAGATGTTGGAGGTCAAGACCACCCTTGCAGAGCAAGTGAAAGAAGCTCAGAAAGGATGATAAAGGAATGGAGGAGATCCGAGAAAAGATTAAGTTGAATGAAGCACCCGATCACAAAGAAGATGAGAATGGAATCGTCTGGTTCCGAGGTCGCCTATTGGTGCCAGATCAGACAGAGATTAAAGAAGCAATTATGAAGGAAGCCCATGAGTCTGCATATTCGATTCACCCTGGAAGTACAAAGATGTACCATGATCTCTGAGAAATTTTTTGGTGGCCCTAGTATGAAGCGCGCGATCACCGAATTTGTGTCACTATGTGATATATGCCGAAGAGTCAAAGCCGAGCACCAGAAGCCTGCCGGTTTGCTTCAACCGCTTAAAGTGCCTGAATGGAAATGGGAGGAAATTGGAATGGATTTCATCACTAGTCTTCCAAGGACATCCTCTGGGATATGACTCAATCTGGGTAGTGGTGGATCGTTTGACCAGATCCGCACACTTCATACCAGTCAAGACGACATACAATGGTGAGGTGCTAGCAGGACTGTATATGTCCAGGATTGTTTGTTTGCATGGAGTTCCTAAGAAGATAGTATCTGATCGAGGAACCCAGTTCACTTCTAGGTTTTGGAAGACAGTACACGAGGCACTGGGAACCCGGTTAAATTTTAGCACAGCATACCATCCGCAGACAGATGGTCAGACAGAGCGAGTGAATCAGATACTCGAAGACATGCTCCGAGCTTGTGCATTGACTTATAAGCGTAGTTGGGACAAGAGTTTGCCCTACGCCGAGTTTTCTTACAACAACAGCTATCAAGCCAGTTTGCAAATGGCTCCTTTTGAAGCGCTATATGGACGCAAGTGTCGTACACCCCTGAATTGGCATGAAGTTGGTGAGCGCGAAGTGTTTGGGCTTGACACGTTGGAAGAAGTCGATAAGCAAGTGAAGATGATTCAAGAGAGGTTGAAAGCAGCACAATCTCGATAGAAGAACTACTCGGATAAGCGTCATAAAGACTTATCCTTTCAAATCGGGAGATGCAGTATACCTGAAGGTATCTCCACTTCAGGGGTATCCGTCGTTTTGGAATCAAAGGCAAGTTAGCACCCAGATACATCGGACCGTTTGAGATCACTGCCCGTCGTGGAGAAGTGGCATATCAGTTAGACTTGCCGGAGAAGCTATCAATGTGCGCAACGTGTTTCATGTGTCGCAGCTCAAGAAGTGTTTCAAGAAGCCCGAGGAAGAAGCTCGGAAAGCCTCGCTTGATGATATAGAGGTTCAAGATGATCTGACCTATGAGGAGTACCCGATCAAGATCTGGATGAGAAGGTGCGAACCACAAGAAGGAGCATGATCAGGTTCTGCAAGGTGCAATGGAGCAATCACTCGGAAGAGGAAAGCGACATGGGAACGAGAAGACGACCTAAAGGAGGAGTTTCCAAACATGTTTTCTTAGCTCCGAATCTCGGGGTCGAGATTCTTTGTAAGGGGGGTAGAGCTGTAACATCCTCAAAATTCTGGGATTTTTTTTGAACTTTTTAAAACTTTTCTTGTAAGAGGATGTCGCTCATACTATTACTAAGGCGTGTACGTTCATTTGGTTCTTTTTCCAATTTGATTCAATTGGATTTGAATTAATTGTGTATTTAAATAGAGAGTTATTTAATTATTGGAGTGAAATAATTTTAGATTTGGCATGTGAAAATATTTTTGTTGAATTCTACAGGTTTTATTTGATTTGTGAGATTTTTCTCCAAATTTTTGTTGACGTGATTTGATATTTATTTGGCTTTTAATTCTTTTCCTGCCTTTTCTGGAAATCCGAGGATAATAAACAAAGATGATAAAATAAAAATAAAACCTTCCCTCCTTTCCTGGGCCGCGCGCCGGCGGCCCATCTTCTTTCCCCGCTGGCCACACACGACACGACGCAGCGCTGCGGCGCCCACGTCGTGCACGTCCGACGCAACCGCCACGGCCGTTTTTTCCCTCACGCGTGTGCACTGTAGATCCCGTTGCCCTCCTCAATAAATAGGTCCAGTCCTCTTCTTCTTTTTGTTTTTCCCATCTGCTATTTCTCCTCCCTGGCTCCTGTTCATTCTCCATAGAGTTAATCTAGTCCACTGTGTCGTTTCGCCGGAGTTCGCCGGAGCAGCCATCGGAGCATCGCCGGAGTCGTCGCTGCCACACTCTCATCCAACCTGCACGTCCCCGTCGTGAGCACCTTTCCTCTCATCTGCTAATCCTTCTCTGAATCAAACGTGCGCACATCAGTTCAGCAAGCAGCCCATGCATGCAACCCATGCAAGCATTGATGGATCAATTCACCAGCCTTCCAGTACTAGTCCATCTCCTCTTCTCTATATTTTTGCATGTCACCAAGATCCTTAGCAAGTCTTAGGTGTTAGTGCTAAAATGGGGTAATTACGACCCAATGAACCCACTGGTGCGGTTAGATTTTGAATCCGACCATTGGTTTTTAAATTCTTTTGAATTCGGATAAAATTTGATCGAATTTGAGCTAACTTTATACTGGTTGCATATTCTGGAATTATTTCTTTTCCAGTAGGTTACTAGCATGTGTAGGACCTTGTGAGGATCCGGACTTAACTTCCAGACCCTCCCTGTGTATCTCCTCATCAGTCCAGGATCAAGCTGATGAACACAGGCGAATTGATATCACTGCACACATCACGAAACATTTTAGAAACATAAACAATTGAGTTATAGCAGCGATAAGACTAAATGAAGTAACTAGGACTTATGTCCCTTACCATTCAGAAAACACAGCGAGAAAATAAAGCGTAGATGTCTCCATCTCAACCACAGGCAGTCGACGGAGGCCACGTGACCTAAACCTCAGCATTGACGTAGAAAAACCTCATATCTTCACCACCATCTTCAAAGATATCTGAACACGTCCAACAAACAACATGCACGATGAGTACTTTACGTACTCAGCAAGCCACCTGGCGGCAGATGGTCCTATTAAATTACATGCAAGGCTTCAACGGAAGGCTGTATGGTTCATTTGCAGAAAAGCAGTTTTAGTTGAAATATTACGGTAGATTCAAAGGCATCATTTTGATGAAAACCAATTTTTATTATCAGGGGTGTTTTTCAACAGGTGTGGTCCACGACCAACACACTCGAGCAAGGACTCCCGCCTTAGCTCGACCACAGGATTCATCAGCAAATGGGGTAGAGGGAAATAGCAAGGGGGAGAGGGACAGGTCCTTTTCATCAAGAATGAGGCATGTGCTGTCCATGACCGTGGACACGGCTAATCGATTAGTTTATTACTCTGCAAAGTTTGTACACTTTACCCACATGACACGATCATCCCCTTATGCCAAGCTGATCGGGCTTGTACACACGCCCATCGGTGTGTCGGCAGGGTGACCGTGACGAGGTCTTTTAGCTAGATCTCCCCTAAGGTGTGACATGCCCACCGGGTCTGGCTCGGAGTCGAGAGTACATCCCCGCACTCCGATCCCCCCATCTGTGCCGAGGGTCCTCGTAGCTACGTCCACCCCTTCTGCGGTACGGCAACATCGGCACCAAAGGCTGACTAACCTACTTGACCAAGCCAGTGCCCATATAGCATGTGGTTGTACTGTTGTCACAATTCTCCAACTTCAAGACTTCGGCCTTATGCGGTACGGACGACCAATGGTTCCTTTAAACCGGCCTTCTGCGGGTAGGACAACCATATGCTCCTTCATCACATGATCCAGCTGTTGCCCGCACCATATTAGATGGTAAGTTTCACCCAGAGTAGAATAGGAAGAATAGAGAGAGAGGGACAACATCGGGCATCCGGCCCTAGCTCAGCGAGCTCAACATCAAGTTTCAATTCGAGGATCATCGATCCGTAGATCATTCCTCCGTAGAGGCAAACAAAACAACCTAAAGATGAATTTAAGCATGGCTAAGCATCTCTCTACTCTATTCAGAATAAAGCCTATTAATCTACTCAGGGCATCAGTATAAAGGGCGACAAGCGGACAGGGTAAAAGGTGTGTCAATCGACACGCTAGCTACTGGAATAAAACAGCATGCATGTTTATAAACAATAAAATATAATGACTTCGAAAATATAGGATCAACATGATCAAGAAGAGGGAGCATGCCTTCGTTGATGAGTTGGTCTTCTTCTGCAGGAACTTGACCTTACCCAACTTCGCTACTTCCTATTCGTCGCAACAGCAATAAAGTGCAAGGCAAATAAATATAAATCCAAATTAAATATCAAATAGAAATACCAGAAGAATAGGGCTAGCAAGGTTGGATAGGTGTCAAAGGGCAAAGGCGAAGGGATAGGATTGTCGAGAGACAACTAGGAAGGTATGAGATTATATATCTCAACCAGATAGAGTACATGTACTCGAAAAGATGGTCTTCCGGATCAGATCATTCTGGAAAAAGGATAGATTTATGGAGGATAGAATTTGCATGTCAAAGACTCAGTGAATCCATAGGGGATATGGATCGATGAACAGATGGATGACAATAGCACAACCATATGATTAAACATGGAAACCCGACATACTAGTAAAATAAGCATAACCCTATCGTACTAGTACACAAGCAAGGTCCTGGCATGCTAGTCAGTTAGAAATGATAATAGACGACATGACAATCTATATGAACTACCATGCAACATACAACTGGACATCATGTAACAAGCTAGATAGACTAGGCATGAAATAGAGATTAGGCAAGGCATAGCATAGTACCAAACATATAATCGTGTAGTCACAATCAAATAACCATCATTAACAACGCAAACGGTGATTAAACTATATGACCAAATAACAACTAGCATCTACATCACATGCATCATACATATATGCAATCTATGACATAACATTAACTCTACTCATGCTATTGTGTGTATACAATGCAGCAATCAACCTAAACGTACTACACATAACAATAACCATATTTTAGTAAAGAATGATTATTAGCAACATATATGCATATATTATAATCGATACCTAAAGATTAACCATGTATGTGTGAGTATACACCACCTTATGGAAGTGTAACATAAGATATCAAGCTATGCATACTAGTACATACATATTATATGTCCATCAACTAACATACGATATGATTAAATAATAATAATTCAGTAAGGGATTATTATTCCAACATGTAGATTGTCAACAATATTAAGTCTATATATATATATATATATATCTCTATATGCAACTACATGATTATGCAACATAAAGTCATATTGAACATGTGCAACATAATTATGTTTAAACAAACAATTAAATTATACACATGACAGATATGTGTTCAACCATTGCATGACAGATTATTATCTAACACATGGATTAGTCTATGTATATATGCATAAACATATACACACAGCTGCATATGCAAACCACATGAAATGCATCGAATAAATATGAAACATGTGTGTGATCTTAACCATATTATACACAGAGGTTAATAACGTGACAAAACTATTATGTAACAATTCTTAAATAAATATGAATTAAACTATAGGTGCGTCTAAGATGTGCACGAACATATGCACATGCCACTATACAATATACATCATACAACAACCAATATTAAAGATAGACAGAGGCTAAGCATGTGCAGTCCTAACTATGTTCAACTAATAATTAAAATACAAATAGAGTTTATTTAATGTGCTAACCAAGTCATATCAAACTATTATTTAAACACGGGCAATATATACATGTAACATATATACATGACCATATATGCAAACTATATGAAGCGTAATATGTGAATATAAACTATGCGTGTAATCTTAATCATATTATAAACAAAGGTTACTATTATGAATAAATACTTTACAACACCATTAGTTAAAACAGGAAGCATCTATATATGTAATAACTTTATATTTTGCATAACATCATGTCATACTTCCATTTAAATCTACACATATATATCTTATCATGTTATCTACACATGATGACATGGGAATCATAACATGTTTATTAAACAATCATCGCCACGTGTGATTAAAGACACTAACATGATAGTAAGCAACCTTATGCCATATACAATAATAATCTTATGCGTGCTAGTAGATGTGCATTATACAAAGATCAACTACCATATGATATGTCATATTAATATTATCTTAGTAAGATTATGCTTCTACTATTATAGGTTATATGCAATATTAGGTTCGGTTATATATTGTATAACACAATACATGTGAACATACATAAGGTCATGCAATATTAAATATGAACAAATTTATCCGCAATATAAATAAGATTGAACATGATTGATCACATGATGAATTCTAAGCATGAACATTACATAAATAGAAGCAAGGACTATATAAGAACTAAGCATATAAATATATGAAACTATAGTCTAACATAATATACAATTTAATTTGGTGATCAAACAATGATGAAGAACATTATAGATGAACATAAGGTGATGCGGGTGATTTTGGATAGAGAATAATGATGGAAAATAATGGCATAATGTGCCACAAGACGATACAAGATTAACTATATGGGTGGTGGCGACGTTCGCAACACAAAACGGTTGGAACAGATTAAAGATTGGTTCTGGACAGACTGGACGGTTTTGGTTGCTGCGCGATGCTCGCTCAACGAAATCACGATCCGCCAATTGAGTTAGAAACTAGACATACAGAGGTAAAATCCCACCAAAGGGTTTTGGATAATTCTTAACGAGTCAACAGGGAAAGATCAGACAAGTTAGGTGGTCTGCAGATCGAATCTGGACATCCGCGGACAGCACGTCGGAGACGGATCAATTCCCTGCCAAACGGCTACATGGATCAAGGAGAAAATTTACAGAGGTGTTTATAGATACCTAAGGCATAACTTGACCAAAGGGATTGATGAAATACACAATGGATCAACTGCAAAGGAGGTGATAATGCCGAGCTACTGTTTCTGTAATCAAATCTGGACATGCACAGCAGCACAAAGAAACTTGATTTCCCGGAGATTGGACCATTGGATTACCTTCAAATTTTGTGAGATGATCTTGACAACATTATCTAGGATCTCACCAAATGGATCTTGAAAAGGAGGTCCGAGCTGACGAGGGCATCGTTTCAATCTAGATGCACGTGCAGAAAATCTGAGTGCAAACAGCACGTTAGTATTTGGCGATTTCCCGATGATTGCACCGTTGGATCTTCACCAAATTTTGCAGAGAGGTAGAGGAAAAGGTTAAGAACAATCTCACTGAAAGGGATTTGCTAAAAGATGTTCGAGGCGACAGGAATTGGCAAAATACTGAGGTGGGACGTGCTGTTCAGGAACTGCACGGGAAGAGAAAGGGGGGGTGGCGGCTGTTTAGAGGGGTTGGGGGCTAGGGTTTCGTGGGAAAAGAGTGTGGGGAAGTGGGGAAAAGGTGGGAGGGGTGTGGGGTATTTATAGGAAGTTTAGGGGAAGGATATTTAGGTCAAAACTTATTGAAAAAGAGGTGGCGACGCATGCTGCGTTACGCAGCACTCGCCGGGGTGGCTGCTCAAGGGAGGAAGTAGATGGCGGGATGCCGGGTGGGGATGTGTAACATCCCCATTTTTATTCTCTTTTAGCTGTGCATCATGGCATGGCATTGCATTGCTTGACTTCAAACTTTGGACTAGAGTTTAAAAGAGGAAGGAAGGATGGAAACCTAATCGAAATTTTAAAGAAAATTTAAAGAAACCTAACATCTAGTTGGAATCATGTGAATTGTGAAGAAACCAATTTAAAAGGAGGCTGGAAACTAGTGCTAAATTTGAGCAAGAAGTGGAAATTGAAACCAATTCAATTGGAGCAATTTGAAAACAGAAATCAATCAAAAGAAAAAAATTAGAAAACCTAATCTACTTCCCCCCCGGCCGGGCCTCTTTCTTCCCCGGCCCACTTCCCCCGTGCAGCCCACTTGGCCCGCCCGGTGCCTCCTTCTTCCTCCCTCCTCTCTCTTCTCACCCGACCGCCCCCGGTCTTCTCTCTCCCGCCGCGTGGCCGCAGCTCCCTGCCACCCACGCCAGCTCGCCCACCCCTCTCTACATCCCTAAAAACCCCCTCCCTCTCGGCTCACCCGCCCTCCTTTCCATTTCCTCGCCCCGGTTCCCCGCTGAGCCCCCTCCCGCCGTCGCCGTCCGCCCCCACTCACCGCGCCGCTCCAAGCTTGAGCCCGAGCTCCTCCAGCCCGAGCCTTCACCGAGCTTAGTGCCACGCCGCCCCGGTCGCTCCCCAGTGCCGTCCCCGCCATCTTCGCCGTCGTCCCCGCGCCGCTTGAGCCTCGCCCCCGTCGCCGACCTCCGCCACGCCCGCCTCGGAGCTCTGCCTCGTCGCCCCCGTCGCTTCCCTCCGTCTGCCCCGCCCCCTGTTCACCTCCCTCCGGCCGCCGCTCCGTTCGCCTCGCCACCGGAGCCATCCCCACCTCGCCTCGATTTTGTCGCCGCCGTCGCCTAGCACGTCGCCGCCTCCCTCCTAGCCTCGTCGTCCTGGCCACCCGCGCCGCCGCCAAGCCGCCCTCGTCGCCGGTGAGCTACCGCCGCCTCACCCCGACGCCTCCTCACCGCCTCCCCTCGCCACTGGCCGAGCCTCCCCGCCGGCCAAGCCCCAGGCAAGCAGCCGGTCCCGACCGGGCTTAAGTAGGGCCCTAATGCCAACAGTAGCTAGTTAGGGCATAGGTTAGTTAGGTAGTTAATTAGTTAGGTTAGTTAATTAGTTGGTTAGTAGGTTAGTTCGGTTAGTAGAGTTAGTTAGGTTAGTTAGATAGCTAGGTCAGTGGGTAGTTAAATTAGTTAGGGTTAGTTAGTAGTGTGTTAAAAGCTAGGTGTAGTAATTGCAAATCATCGTTTATTAATGCTTAACCGAATGTTAATGACTGCCATTGATGAGTAACTAGTATGATTAATGCAGTTCTTAAATGTGTCTCAATGGCAATTGGGTCCCACACGTCAGAATTAAAGAAAAACAATAAAGGAAAAGAAAAGAATATGACATGTGGGCCCCCTTGTCATAGACTTGGTCTATGTTGACTCCAATTTGACCTAGGGGCCCACTGTCATCCTCTGTGGGTAGAATAGGGTTAAGTGAGAAAAGTAATTTCTGGTTTATTATTTAATTTCTTTACTGAGAAAAATACAACAAAGGGGTTTAAATCTTCAAAAATTCATAGAAAATTCATCCTAATTCAGAAAAATGCAAATAATATATCAAAATGTTCAGAAAAATGAGAGCTATTCAATTATGTCATATTCATCCATGTTTGCATGCTAGGAAAGATAAAATTGACTAAAAACTCCATTTAGGGTTTCCCCGAACCCCCGGAAGTCTTCGGATCGCGATATCTTGCGCATCCGGACTCCGATTAACCTGATTCCAGTTGCATTAGTTTTAATTTCGAATCCTCTAGCTCATGGCATGCATTGCATCTCATGCTAAAGTTCGTCATCGTGGTGTTCACACTGCGCTTGTTCGGTGTTTCGTTCTTTCCGATAGGACCGGACGATCTCGACGAGTATAGTTTAGAGCAGGATCAGGACATAGTAGCTGAACCGCAAGGCAAGCAGTCCCCTTTGACCATCTTGAGGATAACCCACTATTTGCAACTTACTATTTGCTTTTAAAATCGTATTGCATGCGTTCCACTGATATTTTATGCTAAGTGTGAACCCTATCCTTTGCATGAAAACTTACTTTGTCACTCAATCAACACCACCGGCCCTCCCAACCTATTTAGAGTGAATTACTTGTGTTGTAATATTGCTATTATAGCTCATGGTGCTTAGACCTGCTTAGCTGGATTCAAGTCGTAATTCCTGGGATGGCAGACAAAACATAATACTCTGGATGGGTTAGCGGTTAGGTGGTTGTTCACCGGGCGGTGATTAATAAACTTGACTAATCTCAAATCGGGCATCGACGAGAGGCCATGCTGGGAGCATGGTGGGTTGTCTCGTTAATCCCACAAGGACCGGTTGCCGGCGTACATTGACCCAAGATTTTGCGTACTACTACACGGGTGTATATGGGCCACCCTCGACCGAATAATTTGTTTAGGCTTAGGTGATGAGCCGCATAGTTTGCCGTTTTCGTGACTTGGGTGCGTGGAAAATGAGAAGGTGGTGTGGTGCAACAATATAGGAGTGAGGGTTACACACGGTCCGGGACCGGGGATGTATCACCTGACACAACTAGCGGGACCACGTCGAAGTATCGACCGAACTGTCGTTCGTGGATTAGCCCATTAGGGCGGCTCATACCTAGGTCGAAAACATTGTAAAGGTCGTGTTCGATTCCCCTCCGCCAGCACACCTCGTGAAAGTGTGTAAATTGCATTGGCATTAGGAGTCGATCGATACGTGTAGGTAAAGATGTACACCCCTGTAGGGTTTAAACTATTCGAATAGCCGTGTCTGCGGTTATGGACAGCTTGGTGATTACCTGCGTCGAATTAGATAAGTATAACCCTAATCTAAAACTTGCCAACTTTAAGGATGTGGTTTTAGCGATTGCTTCCTCCCTGGTGGTCGAGGAAGAATCGAGGGTTTTCGTGTGTTCGATGGTCTGCTTTAGGTTTTATTATGCAATTTCAGCTCCTCTCCTTGCAAAGTATTCTAGTAGACGGATGTCAATCTATTTACAGGTATTCTCGAAAAAACAAATTAGCTTTCTGCAAAATAGTCCACAGATAGCCCCTTCTTGATACCTGATGCATCTATTATTAATTTCCCCTGTAAGTCTTGCGGAGTACATTTTGTACTCACCTTGCATCCGTTGATATTATTTCCGTGCAGAGGAAACCACTCCCGCAGCGGAGGGTTTCTACGTTGAGGTAGACGCCGACATTGACTAGTCGCTGGTGATCCCGGGCAGTGGTCCTGCCCTGGGTTCGGCAGTTTGGTTTATTCTGCCGCCGCTTTTGGCCCTACCCTTAGGCTTCTCAGCCAAACCTAAACATCCGCTGTGTAAATAACTTTTGTTATGAATATGTTGTTAAGTTTCCGAACAACTAGTATTATTGCAGTTTCGGTCGTAGAGTCTCTGTTATGATACTAGTTTGTTCTTTCCCCCTGTATCGTGTACAATGCGTGTATGTTTGGAGTGCATGATGCAGGTAGGATTTCAGAGTCTTTAACATAGAGTTATTAAGTTTAATTACTCCTGTGAAGCGACTCTCCACTGAGAGGTTGGGAACTATATCACCCTACTCCAGCCGCGCATTCGTTTGCCGGGACGAGGTCGGGGTTGATGTTCCGGCTCAGTGGGAAAGAGTGAGGAGACCATATCGCCCTACTGCTCTGTGCATTGAATTGCCGGAGTAAGCTTTGGGGTTGACGTCTCGGGCTATTCGAAGCCATATCACTCTACTCCTCTCGGATTTGACAACCGTGAGTTGAGGTCGGGGTTGACGTTTCGACTTAACGAGTGATTCCTCTTAAGACTCTCTGTTACGGAATCTGGGGTCCGACAGGATGAGCCGGGATAGCGGCCATAAAGGAAAGGAGGAAAGAGAAGGAGAAAACCAAAATAAAAACAAAGAACAGTAGAGTGAGATTGAATATCAAACGAACTCCGAAAATTCCGAGAAAAACTCTAGAGACATATTCCAAGTTTGAAAACAACTCCAACTCAAGTGGCATTAACTCAAATTAACTCCGGTCCAATTTGTGAAATTCCAATTAAGATTTAATAAATGCAAGAATAAACAACGAAATTTTCTGCTCTGAATTTTGAATAGAAAGATTTTTGAAAAGCTCTGAAAATCAGGATGTTACAGACCTTACCTGAAATTTTTCATGATTTTAGGAGCTATGCATGATTTTAGATAAATGTTTTTGTCTCTGTTTTAATTATTAAATGTAGAAATACCTTCTGTTTTTATAATTTAATTTTAGTTTAGAGTTGTACTTACTGTTAAGCCAATTGTGGTAAATTTTGGTAAAATTCCAGTACTGTTTGAATACGCTAATAAATCGTATGCTAATTCTAGATAATGTTCACGTACTAAATAGTAGACTGCTATTATGATTTTTCTGTAAAGTTAATATCTTGCTGTAATAATTAGTAGCACTTGAATTATGTACTGAATATTTAATTCTAATAGGTCTACCTCTAAGTTTCACAATGTTAAGATATTTTTCATGAACATGGCAATATTTCCAAACACCGACAATATTAAAAATGCACCCGTGTCATTAGTTTTATTTTCATCGTTCAACCATGACATGCCTTGAATTGATGGTATGCATAGGTCAGTACCTAACTTTGTATATGACATGTTGGCATGATTAAAACTTCATTGTTGTTGATTAAGGATTTTATTAATTAAACAAGTAATGATAAATATTTTTATATTAATGTAAGAAATAATTAAAATATTATTTTTATCTATATATTACTAATGTACCGTGTTGCTGGTATTAAATATTTTAATTAATTAATCAATATTATTTATTTATTTATCTATTAATACCGGTTGCGACCCCTCTTTAGGAGACCCCAATTAAGGACCGTCCTAGGGTTAAAACCCTACCTCAATTTTCGACAAACTCTGTCCATCGTCGATCACCATCTCTCTTTTGCAGTCGAATTTTTAATTGAAATGGTTATTTATTTGTCACTTTATTTCCATTACGACGATTAGGGAGTGACGCCGATGACGCCGGACCCGACTTCGAAGGACACCAACTCGACAACGAAGGCATGCCCCCTCTTTCTTGAACATGTTGATCCCACTATTTGCAAAGTCATTATATTTTACTGTTTTTAAACATGCATGCCGTTTTACTCCCGTAGTTAGCGTGTCGATTGACACACATACACATTTATCTGCTTGTCGCCTTGTACCTGTTACCCTGAGTAGTTTATTTAATATTTCAGAATAGAGTAGAAATGATGCTTAGCCATACTTAATTATTCCTAGGCTGTTTTTATCTTGCCTCCGATCTTCGGATCGTTGTTATGATTATTGAAACTTGTTGAGCTCGCTGAGCTAGGGCCGGATGCCCGTTGTTGTTTCCCTCTCTCTTTCTATTCTATCCTTCTCTACTCTAGGTGAAACTTACCATCTAAAAGGTGCGGGCGACAGCTGAATCATGAGTTGAAGGAGCAGATGGTCATTCCTCATGAGTTGAGAAAACCATCGGTCATCCGTATCGAATAAGGTCAAATTCTTGATTTTGAGAAATGTGAAAAACAGTACGACCACATGCTATATGGGCACTGGCTTGGTCAAGTAGGTTAGTTGAGTCTTGGTGTCAACATTGCCGTACCGCAGAAGGGTGGACGTAGCTACGAGGACCTCGGCACCAAAGGGGGCCACGCAGGGTAGGCGGGTGAACGCTCCTCCGTGTCGAAACCTAGTGGGCATGTCACATCAAGATGAAATTAGCTAAAAGATCTCGTCACGATCTCCCTGTCGGTACACCGATGGGTGTGTACTATGCTGGCGACGGTCAGTGGCAACGAGATGAGATGGTGTCATGTGGGTAAAGTGTACAAACTCTGCAGAGTGTCAAACTAATCGATTAGCCGTATCCACGGTCACGGATGTCACATAACTCATTCTGGATAAAAAGACCTGTCCTTCTCCCCCTTGCTAATTCCCTCTACCCCAGTTCTGGAAATGAGATTAGGTGGTTGGAACCTATGGTCGAGTTTAGGCCGGATGCCTTACTCGCATGTGCTGGTCGTGGACCCTCACGTTAATATGAAACCTCTGAAATGAAAACCTGATTTTATATCAAAGCCGCCTTTGAAATTATCGTAGTATTTAAACCCTAAAATGCTTTTATGCAAAATAGCTATACAGCCTTCCTTTGCAGCCTCATGTACATTGGTTTAGGTGTTTCCCTACGAGGGGGCACGCTGAGTACGTGAAGTACTCATCGACATGTTTCGTTATGGTGGTGGACAGATGACTACGCTGCCGAGGACGTTGACGGCGACTACTACGATGATCCCGAGGAGTGAGGTCGCGTTTACTCCGTCGACTGCCTGTGGCTGAGATGGAGCCTACCAGTTTATCGCTTTCTGTTCCGCTGCTTTATTCTCTGTAACGGTCATATGACCGAGTACTTGTTAACGTCATGTGGCATATATTTCGTCAAGACTATGTTGTAATAAATTTGACAGGGCAATGTTATCATTTCGACTGTGTTCATCAGCTTGATCCTGGACTGATGATGATACACAGAGGGGGTCCAGGAGTTAAGTTTGGACTCTTACAATACAGATTTAATGTTTGATTAGCATGACATAGAAATTCTCCTTAACTTGTTTCCAGACACCGATAAACATTGAAATACCCAGGTTAAGTGCTATTGCACAACCACATTGTGGTCTTTTACTTCCGCCTCATGCTATTATAAGCTTATCACAAGGGCAGGACGATTTTCAATGGAATCTCAACCGTTCTCGGTAAAATCATTATACTTGCTCTATTGCATACTGATGTCCCAAATATGAATCGGGGGTTATAGAAACTAAAAGTTCCTGTGGTACCTTCGTCGGGGAGTGGTCTTAACTCCGGATAACTTAGCTAGACGACATTGGCAAATAAGCCAAAAGTGTTGTTTTGTCAAAAAGAGAAAATTCAGCATCATTTTTTCAATTGTTGTTTTGCACGTTCTGTATGGTCTATCATCCAGGTGGCTTTGGGTCTTTTCCTGCCTCGTAGCATTTCCAACTTGTTTGGCAATTGGCTTTGTGGAATTAGGAGAGATCTGAAATCTAAAATCATGGTAGGGGTGACCACCCTTTGTTGGTCGTTGTGGCTATGCAGAAATGATATGGTTTTTGATAAGCGAATAATATCTTCTCCATTGCAGGTTATATATTTACATACACACTAGCTTCATACTTGGGCTATGCTTCAGCAGCCAGGTTCTCGGGATATGGTGGTAGTGGTGTGTACACAATTGGAACGAGTGGTGAAGGAGGTCTACACCCAGCATGGATGGCGGTCCAAGCTTAGGATTGAAGCTCTATAGTCTTAGTTTTTGTTCTCCATTTACAAACTCTTTTATCTTGTTTTCCCCTAGTTATGTGGAGGATGAGAGTGAACTTTTATGGTTGTATCGCCTTGATGTTACGATAAGGGTCAATGAAATCTTCCTTTATCAAAAAAGTGAAGTGCTATTTACTTTTAGAATTTGACATTGATTACAATGTAATAGAACTTAAACTAATATGGTAACATATCAATTACTATGTAAAGTGAAACGACCTAGGATATCATCTAGATGAGAGGTGAATAAGCGTTTTTAAAAATGATTGCGATCTAGTCCAATTCTTAATATGGAATTTAACTAAGGAGATTTTCAAAAGATGTTAGGACCTCAAAATTACACTCGACTTATGAATGATGTATCACCTAAAATACCGAGTAATTACCTAACATACTATGCATATAAGAACATATACATCCATCGCCGTTGGACACTTTGACACTGGGCCAACATCTCATATGCCCCACAGACGTATGTGTCACCGTTGGCCAAGCTGAGCAAAGACACACATCAAAGCAAAAGTTGAATAAAGTTATAAAATCTTGTAAAGACTTAACATCATTCTCAAGCACGTTATGTAAAATGATCTCGGAGGAACCCAATAAATGTACCCACATCCTAACCTAGCCACATGGCTAGTGGATCTCTCAAGAGCCCAGTACAAATACACATGCCTAGCCGGCCAACACATCTCAGCTAGTGGATCACTCAACCTCAACCATCATAATTGGCGGAATGTGAGAACAACACCAATTCTTCACGCCCACCACGTATACTTCAAAGTCATATACATATGGTATATGGGTACCACACAGACAACTTGTATATCACAACATAAATCCTAAAGAAAGAGTTACAAAATACGTAATCCACGTTCCATACACAGAGCAGTTAAATAATTTATAAAAAACATGACTAGAAGGTCGCTCAACATCCAAAAGTAACTTAGGACAACAAGGGAAACGTATAAAAATACTAGAAGTGTTTCGTAGTGTTGTTATCTCATAGATGGCCAGTTATGACTACCCAATACTCTCTTATAACACTTCCATCGTGGGTGAATGATAGAGCCTAATGACACCAGCATCGACTACAAGACTGGGGGTGCATACGTTCACCTCGCACATCGATCCATCAATTGAAGCAAAGCCTCAGCTTTCACATTTTACTTATTAGGTTTCATATTCATTAATGAAAATTAAAATCACAAATCATTGGTCATGATCCACCTTTAACCCTAACATGTTAGTGATTTCATCCATCACAACAAACAATATTTAAACTATGCGATCAAGCATAATTTATCACATCTACAACAACCATCGCATAAATTAAATGAGGACTCTTAGTGAGCCTGCATGCTTTCCTTGTTGATATGGCTCCTAATCATGATGAGAATCAATCTCGTAAAAGCCTCGTTGCCAGGTTCTACCAAAAGACATATCGAAATGCTGGAAATGATAAAGAAGGCAATATATCAACGCTAGGGAATTAATATGCTATATGATGAATGAAATTCATCCTAGAATTTAGTAAATGAAATATCCTAGAATTTAGTAAATGAAATTATGAAACTAGTTCAATTGGTTTCACGCAATTTGGAATTATAGAATTAAAGTTTTGGATTTTTTAAGTTTTATATGAACTCCTTAGGGTTTAAGGGCATATCAGTAATTTCAAAATTTTGCATAACAATAACATGTATGAAAATGGTAACATGAAATACTAAATACTAAAAAATAATTTTACAAAAAGTTTCATCTCGTCTGTAGTTAATATGAATTTTCTAGATTTGTATATGTTTAAAGCATTTTTAGCATTTTCTGTCTTTTTCTTATTTAAATAAACAGAGGAAGACATTTTATACTCTCCCAAAACAAGCTATAGGATGACTTGTGGGACCAAGAGTCAATATTGACTGGTCAATTGGCCTTTAGGACAACTTGTCATACACAGTAGAATATATTTTTATGTTTATTTAAACTAATGAGTCTATGACAAATGAGGTCCATCTATCAGGTTTTAAACATTTTATTAAAATGGTTACTTAAGTGGTGGAGATTGATCGCCATACTCAGAGAACATTTAAACAGTTTTGAACAGATTTTAATCACTGAGACCCACATGTCATACATAGGGCCCAACGGCTAAAGAGGCCCCAATAGTATAACCGGCCAGACCCACTGATCAAACTTACCGGCGTTTTACCACCAACAGGACCAAGCGTGAGCCCGTGGCGGCACAGAGATGCGTGAACGCATCAGGGCACCAAATCACGCGTGTTTGCAGCGTTGGGTCCCTAGAGGCGTCACGATCTCATTTCTGCGGTCAGGAAGATCGGAGGCTATCCAGGGATCCACCAAGGCTCACCAACAACGATCTACATAGACCAACGACGAATCTGTGCCAATAGAGGGAGAGAAGATAGAGGAGTGGTGTGCCAAGTTTCGGAGCTCACTACGAAGATGGAGGCATGATCGACTGAGGCTGTAGTGGTCGAAGAAGGTGATGCCACGGTGGCTGGTAGTGAGGAAGACACGACATTGTCGGGGAAAGGGGAAGGAGGGGTTGAATGTCTTGGCTCTTCACAGTAGTAGCTCCAGACCTCCTAAGCATGGATCGATGCTCGGCTTCGCTTGAGGGGGTTCGCAACGGTGGTTCCTCCGGCAGTGACGGTGGTCCTCTGGCTGACGGTGACGCGGCCCACCAACACACAAAATACAAAAGGAAGAACACAGTGAGCTAAAGAATGATGAGGAAAGAGGAAATATGTATTGGTTCATGCTGGGGCTCACCGTAGGGAAGAAATCGTGCTCGGCGGTGATTCCACCGAAGATGAGGGAGACGATGGCTTCCAGTCACCTCACTAGGCTCCTGCACCTGGAAAGCACCAAGATGACCCTAGCTTGCTGCGGCGATGCTAATGTACATGGTTAGAAGGCTTCTCTCATCTATAGACGCGTTCGATCACGGCGTGCCATGCGGTGCGCTCGCCGGAACTCCCAATGCCGTAGGTGTTCCAGGTGATGGGCTCGACGACAAGCTCCAAATCTGCTAGGGGAGATGCGCAGCAAAAAAAGGAGCACAATGATGAAGCTGGTGAGGCGATGGGGGTTCACGAGTGATGGAATCTAGAAGGGGGTGAAATGGACGTTGACGGCTAAAGACGGGTCATCTCGACAGTGTGGGCTGCGGTGGCTCTAGGGACGGAATGACACGTGGCTGCACGGAGAGGCGTGCGAATGCATGAGTACAACAGTGGGTTGGATGGCAACATCAACGATGGGTTGGACCTGCTCCCGAGTTCGGGCGGCGTTTGCTGCGCGTCTAGCTGCATGGAGGGAAAGATCCGACAAGTAGGGCCTGCCTGTGGATTACGGAGGGAGGAGAGGAGGGCAAAGAGAGTTCAAACGTAGGTTTTTAAATTTGCATAAATTTATAGATGTCCTTTAGAATTTTTATGACCTATATGAATTTTCTCAGATTAAACTATGTAAGTTTTTAATGTAATTTAAATAGAAGTCCTAATTTGCTCATATTTAGGTTTGAACTTTAGGTAGGTGAAATAATTCCCAAGCATTTATGAAAAATTTCTATTTCGGTTTAGGAAGATAAACAAACCACAAATATAATATTTAATAAATTTTAAGTAAGCAAAACTAAACTCACTTAATTTTTTACAATTCTGCAAATTTTGAAATGGTTGGAATAGCATTTTATTAAAATATGAAAATTGATTTCAAATCACTTGAAAATGTTCATAGACCTTCTTGGAGATGTTTAAGACTTATAAAAATTGTCAGAGATTATTTTGGATGAATTTTTCTTTTATATTTTTATTCAAGTTGATTCTTGGTCAAAATTGCAAGGTTTTTAGTGAGCAATTTTAGTTACTATATGCAGAAATGAGACGAAGGAAAACTTTATTACATGTCACACCCTGATTTCCAGCATCTCGAAGTTTCCGAAAACCTAAACCCTAATACGCATATACTTCTCAATCATGTTGCAAACCTATTTGGGATTTCAGTTCTTCTCGAAGCATATCATTTTATGAGAGCACTTGAGTAGGTTGCACCATCGTGCAATGAACCCGAGTGGTAACCCCCCTTTTTATCGTATGTGCATATTAAACCCTAAATAGTACACACGCACCCTATATGCACGAGCACAGTCCGAACCCAAACCCTAGCGGCATCCCACCCATCTTTGCTCCCAGCTCTCAAAATATTGATCCTAATCTCCCCCATACCCTACCTCTATCGTGCCGTCGCCCGAAACCCTAAAACCTAAGCTACCGCTCTATTTCTTAAATAACCTTTTATCGGGCAGAAACCCTAAAATCCATATCACATGTGTTTTCTTCCACCCAAAAATTCTGAAAAAATTTCACAAACTTCTTGAAACTATTTGTCACCAATTTGTGAAATAATATTTGAGGGTCCAGTGCAAAAATATTGGATTACATTCAAATTTAAATTCTGAACAGATTTCCATTTTGAACTACAACCCATACAAACAGAGCTCAGAAAAATTCCATAAAATCCCACAATGCTGATTTCAGTACCAAAGACTCAAATGTGCAAAAACATGAATATGTCCAGTTCAAGATTTTGGCTCAAACTCTGTCGAACACCTTGTTCTATTTTCTCTTCTTCATGAAATCAAAGACCAAACCCTATCCTTTTTACTCCAAACTTTCTACCAGACTCCCTAATCCGCTGAGGCACCTTCCTCAGCCCTTCTCAGCTTAGTAGGAAGTCCACTCTACAGAATTCAACCTCCTTGTCGTCTCATGCCGATATTGGCAAGACATTGGCAACCATGCTCCACACGATACCCATGCCATTTCTCTACTGCATCCTCCCTCTCTGGTCAGTTCAGCATCACTGGCTTACTTCTGCACCTCCCCAACACGCCAGAGCACTTGTGCACGTGCACACGCCGGCCTGGACGCGCCCTGGCATCACTCTGGACGCGCACCAGTGCACGGAATTGCCAACCAGCAACAGCGTCCACGCCATCTCTTGGCCAGTCGTTGGCTAGCCACTCCCGCATGCCTCAAACGTTGCTCTGGACACCCGCCAACCCTTCACGCCACTTGCTGACCGGCCCAGCCCTCCACCGCTTGCCCGACGCCATGACCGGAGGGA
Source organism: Stipa capillata (assembly GCA_019208055.1). NCBI lineage: Eukaryota > Viridiplantae > Streptophyta > Magnoliopsida > Poales > Poaceae > Stipa > Stipa capillata. Next base: position 230,529 of record JAGXJF010004774.1, on the reverse strand, counting down.
CCACCCTTGCCTCCTCGCAGCCGTGCCAATAAGGCAAGCAAGCTCGAGCTCTTGCCCCAACCATTGTTTCCCTCCTATTCCCTGGAGCAGCCAGCTGTCGCTAGAGCCTCACCATTCCCTTCCTTCCACCCGCCGAACTAAGTCCCATCTCCTCTGCCTACTCAAAGTCCTCCCAGCCCCGAGCTCCAATCGCTGTTATACCACTGCCGTTGTGCTCCCCGTGACCTCCCGAACCGATTCCCTCCCTCACTCTCTCGAATCAGTGGCAAAGCCCCTACTCCTTTTCCTCCCCGCCGGTGGTAGCTCACACCAGGCATCGGCCTCGCCACCCTAGCCGGCAGGTGAGTTTCTCACCCGAGGGGCAAGTGGCCACGCCCACCGACCGCTGGGCCCTGCCCGACCTTGGTCCCGCACCACAGGAGCCCCAGGCCAGGCCGCTTACGCGTGGGCCTGCGGCCCGCCCAAGCTATTTTCCCGCGCAGCTGAAGACGCCCCGGCCTCCCTCCGTCTTTGCCGCCAGAAGGCGTAAAACCTCTTTGAAGAAAGCGCAAATCCAGAAAAAACCACTGGTTTTCCTATTCCAGAACTGGCTTAAACCTTGGTTCGACCGGTTCACCTAGAAATAATCCGGTTCTCAAGAAACTTCCAAGATAAAAGTTAGTCCTAAAAATATTTAGAAAATTTTGGTTCAAATAGATTTTCAAAAATTTAATCTTTTCTTGCTGTACAGAGAGTAATTCAATATTCTTTTAAATTCAAACACCTTTTGAAATTCCTTTTGAGCTTTTGATCCATTCCAAATTTTTTTAACATGTTAAGGCTTTAGTCCTCTGAACCCATGCACAAGAATGCATATATAGGCATATGTTGCATGATTCAAAATATGACGAAGGCGTTTATGAAACCTAAAACCCTAATATCAAGCCCTAGGCATATCTATACTAGGATGACATCTGAACATGCTAAATTTCTAGAGTGTATGAAAACCAAGATGCATGCATGCCGATCTCGATGTATTTCCTTTATTTGGCTTCCGTTGTGCTGGGTTTCTTATCCGAGGTTTTTCTCGAACGTGTAGTTGACGGTGTGAGGTACGTTCGTCAGGAGGAGCCAGAATCATCCCCGTGTCCGGATCAAGACTAGGAACTACCAAGCAAGTTCTCCACCCTTGATCATGTTGAATCCCAAGTTTACGAAATGATATGTTGTTTACGAAACATACATGCTATGTTTTACAAATCGTTATTTTATGTAGAATAGATATGTCCGATACTTAGGTAACCCTAGCTCGACCCTGTACTCCTTGTCACCCTAAGGACTACGTCCCCCGAAATACTAACGGGAAACCTAGGGTAGATTCTATACATATATCTGGCTTAGACCTGCAATAGTAAAATTAGGTTTGCAAAAAGGGAGGAATACTCTCATATTTCATGTGGTGAATATTTGAAAACGGACCGTCGTGTCCGAAGGTGTATGAAGGTAGTATATCCTTGGGTTGGGATATTTTACCGCAAAGAGGTTTTGTTAAAACCAAAACAAAATGGAGAAGATTTTGATCCGGGTCGGAAATGAAGGGGGAAAGCAGGAAGCTTGTTAAAAGCGAGGTAATGCCCGGCGTGGTTCTCGCTACCCGTTTACGGGTGTGGTGTGAAGTCCCTCTCGGATCATATAAGGACCGAACTTAAGTGCCGTTTGGCCAAGTCTTACTGTACGTCCACATGTCCTTTATGGGAAGGACTTGACCTAGTACCCGGCCTGAGACTAGCATGAACCCGTAGGCAGTGCGAAGTGTGCAGATGAGGTTGTAGCCTCTGTAGAGAAAGCTCCCGTTGTAGCGGGACCGTGTTCGCCACAAAGTTGAAACACCAACCTCCTTGTAGCGATGTTACTGACTCAAGCTAGGTTTGGGATATGTCCTTCTGGCGGGTTTATGGCTAGGTTTACTTCGGTGAAGAGTTTCGTTGTACTAGCCCTGTCAGTATGCGGTGCATAGTATATCTAGGGTGACCTACATCGTGTGGGTAAAGCCGTACCACCTCTGTAGAGGGTTAAAACTATTCGAATAGCCGTGTCCACGGTCAAGGACGAACTTGGTTAGGCGACACTAAAGTAGATTGGAACCTCAAAATCAAAATGGTTATGTGTTTAAGGACGCGATCCGCCGAGTTCGCAGGGTGACATGAAAGATCCCTATTGTAGCGGGAGGAATGAAGAAAAAGGGTTCCCGTTGAAGCGGGCAACCGTCGATATCCCCGTCGCAGTGGGTGAGCATATGACTCCCCATTGAAGCGGGTGATTACCAGGCTTTTCCGTTGTAGCGGAAAGCACAGAGATGATCTTCCCGTTGTAGCGGGAAGAATGCTGAAAACATGTATTTTATCTCGCTGCGTCGAGACCGTTTGCGAAAACTGCTTTTAATATCTATTTACATATTTCAAATGTAAACTTACTTTCCCGCACAATATGAAACCTAGGATAGAGTCAGCTTCTTGATAATTCCTCGCATGTTCATATCCGTAATAAACTCCCTGGCGGAGGGCTTGCGAGTACATTCAATGTACTCACCTGGCTTGTTATGTGGCCAGACGATGAGGAGGAGTACCAGTCTGGAGATAGCCACAATGACTTCGAAGCGTAGGGTTTCAACCCCCAGTCAGTTGCCTGTGGTTCGGCATACCAATGGGATATCTTCTATGTGTTTATTCCGCTGCAGTTTTAATTCGGCCAATAGGCCTGGTTTGTACTAATAAAGACCAAATATAGCTATTTGTGTAATGAACGATGTATTGCATGTCTATGCTATCAAGTGCTTGTGTGTGCTAGCCACTGAGTATGGGACTAGCATGGTAAACACATGGGTTTATCCGGCCTCAAAACCGGGTACGCCATATTACATGATGATGATCAATGATCTCACTTATTCCTTGTTACAAGGATGGGTCACACATAAGATCAGCTCCTACAAAGTGTAGGCTTAACTAAGTGCATAAACAAGTCTAAGACATGATACACAATCCTAGGATGACAAGCAAACAAAGCAATTTCTACACAAGATAATTGTGCAATTATGAATAGCAAGATGTGGATTGTGAGAGAGTAAAAGACAAAAGACACAAATGATGTTTATTCTCAAAGTTCGGATATCCACCGATATCCTACGTCTCCATCGAGCAAGCTAGTCCCAACGAACAAGTTAGCTCTGAATCAAGCTCTTCCTAGAGATCCTTGCCTGTAGCAAGACCCACTCACTATGGATAGCTCATTCCTTTACTCCGGAGATGATGAGCTCTAGAAGCACTCACTAGTCCTCGGGCCTCTTCACAATCTTCTTGAAGAGATCACCAAGCTCAACTTCACAAAACCGTCTAGGAGGCGGTGACCTTCAAGCGTAACAAGCTATTGGACTCACATTTGAACATAGTCGACACAGAGAGCTCAAACCGATGCAATCGCCAAGTGCAACACCATGTACAACTTCCTCTCACACCTCACCAAGAGCAACTCATGCCCTATAGGCTATTAAGTCGTGGAGTATAGGAAAAGATGTCAACCAATGATCCCTAGATTTGGAGCCTTTATCCTCAAGCTGGCCAATGGGGCTATTTATAGCCCACCCTAAAAAACTAGCTGTTACGCACTTTCTATACAAAAGTCAGAGGTTCTGGGATTCAAATCAATGGCTATATCAGCGGACAGAGAGGAAACTCGGAGGTTCTGACTTCAAACACGGAGGTTCCGAGATTCAAACCAACGGCTATATCATAGGATAGAGAGGAAACTTGGAGGTCCCAACTTCCAATTCGGAGGTTTGAACTTTCAATTCCAGACGTTCCAAGATTTAAAAAATCAACTGAGAACACATTTTAGAGAGTAGTCTCGGAGGTTTTGACTTCAAACTCGGAGCTTCTAGGATTCAAAGTTGGAGGTTCCAAAACCCAATCTCAGATATTCTGACTTTAATATGGGATATTCCAAAATTGGAGATTTCAGCACAGCGAAAAGCTACCTAGAAGGCAAACAATTGATCCAAATTGAGAAATTTCTTCTCCTCGATGCAACGATGCAACTGAATCATCAAAAATCAAGATCAACAAAAAGGAGGATGCAACTTATACAAAGGTTTGAGTACTTGACATGCGACTCATTCAAGCTACTCGTTTCATAGCCCCTCTTGATAGTATGGCTATAGTCCGCTTTCCTGCCAAACACCTTGAGACCGGTAAAATGATAAAATCCTAGTCTAGGTATACATTTTCCTTGTGCATTCCACTTATGTCTCGATGAACACAATCATCCATGCTCCAAGCCGGAATCACCCTGATTACCATTGCTTGACGAAGTGATTCCTTCATAATCCCTTATGGGAAGCCTTCTCTTGAAGACCATCTTCACATGTCCGTCAACATTTGATGGAACGCAAGCTTCAAGTACATATCCCACACGTGTCACTTGACATGAACTTATCTTGCGCATATTGTTGTCATCATCTCTTAATGCTTTCTACTTAAGCTTGTGGTAATGATCCTTTCATCTTGATGAACATCATCACTTGATGCCAATCTGCACTCGAGCTTTGTGAGATCATCCACTTGATGCCATCTCCCTAAGTGGTACTTAACCCATACACTCACTTTTCTCACACATAGAAATGGGTTAGTCCACAAAGTGTAATTCACAATTGCTTACCAAGTGTACTTGATCACACGATCATAAATGGCGCATTCTTTAAACTCTGTCATGCTCTCTTGAAGCCACATATTGAATTCCTCTCTTGAATTCCATGCTTTAGAACCTTAATCATAAACGGCTCATCTCATGAGCTAATCTTGACCTTGAACGTCATCTGTGTTCAAGGCTTGTTCTTCTCTTGAACTTCACCTCAATCATATGTGGTTCGCTTCCTGAACAGAATCTTGATCTCTTGAAGTTCACTTCTTAAGCTTCTTCTCGATTACATAAGATTCACCTCTTCAAGTCCTTGATCATTGATGTGTCGCTCGATTGGATGTTCTTTATCACACAAATCCATCCAAAATCCTTAACGCATCACTAGTCATGGGCTTCACGAGCTTGTATGTTCATCCTCTTGATTCAACCTGACGGAGTAGTACCTAACCCATATACTCTCTAAACTCAAGAAAATGGTTAGTCCACAAACCTAGTTATCATTAATCACCAAAATCACTAAACACAAGTCTAGGGGTGATGTATTTTCATAAAATTATATTAATTTTGATGAGTTTACCTTCCTCAATTTCCACATGACCTATTAAACACCAAAGCACACCAATGGGCTCGAGAAGAAATATGTTATCTTCTCTACTTGCACATATGGATGTTATTAGACTAACTACAATGGCATTATCAATCATGACTTTATGCACTCAAACATTTGCTGATAGCATGCCAATAATAGTAACAATACCTCAGCCTCCACAATCCTAAGATGACCTCAAATTTTATGTGTCAATTGAACATAAGTACAATAAGAAATATTTTGATACACTGAAGATTTTAAATTACACAAGAAGTGGCTTGTTACAAAGTTAGGATTGATAATTCATGCCTACAGGTTTGCACTTTCTAACATCTCCAACTACATCAGAAAAAGAAATAACATCTTCACTACATGATAGCCAGGACTACAACATGTCCTATACTCATAGTAATCAATAGTCATCTTCACTAAAACCGTAGTACCAACAATTGGTTGTTGCAATTATACAGTGCATCCTATTGATTCTAAAGTTGTCACATTAATGACAAATAAATTGCCTTTGAGTCGTCCGCCCTCGCCAAGACTAAAATGATGCATTCTGAATTTCTAGTTACTAATATTATCTAAGGAACACCATAGTTACTCTGGTAATTACGCTGCTATATAATAAGACATACTTGTACTATTTTATATAAAATTCTAGTTTCTGTCATTCAGAATAGAGTTGTTCTAGGCCAAATCCACATTTTATAGCAGAAGTTGTATGAGATTTTTCATAGTTTGGTGTGGGAATGTTTGAGAAAACATGCATTAAACAAAATGTTTAGATGGAAATAGTAGCAAATTAATTAAATATTTTTTTAGTAGTTACAACCATATGTAATAATAATGATATTAAGTGCAGGTTCCTGAATGTGTATAATGCAATAAGAGAAATGAAACTCATTTAGTAGAATTTTTGGATAAATGTCATACACATGCTAATTTTTATTTTTATTTTTATCAATATATCAAGTTTAAAAATAAAAAGTGTGTTTTTCATCTCTCAACTATTACCAGAGTATAGATTTCATCCCTCAACTCTAAAACCACCCAAAGTTGGTCCCTCAACTATAAGTATTGTGCAGTTTTTATCCGTCAAAGTGGTTTTGTCTAATTCAAAGCAATTTAAATGATGTGGCGGCTACATGTAGGCCACACCATCGCCATGTATTTTCCATGTCACAATTTCTTTCATGATATTCCATTAATTTATTAAATAAACTAGTTACTAAAAAAATTGGAAAATTAGAAAATTCTAAGAAAACCATAATTCAAACGTTTATCCAATTTCCTACTTATTTTTCTGTGATTTTTTAATTATTTTTATTTTTTGTTGTGAAATTTATTTTAAAATATATGTTTTTTGAATAGATTTTCTAGAATATTTTTTATTATTTTATTTTTTCTAAATTTATTAAAAAATTTAGTATACACATGCATTGTTTTCAAGGAAATTGATGATGCGGCAATCATATGGCGATGACGTGGCCTACATGTAGGTGTCATGTCATTCAAAACCGTTTTGGAATGGACATAACCACTATGAAGGATGAAAATTGCAGGGTATTGATAGTTGAGGGATCAATGTTGGGTAGTTTTAGTGTTGAAGGATGAAAACTATGCTCAGGCAATGGTTGAAGGATGAAAAATACACTTTTTCCAAATAAAAATGGTTGAAAACTAGTCGTGTAGTAGTGAGAAATAGAAGTGAGGAAGAAAAAATCAAGATGTCACACAAATTTTAGTTTTCCTAATTAAATATAAGCGAAATAATAAGGATACAATTGGTTTCTTCTGTAGATTAGTTTGTAAGCCCTACATATATTTACGGGGTGTCCATTTTGATACCTCTTTTAAGTATCTCGACAGAGGTTTCTGGAGGTATGAGTATCTAAGTAAGGTGCAACTTAAAAGAGACTTCTGGATTGTACGATGAGTATCTTGTAAGATAAAATCCAAATGACAATATTAACATATAACTATTATACTATTTATTTACAAACCAAATTACCTCTAAGATGTGATTTTGGTAGCTGTGTTTTATAATGGTAAATATGATTTGTGACCAACCCAAATACATTTTCCCGTATTAGTGCTTGAAATTCAAAAGGTTCCAATATTACAAAGGAAAAATTGTAATTTTCATCTCTCAATAATTGCCTGAGCGTAGTTTTCATCTACAACTCTAAACCATCCAAAGTCGGTCTCTTAATTAACTATCAATAATGTGCAATTTTCATCCCTCATAGCGGTTTTGTCCATTCCAAAGCGGTTTTGAATGACATGGCACCTATGTGTAGGCCACGTCATCACCATATAACTGTGCTATCATCAATTTCCTTAAAAACAATGCATACGTATACTAAAACTTTCAGGAAATTTAGAAAAAATAAAAAATATAGAAAAATTATTGAAAAATCATATATATTCTAAAAGAAATTTCACAAATAAAAAACATAGAAAAATAAGTAGAAATTGGACAAATTTGAATGTATGGTTTTTTAGAAATTTGTGATTTTCTACCATTTCATTTTTTAGTCTTCTATTTTATTTAATAAATTGATGGAATATCATGAAGGAATTGTGACTAGCAAATACATGGTGAATGCTTGGCCTACATGTAGGTGCCACGTCATTCAGAATCGCTTTAAAATGGACAAAACCATTTTGAGGGATGAAAATTGCACGGTATTAATAGTTGAGAGACTAATTTTGAATGGTTTTAGAGTTGAGGGACAAAATCTATAATTCGACGATAACTGAGGATGAAAAACACACTTTTCCTATTATGAAACATCGTCTGTTGCCCAAAAGTTTGATACACTGGTCATTCATCGGTTGTATTTTTTGTACAGCACAACAATTATGATATTTTGCTAGTACATATAATTTTGAACATTATACATCTCGGAATTTTTATGTTTTAAGATAAAAACGCTTTTTTCACTCCCTCCAGCAGACAATCCCATTCTTCGAGGCAGCTTGGCATTCATGTTTATTTTTTCTTATGAGTTCTACTTTGGCATTCATATCCGTTGGGCTCCGATTGATTGCACCATTAATTCTAGGCAAATGTCATCTCGCTACTTACTATAATCCAATTGCTAGGGTTAGGCATCATTTTTGAGAAGCTGTCAGGGCCTCCGGTGGTATTAGACTGGATCATGCATGGCCATCGGTGCTGCCATCCTTGCTGAGTTCGTGTTGTTCACTCAATAGAAGTAACCATTGCGCCAGACTGCACTTGCTGCCAGAGTGCATCCCTTCTACACTGATTGCATGTTTATAATATAGGCCACGATGGATACCGTGGCAAAGATGACTTGTCTCCAAGTTCTTCGACTACATAAGCATTGAAAATTTGTTTATCTCTACTCATCTACTTTTGCAATCTTGGATCTCTATTGGCTAGATGCTTATACTTATGTGTAGGTTTCGCTAAATTTGATTGAAACAATATATACTCTTCAAACTGACGACGTGGCAAAGGATTCAGATTTCGCGTCTTCCTGTGATTCATTTGAGGCTTTCATTGAAACAAAGAAATTTTGGAGGGAAAAGGGAGGATTGCAATTCTAAGAAAAAATTTCCAATACCATGCCCTTTGAATCATACGATAGAACTGCATTAAAGAAATATCATAGGGCGAGAGTCTTTCCTATAAAATTTGGAGAAAACCAAACATGAGATCTAACCTAATATAAAATTTTCAGTGAGGAAGGCTGCAAACGAGTCGAGTTTGAGCGAGCTAGACTAAGCTCAACTCAGATCAACGAGTGAGCTCTATTTGAGTTGAGCTGTAGAGTTGGCTTATATTCAGCTTGTAATGATCTTGTATAGACTTTGAGCCACTTCCGATCTAGATAAAATATTGCAAATTGTGGTTTTTCACTTGTTACACAATATAAATATTTTAGGCTAGTTAGGCCACAGCAACCATGTAAGGAAACATGGAAATATAAACGGCCATTCAAAATGACACCATGATATAATCTAAATCTTAGAAGTAGCATGGTGCCATGGTTCATCCATTCTCAAACTAAGTGGCTGTTTGGTTTAGCTTTTGGGGGAGCTTTTCCCTGAGAAAAGCAAAAGCTAAACCAAAGGGCCAGCTTCTCTTCCCCGATTCGCAACAGCCAGCAGCCGGAGTACGTTGAAATTGAGCAGCTCGCGATACCCAGCTTCCCGCAGTGGTCTTTACCGCCCACCCGAGATTGCCCCTCGCTTTGAAAAGAATTACACGAATATGCCCTTTTATCCCTTCTTCTCAAACACGGCGTGCTTCTCTTCCCCGATCCCCTTCTCGCACCACGGTCTGGTCTGGGCCTCCGCACGCCGGCCAGCCAGCACCGTGACGCCGCTCCTCCCGCAAGGCTCCACCGGCGCCACTCCACCGCCGCTCCTATCCCCCGTTGCGAGCCTCCACTGGTCGCGCACCTCCACCGCGGCTCCACCCGCACGCGTCCACCGCCCCGCCACCCGCACGCCTCCGCCGCCGCTCGTCTCCCCCGCTGCGAGCCTCCACCGCAGCCCTCCACTTCGATTTCTTCCGGATCCCCTTGTCGCAGCGGCAGATCTGGCCCTCCACCCGCCGGCGCGAGCTCGGACCGTCGTGGGCCTCCACCCGTACACGTCCACCGGCGTGAGCTAGGGCCGCCGTTCCCCTCCAGCCCCATCGACAGCCGACCGCATCCAGCTCTGCCTCGTTTCATCGACTGGATCCAGGACGTCCCCGCCTCCATCCGCCCCCTCCGCCGACCAAGGCGTCCACCGCAGCCCTCCATGGACGGCAGGTCCACCGCCGACCAGAGACGTGGCTTCCCCGCCGGCGCCGACTGGATCCAGGGGTTCCGCGCTTGCCCCGGCTTCATCCGTGCCCCGCATCCAGGCGGGTTCGAGGGAGGACGTTGCCTCCACCGACGCTGTGTCGTCGTCCCGCACGGCGTCGGAAGCCGCGTTGTCCTCCGGCAGCGCCGCGGTGAGCACCAACGCCGAGTTCGTCGTGGTCCAAGATCAACGCCGCCTCCTCGTTCCGCAGGGCCACGCCAAGCCCACTGCACCGGCAAGCTCGCCGGCGTCGCGTCGAAAGGTACGAGCTGTTGTGCACGGATAGTAACAATTTTTGGTTCGCTGCTGCAACAGAGATTTGTATTTACCGAGTGCTAATCTGTTGTTCTTGTCTCAACCTTGGACTCTATTTTTCTTGAACAACAATGAATCATGTAGTTGAAATGTCCTGGAATGAACCAGATAATTTGTCCTGAAGTATAACGTCCGGTGTAGTTTTGTCTAACCTGATTATTTTGTATGAGTAGAGCAATTTGTACTGGTCAACATGAATGGATGGAGCAATTTTTGTGTTTTACTTCATTACTTGTTAGCGCGAGAGAGCAGTTTGTGAGTTAACTTGAGAGCATTTGGATATTGTACTTGTCAACAAAAATTCTAACAAATTTCTTCCTGGTGCAATTTGTTCGAGCTTCTTCCTTCAACATGAAAAAACAAAAAAGATTTGGAAGAGTAGCCCTTTCTGAAATGTTTGATGAATTGGGGGTTTGTTATGTGTATATACAGTCTCCTTATTTGGTTGCTAGAAATGCTATGCTGTGTTGCTTGCATAAGTTTCTCACATGATCCCGTGGGCCAGTATGTGTGCTCACATGATTACTACAAAAACTCAATGACGGTGTTAGTCAAAATGCAAAACCGATCAAATTCAGCTAAAATTCAGCTTGTTTTCTATCCACTTCTATCATCAATTCGGATGCTTCACTTTGAAGATTTGCATCATATACTATCATAATGTGATAAATAAACTGTCTAAACTCAGCCTGAAATCACTTCAACTCATCATAAAAGATATAGACAAGAGAAACAGTTTTACGTGCACTGCTTGTTTCGCTTTTGATTGCACCACTGATTTGCCATTTCCTTCTGGATTTTGAAACACTAGATGAAACTAAAGTTGAAGCGCATATTTGTAGGAATTACGAAGTATAAAGATACTGAGGTTGGCCAAATTAATTGATATGTGTGCTATGTGTATTGAAATCTCTCTCATTGTGTACCAGTGCATGGTTTACTTGAATTAAATATGTACTTCTCTTACTTCATAGATCTACAGCTGTCACTGATATCTATTTACTAAATGAATACCTTAGCTATAACTAGTATTTTTACCTCTTCATTTAGCAGTAAGATGGATGTTAGCTTCGTGTCTTCATTAATTTGGTTTTGTGCCATGCTTAAATTGTTAATTGTGTTAGATGTCCGGAACGAAGGCAGTGTGGGATGCTTTACAACAAGGGTGTTTGTAGAGATTTGCAAGGATGAAACCATAGCAGGGAATAGGCCTAGCGGTTGGTTGAGTTCGGCTGGGTATAACAATCTAGAGGCTAGATTTTTCGAGCGGACGGGCAGACGGTTAACGAGAAAGCAATTCAAGAATAGATGGGATTTTATGAAGAAAGATTACGTGCTATGGGTTCAGTTGATCAGCTCAGCAACAGGTCTTGGTATGTGCCCGATAAGGAAAACTGTCGACGCATCTGATGAGTGGTGGAAGACGCAGATTGCGGTAAGTGCATTCTGAAATCCAATTGTCATGTTAAATTTACTTGGAAGTACCCATAATATCGTAAGACATTTTCTGTTTCCGATTTCAGCTAAACAAGGAGTATGCCAAGTTCAGAGATGGTCCTCCGGCGAACTTGGAGTGCGTGCAGGTTATGTTCGGTAAGGCTTTTGTGACCGGTGATAGTGCCACCGTCCCTGGGATGGAGCTTGGCGGGGAGCCTAGTGCTATTGATTTGGAGGGGTCTGGTTCTAGTACAGATCAAGTTGAAGAGGGGTCAGGGTCAGGGTCGAAGAGAAAGAAGAGAGCAAAGGGCAAGGGCAAACAAAAGAAAAACAAATTTTTCGAAGAGTACAAGAAGGTAGCACGTGCTATATCCTCTACTTACACAGGCTCAGTCCAATCTCCAGCTGCCAGCGTCCTACAATCAAGGAGGTCATGGAGTTGATGCTTGAGTGCGGTGTTATACAAGGGACTCCTCTTTTTTTTCACGGCATGCAACCTAGCTCTGAAGCCGGATATTAGAGAGTTGTTCGTCGCAATTCCTAGTAACGAAGGAAGGCTTTATTACCTGCAGACTGCACATGAGGCCGGACAGTAGTATTTCACTTCTATGTACTATTTGTATGTTCTATTTGTAGCAACTGTCATGTGTTTCAGGATCAGTGTACTTGTATGTTGTACTATTTGTAGCAACTGTCATGTGTTTCATTCGCACTACTTGTATGTTGTACTAGTTGTATGAACTGTCATGTGTTTCATTCGCACTACTTGTATGTTGTACTAGTTGTATGAACTGTCATGTGTTTCATTCGCACTACTTGTATGTTATACTATTTGTATCAACTGTCATGAATGTTAGTTGTACTGTACGGTGTATTTCTATAAACTATCAAGGATTATTATGATTTATTTATGTCGGTTTCTTGTATGTCTGTTTGAGCAGATGAGTGATGAGGAAGACTATGATGAGAATATTGAGGAGGAAGACTATGATGATGAGGTGATGATGAGAATATTGAAGAGGAATTTGGACATGCTGCTGGGAGTAGTGTTGAATGGACTGCTCTTAATCAGTTGCAAAATTTAGAACAACTGAGACAGCTAGCAATGCTGGGTGAAGAATATGAAAACAGGTACTTGAACAAAGAACCTTATCGGTGTCCTATACAAACTGGATATTCTTGGACAGTTGAAAAGCTCAATCATAAAAAATCTTGCTATAGGATGTTAGAATGTTTAGGAGAATATTTGATACATTGCATCAAAGCCTAGTACAGAATTATAACTTAACATCAACTAGGGACATGACATCTATAGAGAGTTTGGCAATGTTTTTGTGGATGGTTGGAGGACCTAATTCTGTAGGTGATGCTGAAATAGTATTCTGTAGATCTACATGGACTGTGCATACCAAATTTTATGGAGTGTTGAATTGTTTATATAGTATGTCCCGTGATATCGTTACACCAAAGGATGCAACATTCAGCCAAGTCCATTCAAAGCTACTAGAACCCCGTTTCCGTCCGCACTTCAATGGTTGCATTAGTGCAATAGATGGCACACATGTGAAGACCCATTGTCCCGGCAGAGAAGGCAATTGAGTATAGAAATCGGCACGGATACACTTCGCAAAATGTCATGGCATTTTGTGACTTTGACATGCGTTTCACATTCGTTGTTGCCGGTTGGTCGGGATCGGTACATGACACACGGGTTCTAAACGCCGCACAACAGAAGTTTGCAGATGTATATCCAAGACCACCTGTGGGTAAGTACTATATTACTTGTGCACGCAACTCCGTTAATTATACTAGCATATAGATTCTTATATTATTGTATTTGTTATGTGTAGGCAAGTACTACCTTGTTGACTCAGGATATCCAAACAGGACCGGTTATTTAGCTCCTTATAAGGGAACAAAGTATCATCTACCGGAGTTTCGCATATCGCCGTGCGCCTTCAGGGAAGCGTGAGGTGTTCAATCATGCTCACTCATCGCTCCGGAATGTGATTGAGCGATCGTTTGGAGTCCTAAAGATGAAATGGAGGATCCTCTTAGATGTTCCAAGTTACCCAGAGGAGACACAAACCCGTATTGTTCATGCTTGCATGGCTCTTCACAATTTTATTCGGGATAGCAAACTCCGTGATAAGGAGTTCCATAAATGCGATGAAGATGAGGACTACATTCCTGATGTGGGACAGACAACCTCTTCAGGAAATGAAGATATACATGGTGTTGCGATGGATGGCAATTCCATGAACATTACTCGGGAAGGAATTGCGGATTCCCTGTATGCTGCAAGAAGGCGTTAGTTGTGTTCTTTATTTTGAGTATGATTTGTATAACTTGTTATCTCTACTAAGACAGCGAATATGTTGAGTACGTACTAAATGTAACTCATTGCACGGTAATTGTAAGCATCATTGTTCATCAAAATCCGATGTTATTCAAACATTTAGCAAGGAGTAATACAAAATTGATGAGGTAATACAACAAATAAAATTCAAATAAGAGAGAGAAAGAGAGAAGAGAGAGATAGAAGAGGGACACATAGAAGAGATGAGAACAAAGAGAGAGAGAAGAGAAAACAAATAATGCAACTTGAATTTTTGTTAATTTTTTTGAATTTTTTAAAATTTTATGAATTTTTATTATTTTTAAATTTCCCTGAATTTTCTTAAAAGTTTCTGGATTTTTCTTGACTTTTTTTGAATTTTTTCTGATTTTTTATAATTTTTCCTCATTTTTCTAAATTTTCTCCTGATTTTTATGATTTTTTTGAATTCTTCTGATTTTTTATGATTTTTTTTTCTATTTTTCTGATTTTTTTTAGAACTTTTCATGATTTTTCTGATTTTTTTAGAATTTTTACTGATTTTTTAGAATTTTTCATGATTTTTCTGATTTTTTTGAATTTTCCTAATTTTTTATTTTAAAATTTTTTTCTAATTTTTTATAATTTTTCATGATTTTTTAAATTTTTCCTGATTTTCCTGATTTTTTTAAATTTTTCTGATTTTTATGATTTATTCTAATTTTTCTGGATTTTTTGAATTTTTTGGGTTATTCTAATTTTTTTTCACAAAATTATATAATATACACTGTAGGGGCATTTCAGACATTTCCTCATACAACAGCCAACAGCCACAGCCGAACCAAACACGTACAACGCGGACTCACGTTC
This sequence comes from Stipa capillata, assembly GCA_019208055.1. NCBI lineage: Eukaryota > Viridiplantae > Streptophyta > Magnoliopsida > Poales > Poaceae > Stipa > Stipa capillata. The sequence continues at coordinate 215,500 of JAGXJF010004774.1, read as the reverse complement.
CAACAGCCACAGCCGCTTCTTCACACAGCCAGCCAACAGCTGCTTTTCCAACAGCCACAGCCCAACCAAACACGGCCTAAAAGACAATACTTAGGGCCTGTTTGGTTGGGCTGTGGCTGTTGGAAAAGCAGCTGTTGGCTGGCTGGTGAATAAGCGGCTGTAGCTGTTGATTCATGAGTCTGCGGAACGAACGTGTTTGGTTCGACTGTGGCTGTTGGCTGTTGTATGAGGAGAAAAGTCCGAAATGCCCCTCCGGATACAAATACACATACAAATACACATACAAATATAAATAAAAAAATACAAATACAAATAAAAAACCTAACCCTAAAAGGGGCCAGGGGGCCACGGGGCCGGCCACCCCAGCCCCCGTTCACACCCGAGCGCCGCCGCCCTCGCCTCCCCGGGGTGCGCCGTCGGTCCTCGGTCCCGCCGCCGGTCCTCGGTCCCCGCCTCCGGTCCTCGGTCCCCGCCGCTGCCCGGTCCTCCCTCGGCCCCCGCTCTTTCCCGGACGCACGCTCAGTCCCCCGCCTCCGGTCCCTCGGTCCCCGCCGCCGCCGGTCCTCCCTCGGCCCCCGCTTCTTTCCCGGCGCCGCTTCCGCCCCTCTCGGCGAGCACGCTCGGCCGTCATCGGTGGCCGGAGGAGGACCGGCGGATCTGGATCTGGACGGGACGGCGGGGGACGCTCGGCGGACGACGACGGCGGGGTCAGCAGATCTGGCGGGCTTGTGCCCGGAGCTCCTCCCCTCCGGCTCCTCCTCTTCGGCTCCTCCCCTCCGCCGTGCCTCCTCCTCTCCGGCTCCTCCCCTCCGGCTTGCCCCGGTCGGATTCGGGTGGAGGCTTGGCCCGCAGTGGCTGGATCGGGTGGCGGGGGGGCGGCGGAGGCGGCGGGAGGCAAGGGGAGGCGGCAGGGGAGGGGATGGACGGGAGGAGCAGTGGCCGCGGGAGGGGTAGCGCGTGGAAAAGGTGGCGACCACTGCGGGAAGCTGCTCCCGGCCGGCTTCCCGCAATGGCCCCTTTCTCCACTTCAACGTCGAAGCCGCTGTTGCGCACAGCCGGGGAGAAGCTGCCCCTTTGGTTTAGCTTCGGCTGTTGTCAGGGCAAAACGCACCGCTGAAGCTAAACCAAACAGGGCCTTAGTTGTAACAAAAGATGACATAGGTTCATAGCATGACAGATATCTAAAAGGGACAAAAAAATCATGGTCGAGAGTAGTTCATATAAAGTATCCAATGCACAGATATAGCATACTTACTATGTTGATTAGAGCTATATCGAGCTAAATTGAGCGAGCTAGTCTTGGCTCAAACTCAACTCGTATTTCAAGCTGCTCATGCTCCATTCATTTCTTTTCAAGCCAATCCCACGTCGATGTCGAACAAGCCTCGAGCTTTTTTTGGGCCTCTAAGAGTTCCAATACATCTCCTTTCTTTGTCTAGTTAAATAACGCGTGGTCTCATGGAATGAAAGGAAGGAAGGAGTCAAGGAGGCCATAGTGTGGAACTATGACCTCCGGTAGATTTAACATCTGGACCCACGAGCAATTGCTGGTCATTAAAAATTTGAGTAGGAATAAGAGAGAATATGGTTTGTCCATTCTACAATATGTGGATGACACCATTCTATTCATGGGCCACGATGTTGAACAGGCCAAGAATCTGAAACTCATCTTTTGTGCTTTCGAGCAATTATCGAGTCTTAAGATCAACTTTTACAAGAGGGAGATTTTCTGCTTTGAGAAAGCCAAAGAACACGAAACTCAATATACTCAGCTTTTTGGATGTGAGTGAGAGGCCATCCCATTTAGATATGTTGGCATCCTAGTGCATTTTCAAAAGTTCAGGAATAGTGACCGGAAGGTTATGAAGACAAATTCGAGCAGCGACTAAGTAACTGGAAAGGGAAGAATTTATCCGCTGGTGGTAGATTGGTACTAACCAATCCAGTCTTATCCAGTTTATTAATGTTCATGTTATCCTTCTTTGAAGTGCCAAAGAGTAAGGAAGCACCTAGATTATTACCGATCCCGGTTTTCTTATGACAAAATGACAGCCATGAGCACAAATACCGCCTAGCTAAATGGAGCATTGTATGTAGGCCAAATGAAAGTGGTGGTTGTTTATGGTATTAAACAAAGACAGCTTTGGCAGCGTCTCCTAAAGAACAAATACCTTAGGGGCTGAACTCTAGCACAAGCTGAATTCCGCTGTGGTGATTCCAATTCTAGTCAGGTTTGATGAAAATTAAACACCTTTTTTGGATATGGGCAAACTGCAACTACAAAATAGACATCGAATCCGCTTCTAGGAGGATACATGGCTTGGCAACACACCCCTGTGACTACAATATCCCATCCCCTATAATGTGGTTAGAAGGAAGCATGCCATAGTAGCACAAGTCTTTCAAACCAATCCTTTAAATTTAGATTTTCGATGGACGCTAAATGGGCCTAAGTTGGTAGCTTCAAATGAGCTAGTCTCTCATGTATCCGTAGTTAACTTGGTGAATCAAGAGGATAACTTTATTTGGTCTTTACATCACACATGCACCTTTTCAGTCGAGTCTATGTACAAGGTTCTGATGAACTCCAGCACCCAATTCCGGCATAAACATCTATGGAAATTGAGTGTCCCACTAAAGGTTAAAAATGTATGTGGTATCCAAGCAGAGAGGTGGTTCTACCTTGCTAGGCGCAATTGCCACATGAGTAAATTTTGTTGTTTTTGTGATCATAAGGAAACCATAAACATTTGTTTTTCGACTGCCTTGTTGCTAGACTAGTTTGGGGGATCGTTCACATTAATTTTAATTTAGAGCCACCAAAGGACGTCTCTCATATGTTGGGGCAATGGCTGTTTGGGGTGGGACCTACTTATCTTTCATATTTTTGTTGGGGCATTAGCGTCTCTTGGTCTATTTGGTTATCTTGAAATGCTTTTTTACAAACAGACTTTTCATCATCCAAATCATGTGATCATTGTGTGTGGCAGTTTGCTACTGTTTTGGATGCCCTTGTAGAGACCGGAGTTACAAGAGGTATAGCCGAGGCAAGCCGACAACTAGAGCTTGTTGCGATCGAGCTATTCTCGTCTAGCTTTTGACGCAGAACTCGGTGGCTAGACGAAGCGACTTCTTCACCTTGGTGTGCTGCGATATTGTTAAAAAAGAAATTCGTGCTACTCTGTTTGTTTGACCATTCGGTGGCTAGTTTGTTTGACCATTCTCTATGGTGCCTTCTGAGATGCATTTTGAACTTTGTAATACTCCCTCTATCCCATAATGTAAGGTGTATTTTGATTGATTAAGATAAGCTTTTGATCATCACTTACTCTATTAATATGTGATTATGTGATACAAAGTCACAATCATAAGTAATTACATATTAATAGAGTTATTATTAGTTAAAATCTTATCTTAACCAACAAAAATACACCATACGTTATAAAATAAAAAAAATAAAAAATAATATTAAACTGTGTACATCTTCTTGGTACCAATAAAATTCTTAAAAGAATCAGTCACCAAATATGGATTGCCTTCCACGAAATGTTTCGGTGTCAGGAAGCGGCCGCTTGAACGTGTCGCGAGTCACGACACAGGGTCAAAACAGAGTAGAATCGATCCACTGGAGTTTGTCGAGATATTATTAGTAGCTCCAGAGCGCGACATACTGCTCCGCCGTCGCCGCAGTCTCCGTTGTCCCAGTACGCCCCGGCGGCCAGCGGCTGGGGCTGCGGCGGCGGCTCTGTGAGCAGCTCCTGCGCAAGGCTCGCGTAGTACCTGTCCAAGTCCGCTTCCTCGAAACAAGTCGAACCCGAACATGTCGCTGTCCAGTGCAGCCGACACCTCAAACGCTCCATCAGCAGAAGGCTCCGAAATCTCCGACGAGTGGGCATTGGCACTGTGCACCGGCAACGCCGCGGACACGCTGGAGGTGACCTCTTGGACGGCGGCGCTACTCGCGGCCTCCTGGCGCTGGAAGTCGGCGACCGCCTGGACGGCCGCGCGCCGGACGTCGGCGAGGTCGGCGAGTGCGGGGGGCATCGCGAGAAGCCACGCGGAGTCCGGGAAGTTGAGGCACGCGGCGCCGGAGCGGCCACGCAGCGCGAGCATGGCAGCGTCGTGCGCGCGCGCGGCCGCCTCGGCGGTGACGTACGTCCCGAGCCAGAGCCGCGTGCCGCGCCCACCCGGGACGCGCACCTCGCAGACCCACCGGCCGGCGCCGCCCCGGCGCCGCACGCCGCGGAACACCGGGTGCCGCGTCTCCCGGAACTTGGTGCGCCCCGCAGGGCGCTTCGGCGGCCACGGCCACGCCGTCCTCCGCTCGGGCGAAGATGTCGACACCGACAACGAGGACGGGGAGCTCGAGTGCTCGAGGCCCATGTCCATGTCCATGTCCATGTTCATGGCTGCTGATTGCTCGGTGGTGGCTAAGCTTGAGCTCGAGTGAGTGAGAGTGTTAAGCGTCGTGTGTGCGTGAGCGTACTTATACCTATGCGTGGGGAGAGCGTGGGCGGCCCACGTAGGCGAGGAAACAGCTGGCGACATATGGATATTCGACTGTCGGCGCTTTCCTGCCTCGCGTCTGTTTACTTAGCTAAGAAGAAGACGCGTTATGGAGGCGCGTCGCTTCTGTTTACTAGCTGAGAAGACGCGGTGTGGTGGCGCTTTCCTGCCTCGTGCTTGTTTACTGAATGTGAACGCGTCACGCGACGCGGCTTGGTGGCGCTTTCCTGCCTGGCGTTTGTTCACCTGCCACGCCTGAAGCTAGTGAGTGACATTTTAATGGCAAAGGATGGGCACACTGAGGTGCTGTGCAGAATGTTTGTGTTAAATTTAGGGAGCGTTTGGTTTCTAGTACAAAATAAGATTAACGAAAATCTGAATATTATCGGTAATCTAACCTTAGCCGTAGGAAGGGAATATATTATTAATATTCATGTTTTACATTACATTTACCAGGAATGTTGTATTAATGTGTTTGGGTGAAAAACTGGAAGGAGAAAATTCTACGAATAGCTGCGCGTACAACCTATCGCTAGGGTCGTCCGAGAAAAGTTTGGATAACATTCCAAGGAGGGCAATCTGAGGTAGCAACCTGTCTAAAAAAGAAATCCACAAACTAACGCAATCTAGTTGGCAGTTTTATATTCTTATCTAGCATTTCAAGTTATCATTAGCACATTTTCAATAGTAAAGAAGATAACTTTCTTTCACGTCGACATTCTCTTGCACCCTCGATATCACTCCGATATGGCAATGAAAATATGTTATATGATATTTTATCTTTTAATATCATCTCTAGCAATTAATGCTAGCATTAACATAAAATGATATCCTGTGATGAAGGAATGATATCGAGTACAATGGAAACGACTTCTTCACCAAGAGAAAATATTCTTTTTTTTCTCTCTCCATCGACTTAACAAAATTCTTACGTGACATCTTCAAGAAAAGTTTGATCTATCAAACCTTACTCCCTTACTGCATGAAATCTTACCTATATCCCTACGACCAAACGCTCACCTACGGTGAAAGTGGCAGTGGTCAGCCCACGAGTCCACTTCCTAAGCCCGCATAAATTAGCTATATGGGAGATCACAACTTCTTTTAAGTAGCCAATTGTGAATGCATTGTGTAACCCACAAACGCAAGCGCCTAAGCCACTCTCTTCGAGTGAATCTCTTCATCGCTACTCACCAGGAGCTAAGAGCATCCACAGCAGCATCCCTAGACCATTCCTTATAGTTAAAATTTAGCTAAAGTGAGAAAAAACGTTCTTCAGCACCTTCCCTGTCACGTTTTCTATCTCATCTCGTTCTGCAAATCCTCATCCCCATTCCCCACTTTGAACCTCTGGATTCCGCAAAACTCCAACCGGCAGCGGCAGAGAGCTCCCTCCCGCCACGGATCGACACCCTCCCGGCACGGATCGACACACTCCCGGCCATCTCCGACCCGCTCGAGCGTGCAGATTCCTCTTCCTACGCGCGGATCGACGGCGTCGTCCTCACCGAAGACCGGATCAACATCGGCATACCCATCTGCTAGATCCAGATCCTGGCCGACGTCCACAGTGCCTCGTCCGTCGGCCTCGTCCCCTCCATCGCCGTCCTCCCCTGACGAGATCCAGGCCGACCTCCACAGCGGTGGCGGAGCTCGACAGCGAAGCGAAAGCCGAGGTCGGCGCCAAAGCGAAAGCCGAGGTGGTCGTGTCGTCTTCCGCTCCGTCGCCATCGTCCCCCCGTCCGCATCAACGCCTGCGTGCACCAGCAACCAGGCCGCCGCCAAGGCCGCCGTAGGGTTCGTCGGGCTCGTCTCCAACGCGCTCACCGTGTTCTTGTCGTCCCCCCGCACAACGTCTTCTTGTCCACGCGACGTCAGTGTGTTTAGCTCCACTGGACTCACCTCCCCGTCGCCTCGTTATCAGGTACAGCTCCCTCCCCCTTGTTCCTCTTACTAGATGTGATGTTTGGGTGGGTGGCGCGACAAATCTGGTGATGGTAGTGTGGAGGAGAATGGGGTCTGGTCATTTGCATGATTTCCTTCGGTCTAGCTAGCAGTCTATTTCTCCCCACAAGCACCAAGCAATGAAGTTAGCATAAATAAGTGTTGCATGATTGTAACATCAACAAAGTCGATCACGCCACAGCACTATTCGTGAATATAGATTGTTAACTTGAACAACACCATTGACAGCAGTAGCATACTAACTCTGTACCTTTGCTAATCCGAATAACTTTAACATTGACTAATTCTTAATGAACTAGTCTAATTCTTAAAGATTTAGTTTACTTTTAGCTTTATTTACATATTCTTTGCACTTAAGAATGGCATCAGCACATCAATCTGTTTTCATGCAACATTTATCAATCTGGTCCACTGTGTTTGATGCTCGCTCTTTATGCATTTGATTACTAAGCTAGAGCTCAAATTAGTTGCTACATGAGGCGCCATTGCTGCCAGTGTAACAATGAGATTAGATCCGTATCAACACATTTAGCTTGGAATTTAAATCATGATCTTTATGTTCCAGCCCTAGATAAATAGTCTGTGTATGCAAAAGGACTGCTTGATGAGATGCTTTTGGGAGTGGCTGAGGGATGTATTTGATTTCAGGTTTGCTTGCTCAGTGCAGAAGTGTAACATATAACCCCCTTGTCCTTTGCAGGTTTTTGGGCCAATGGCTAAACAGAGAGACTTGTATGATCAAGCCATCATTCCTATGGTAAAGATCATGCTCTGGGTGATGTATCTGTTGGCGATGCTGTGAGGAACCGAGGGCAGCAGATAAAACAGCAGCCCGTCGTTGTGCATTTTGTTTGTGTTCGAACAATCTTGATGAGGACGATTGTGGTATACAAGCAATTATGGGAGTAGTTGGTTCGTGTTCCCATGGATGTTAATGTTATTGTTAGTCGGGATTAGTAGATAGGGCATTCTCAGTGGTTTGGAGTTTGAACAAGAGAAAAAATATCCATTGCGAAAAATAACTGTTCAAATAATGTGGTAGTTTATAGAAAATCAATAAAATATAAGGATGCTGAGATATAGGGAGTGAGTTTTGGGGAAACTGTTGGAGTGTAAAGAGATATAGGAAAGGAATCTTTTGGAGAAGCTCCTTATATGAAGATATATGAAATACGTTTTAGGGAAACTGTTGTGGATGCTCTAAGGCTAGCTCTAAGCCCTAATGGCCCATTGGGAACAGAAGAAAAAAGAAAGGAGCGTTGTAGAATTTCAATCCTATGAATCTTTTTCCTATATGCTCATTTGGAATGACTCCAAAATCCTATAAGAATGTCATCTTTCCTACATATTTTGAAGAAAATCAAATATTTTCTTAAATCTTATAAAAGAATTTCTTTGAGAAATCCAAATCAATCTCTCTCTCTCCCTCCCTCCCTCCCCCCCCCCTCTATCTCTTCCCTCCTTGCCTCCTTCCCTCTGTCTCTCTCTTTCTCCCTCCCCTCCCTCCCCCCCTTCTCTCTCTCTCTCTCTACTCTTGCACGATTCCAGACATGACGTTTTATTCCTGCTTTTCAAACAGGTCCATAGGAGTGTGCCCTACCCCATCACACCGAGGTTATTGCTAAAATGCCCCGTTTTCTAGCTGGGTTTGAGAACATGCCCCGTTATTCACGGGAAGTGAAAAAATGCCCCGTTATTCATGTGCCGATTGATCATATGCCCCATTCTTTGAATTAGCATCTTAATAGAACTGATTAGGTGCTGAGGTGGCAATTCATATGCTGACCGGGCTTATATCTCTTCTCCCTTGCCCCTGCTGAGCTCTCGCGTTTCACAGTCCGGCGGCGGAACGAAGACACAGCGCACCACCCCCCGACAGACTGAAGAACCAGGAGAGCGCACATCCCTGCGGCGAGCATTGAGGACAGCAGCGGCTGCCCGGCGATCCCCTTTCTCCCTCCCTCTACCAGGCGCGAGACGGCAGAGAAGCCCGTTTGCTCCCGTGCAGCAAATTCGGCGATTCGGCGACCCGTCGTGGCTGGCGGCAGAGCACATGAAGGAGGAATACGCGGTCATCGTCAATTTTATCATGTTGGTATGCCTTCCCCCTATCCCGCTCCCCAATTGATTGCCTCCTGTCTTGTGCAATTGATTCCCCCAATCAATCTGAGAAACCCTAGTTCATCAATTTTCCCCATTTTCTGGCTATAGTGAAGCGGCGGGCAGGTGGTCAAATTAGATTCTTCTCGCGTGCCAGGTGTTCTCTGCCCTCTCATGCTACAAATGTGCTTCCACTGTGATGAATTTGTGGAGTCGCGAATTTGTGGTTCCAGTGTGAGGAATTTGTGCTTCCAATGTGTATGCTTTGCAGGGAGAGAAGAAAATTGGGAGAGGGAAGATGTCGCAGGGTAGCTATAACTCAGGCGTGCAGTGGCTCAGGGGGATCACGCTGATTGATTGCCCTGCCTGTGGACGTGAGCAATTGCGCCTACTACAGTCCACCACGGCTGACAACCCGGGGAAGTTCTTCGTCAAGTGTCCAAGGAATGAGAAGGGGAAGAAGGTTAGCAGCAGTAGTTCATATGTTTGCTATTCGATTTGATGAGAAAATTGACTGAATTACTGCCGCCTTGACAGATTGGGAAGGATGCACGTTCTTCATGTGGTTGGAGCAGTATAAGCTGTTAATTGGAGAGCTAGGCATGTTGACTGGAGTTGAGCACACACCAACTACCAACTATGCGGGCACGAGCATTGAGTCAATAGAAATTTGGCGGTCAATTGAGGCTATGAGGGTTGAAGTTGTCTCCATGAACGGAAGAATGAACAAATTGGAGAAGAATTTGGATGTTCAGTTCTTGTTGAGCTGTTTTATAGTTCTAGGTGTTGTGCTGGTCCTCCTAGTCGTGCTAGTGAAGTAGATTTGTAGTGCTCTGTCATGTATGATGGAGAATGCTTAGTCATGTATGTTCGAAGTTGAAGTGTAATAAGATGATGGACAAACATGTAATGTATGGTGAAAGATTTTGGTGAACTATGTCATGTATGCATTCTGAAAGCCTTTTTATTATGCAATAGTTTGGTCAGTTCATACTGACTTGGGAGTTCCAATGCTGATCATATGCTCTGTCAGTTTATTGCTAATTCAAAGAGTTCCAATGCTCTGTCAGATCATTGCAAACTGTAGATGCATACGTTTCATGAAAAAAGAATTACCAAACATTATGCACTCATTTTAAACAGATGTCCTTAATTGGACAGCATGACCAGTTGCCATACAAATGCTAATATTGCCTTGTGGGGGATGGCTGGTATCTAACTGATACACATAAATTACATTTGAATACATGAAAATTAGCTCACTACTCACCAATATTGCAGAGTTGCAATACATTTAGAAAGAACAAGCATTACTAAAGTAAGGTAGCCTAGGAAGATAAAACTGAGTACGGAGAAAGGTTGGCAACAAGCATTGTCTAAAGCTGATTTCAGTGTAGCCAGTGTTAATCTGCTTGCATCAGTGCATATTGCTTGAAGTCCTCTGTTTTTATTCTGGAACAGCACAATCTATTTAGTAACCCTTCTAGCATGTCTGCTCTGTTTTATTCAGAAGTACAAAGGATACTCTAGCTATTCATCCAGAGATTCATATTTGGCAGTATATTTCGAAAGATAGGAACATTTGACAGGGAGATTCAAAGAGATTCAGTACATGGCAACACTTGTTGAAAATACTTCACAAATTCAGTACATGTAACAACAGTTCACAAAAACATCTAACCTCACAATAGTTCACAAAAGCATCTAACTTGACAAAAGTAGTTGCTAGCTAACAGTTCACAAAAGCTTCTCACTTCACAACACTTGTTCACAGCAGGATTTAACTCCACAACAGTTCAGGAGCAGGTCAGGGCTTAGTTTTCTTCTTCGGGGTCAATTTCTTGGCACGTTTTCTTATGGAGCTCTCAAGCACGTCGACTACTGTTGTTGGAGAAGCACAATTTGTCGTAGATCCATCTTTCGCAATCACAAGAGCTAGTCTCCTGCAAATGTCAGACAATGGTCACACGATGCATTACAGTCAAACAAATGTAGCAACGGGAGGCCGGGTTAACATAGGACCTTCTTGTAACGGGTGTAGGACTATCTTGGAGGATAGCAGGTAGTGTGATAGAGAGTCTGCTAGGTGTACTGCTTGCAGCACCTTGCAGGGCAGCCACTTCAGAAGGAGATCGATCTTCGCTTCTATGAACTGCTCGAGATTTCCCCTTCCTACGCAAACAGCAAAAGTCTTATTGAGATAGTCTACTCGAAAATGAAGTATAGTAAACTTGACAAAGGTAGGAACACAAGCCGTACCTTTTTTTGTACTATTTCGAGGACAAGCAGCTCTCCTATGCCCCAGCTCTCCACATTGTTTGCATCTATGTTTACTACCCGAGGTAGAAGGTTTATCTCCAGAGCCACCCTTTTCAAGACATCCTTTGAGCCTCAACTTCCTTCGCCTTCCACTCGATTTCTTCGCAATTGGTGGGAGCATGACATAGCCTAGATTAACCTTCGGCCACTGAGATCTATCTGTCAGAGGCTCTATCTCTCCAGCATATGCAGCTCTAAACCTCTCCAATGAAAAGTACTCATGCACATAATCCTCAAAGTTGACAGTTCTTCTCCCAAGCAAGAAAGCTATTGCATGATCACACGGCTTACCGGTGTGCTGCCATTCCAAGCAAGTGCACTCATGGTTGTCTACCTTCACAACATGCCTCAGGTTGTTCTGCTTAATATCCTTGACCTCACAACTGCCTTCTGTTGATCTCTCAACCTTCAAATGCCCTAGACCTCTGCTCCTTATGTGTAACTGTTGAATGATAGCTGGTAACCGCGTTCCTCTCAACCTCTCTCCTATTGTTCTCCTTTTATCAAATAATGTCATGATTTTTTCTCTAATCTTGTCAGCTAGCTCGTCAACAGGAAGATCCTTGATATCTTTTATCCAGTTGTTGAAGGACTCAGCTAGGTTGTTGTGGATGTAATCACATTTACTGTCGTGTTGAAACTGCATCTCATCCACTTCAAGTTGTGGTACTTACGCAGCCAACCACCCACTTCAGGGCTTGCCTGAAAAATCTGCTGCATATGATGATCAAAAACCTCAGGTCTGTAAGCCTTGGCTGCCAGCCACATATGCCCAAAAATGTCTCCATGAAACTTTTTCATCAAATTTGACATCAAGTGTCTAAAGCATTCTCTTTGCTCTACATGAGGAAAAACCTTTTCACCGCATTCTCTAAGCCTTTGCATGCATCAGTGCATATTGCAAGCGTTTGTATGGGACCTAATGCCCTACTCAGCTGTTCCATAAACCATGTCCAATTGGCATCTGTTTCTGAATCAATGAATGCAAATGCTACAGGGAACATCCAATTATGTCCATCTAGTGCCGTACATGCCGCTAAATGGTCATTCCACTTACCATTCAAGGCTGTTGAGTCTATGCTAAGATAAGCTCTACAACCAGCTAAAAAACCCTCAATGCTAGGCTTAAGTGCCATAAAGAATCTGCTAAAATAAACTTTACCTCCAACTCTCTTCACATCAATTTCTACGATGCTGCCAGGGGGTCTCTTCTCAATCTCTGCCTTGAAGTTCCATAAGTATTGGAAGCTCTGGCCCCAAGATCCATACAACTTGTCGAGTGCTCTGTCCTTTCCCTTCCAAACAGTGTCGTAGCCAATTGTGCAATTGAACTAATGTTCTAGCTTCTTCTGCAGCTTCTTAGCCCCAATGGTAGGATCTTGTTGCAATATGCTAATTGACCTTTCAGACACCCAAGTTGTAGATGCCCATTCTTGTCTTCACTCTGCTAGTTGATGAACACTCATGAGTGGATACTAGTTTGTTAACCTGTATATCAGAAAGGCATCCATCAGCAAGATAAACATCTAGCAATAAAAACATAAAAAAATTAAGAATCTGCCAAGGTAGTACCCTGATTGCTTTCTTATCTGCCCGCAACCTAGCAGTTATCTTCCATGGACAACCTGGTGCTTTGCAATGCCCCGTATACCTTGTGGTATCGGTTTTGTCCACTTTTATATCGAATTCGTTATTAATAGCAAATTGTGTAAGGGCCTTCCTAAAATCTGCCATTGTTGGGAACAAGGAGCCTACATTTATGACAAGTTCATCTCTGTCATATATGAAATGTTCCTCTTCAGGATTGTCGTCATTCACAGGAATAGCTGCCTCAAGTAGCAGCCCCTCATCGATTGTAGACAGAGAAGCATCAACAACAATAGGAGGTGGTGCAGGTTGCTGCTGCGAATCTCCATCATCCATGCCAAGCACTAAACACATGTTTTCTTCTATTATAGGAACATCTAGCTCACCATCATTCATAGGTGCAATCTCGATCTGTGACCAATCAACACCCATTGCCTCATCTCCTATAGCAGACAACCTTGGGGCATTGGACCGAGCAATTTCTAATGCTGATAGATTAACACTATCCACTGAAACACATGACTGACTAGCTTCTGTAGACATGACATGTGTAACAACGGATTTCCTGCACGGATGAATAGAAGCACTACACTGCACATTTGACAGAGATGCATTCTTGCCTATATCAACCACATCAGCTAATAAAAATACAACTTTCGACTGCCAGCAAGCATGAAAAACTGTCATCAACTCCATACGGTGATTGATCCTCTCAACCTCTCCCGTATTACTATCACGACACAACAAATGCACCTCCTGGCATGAACCCCAGGAAATTCTTTTCCCAACTCTTTTACCACCTTTTCGACAGTCAAACCCATCAAGTTTACCTCTCACTGAAAATCCTGTCGATTTACAGCTAATTCCCGACCATCATCAAGCTTTGCAGTATACCCAATTACTCTAATAATTACTGTGAAATTACTCTCCGTCGGTGGCCTAAACGTCAAGGCCAACAAATTTAACAATTTTATGTAAGGCAGTTAAGTCTCTGCATTCAACCGGTTAAACAACACATACGCAATACTCATGAACATCACACTGAGCATTGAGAGGGGGGGGAGGAGGGGAGGGGAGATCATCTACTCACTCATCAGGACAACACCAACATCGGCAGTGGGAGCCTCCATCACCACCGAGGTCCCCTCCACGAACTAGGGTTTGTAGAAGAGATATAGGGCTTAATCAGTCATCAACTTCACAAGAAATCAAATCAATGGAGAGGGAACGACACCTACTGACACTGCGTGGTCGCTGCCGTGACAGCCTCCTCGCCGCTGCTTACTGAGGGTGGTCTGACCCGGTCTGCCACCACGGCTCCGTGAGGGCGGGATTGGATTTCTAGCGCTGTGCGTTCGTGAACCTAAGTGGGGGATCGGGCTGGTCGGTGCCTCACCTGTAGCTCCGGCCAGCACCTCCTGTCCTCGCTGCTTGCCGCCGGGCTATGGGGGCGGCGCCACGAAGCACCAACGTGCTGTATGGAGAGACGAAACAGAGCAGAGCTCAGCAGGGGCAAGGGAGAAGAGATATAAGCCCGGTCAGCATATGAATTGCCACCTCAGCACCTAATCAGTTCTATTAAGCTGCTAATTCAAAGAATGGGGCATATGATCAATCGGCACATGAATAACGGGGCATTTTTCACTTCCCGTGAATAACGGGGCATGTTCTCAAACCCAGCTAGAAAACGGGGCATTTTAGCAATAACCTCCCATCGCACCAGCCCATCTCACTCGGCTGTCTTGCTCTATCTGTCGTAGGGCCATCGCTCCAAGAAATGTGCATCTCCGATGGGGATGAGCAACAGCAGCCTCGTGACGGTTTAAAGCCAACCAGTCCACCTAAAGTCTAGATTGATGAGAGAATATAGGCGCTATAATTCAACATTCTCCTTGGCATCTAGGCAATAGGTTTAAAGCGTGGCCTTGAAGTGGGCTATAATTATTTTTCTTAGTACCATGGTTGCCATGTCTTGAGCTTAGAACATCTTAGCTCGGATATTATATTAATCAGCTTCATGCACCAACCAGTTCATTGAAAAACCTCAAGGTACAAGGAAAGGGAGGCAATGCACTTAAAAAGATTCAAAAAAGGTCCGAAAATATATAACCAACATATACGAGAAAGTATGCCTTAACGGCTTTTCAGTTTTGCTACACAGTACAGGGAAATGAAACCGGACAAGACTCCAGCTTGTGACGACTACATGGAAATTACAGAAGCGCCAGTGCACAAGACATGTAGGTAGAACTTGTGAACAGAGACTGGAAAGAATAAGATCTGACTATGTAACGTAGCAAAAGGATACAAGTTTGAATTCCACTCTTTATTCAAGCTGCTCTTCATGAAACTTTTGAGTTTTTATGGACAAAAAGATCAATGGGTGGCATCTCTGCTGTAGAATTGATCCAAGGTCTTCGCAGTAATACGGTGGAGAAGTTCACGGGGGAATATGCGTAGCAATGTCCATGCCAAATCAAGTGATTGGAAAATGTTTCTAGTATCGTATGCTCCTTGCGCTACAAATTCCTCTCAAACTTGTCGAGGAATTCTAAATAGAGCTGCACAACGAGGAAAAACATATTACATTAGTTTTGGACTAAAAGAGAATCCGTGCACAGGTTAATTAACTAGTAACAGACCGGATCCTCGGATTGAAAGAGCCTCCTCTCCGACAACTGCTTTCATCGCTTGAACATCCTTCGCAATTGCACAGTTGGCATACAGCTGAACAGCAAGTTATGTTAGCCAATCAACAGAAATCATGAGAAGAATGTAACGTGATCAATGACTTCAAACTGCTCGAATGGATACCTGATGGACACATCTGAATGATCTCGACGTGTCATACCTTCACCAATAGCACTCTGCAAGTAAAGAATTATGAAATAATTTGCATGTAATTCCAAAATAAGACACACCAGATACCATAAACTTTGAATAGTTATGAATGGCACCTTCATCAATCGAGAGAGAGATGGCAGGACGTTGATGGGTGGGTATATCTGAGAAAGCAACACAATGCCATCCATCTCGTTAAGAAAGGGAAAATGAAAATGAAAAAAAAAGAGATACTTTCCCTCGCATTCATATATTCAAGGAATAATCAATGCCTATAACAGGAGACAGAATGGCAACAAAAATAAAAGAGCACGCAAATGGACCTGTCTGTTATGAAGCTGCCTGTCAATATACATCTGCCCTACAGTAATATATCCTGTAAGATCAGGAGTTGGATGCGTGATATCTGTTGAGGAAACAAACAAAAAGTTAAACACGGCATTGCGATTTGTCAGGAAGCAAGTGTTTCCAGGGAAGGATAAACTACAATCAGATGAATATTTTAATCAGTCCACTGGGCAGGCACCAGACAACACTGAGGCAGCTGATACTTGGACATATATTGCCAGGTCACAGTTTATGCTCTCTTGTTTGTTTCACAATTAATCTGGTAGATTTTTTAGTTAATTGGCTGTCTATGGATAGGATGCAACATACCGCATGAAGTGGGCTGACAAATTACATTTCCAAAAAAGGAATGAAAATAACATAGACAATTATAAGAAAAATAATTCTAACAATGCAAACTGTTTCATAGCTTACCGTCATTAGGCTTACCGTCATTAGGCATAGTAAGAATGGGAATTTGGGTAATTGAGCCTTTTCTTCCTCAATACGCCCAGCTCGCTCATATATGGTGGCTAGATCTGTGTACATGTAACCAGGATAACCACGCCTACCAGGCACCTCTTCTCGTGCTGCTAAGACCTAAATATAAACAAACACCCATGTAAGTAAAATACGAAATCTGTTAAGTCTTAGGCCATCAACAAAAAATGAAGGACAGTACTGTCCTTAAAAGTAAATAGCAGAACAGATATAAGCTCAGAGAATGTGAGAAGAGATGACAATATTATAGAGAAAACAAAATACCTCACGAAGTGCATCTGCGTATGAGCTCATATCTGTCAGGATGACAAGAACATGTTTTCCCACATTCATATGCCAAATATTCAGCTGTTGTCAGAGCAATTCGAGGAGTGATAGTACGCTCAATAGTGGGATCATTTGCCTGCAACACAATCAAGATAAGGGAGTAGGGTATGCTTTCTTAGCATTCCTCGGGTCAATATATCACAACACAATTACAACCTCATAGATTTGATTGTTGCAGTTTAATAACAAACATTCACCATGTAACAAAAAAATATATAGTAAATTTGAATTTTACAAGATTCAGGAAAAGGGTGACCTGCTCCATTGAACCATTTTCTTCGAAGTCACGTTTGAAAAATTGGGGCCGTTTCCATGTTTACTCCCATAGCAGCAAACACAATTGCAAAGTTGTCTTCTTCACCACCCTAAAGAATATAGAAACCAGAGCAAGAATGAGTGGCAGAAAGTACAATCTGCTTCAAAGGACAAGATAACAAAACCAAACATTTCATTGTGGTGTGCTTTACACAGCATGAGAACAATCCAGAATTGAGAAACCAGAAACTATTTCATAGCTCTTTGTATAACTTCTACATAACTATTTCACATATTTCAACAGGTAATATCACAACCAATAGATCTTTCACTTACCAAAACAAATTTAAAATCACAAAAACTAGAGACCTATTACAACTATACATGCATTTTATGAAGGATGCAAGCTCAGCATGATGCTGAAATCAGGAACCTATGATTGACTTCATGCATAGGTAAGCAATAGAGTGTAACCACCCTTTAATTAAGTTGTCAATGACCGAAATTTCAACGGCACCAGCAAATGATAAGTTCATTACCTCTGCTGTCTCTGCATGCTTGCCTTTCTCCAGCCTTTTAACAAGACCGGCCTGACGACAAATTTGAGCAGCAATTTCATTGTGAGGAAGCCCAGCAGCAGAGAAAAGAGGGATTTTTTGCCCTCGAGCAATCGAGTTCATAACATCAATGGTGGATATTCCTGTTTGAATCATTTCTTCTGGATAGGTTCTCTCACTGGGGTTGATAGAACTTCCTGGAATAGCATCAGTCATCAGATATTAAAAGGTTAACATAAGTTAACAGGGCGCTCTACAAAGAATGGATTATTTAACTCGTCTCAAATCCCCCCAATAAGTGTCTATGCCATTTGTGTACCCTAAGCATAAGCATTTAACTAATTTCATCAAGCCCACAGCGTGCACGTAATGTGAAATAACTCACCGAAATATCCAAGTAAGCCTCGGACAATATTGGGGACCATTATCAATAGGTTTTCCAGAACCATTAAAATGCGTCCAAGCATATCAAGTGAGACAGGAGTTTTCAAAACCTGTAACAGAATAATGGTGTGTTATATGCAAAGGAACAAAGTAGTGAACCTGTGCTTCACTGCCTCTGTGTATAAATGTTGAGTTCTGATCTTCAAGATACTAACATAAAACTGTAACCCTCCAGCAGTTTCCAACAGCATGCAAATTCATACCCCTAATTCAGGTGACTCAATAAAGACTCGCTTAAAAATTAAAGTTATTCAGCAAGAAGATGTCTGGTATCATTCATTGTTCATGCCTAGCATTGTCAAGGTTCTATATATCAGTTTCCATATCCAACATTAAATGGCTGATATCATTTATCGTTCACGCTAGCATTTTATAGCTCAAGAAGTTTGGTGGTTTGGGCAATCATTGAATAGAAAGAAATAAAGAATTTACTAAACTGAATGACAGACAATCAGAAAGCAAATGTGAATAGCAGGATAGGTGATTACCTAGCCTGTAAACTGCACAGTGGTATACTTGTTGTCTATCCCTGAAGTACCTTCAAATACCTTAAGAGGCAGGCAATTCAGCATCCAGAAAAGGCGAACTAACATGCATAGATGTTGCAATTTAATGCAGTGGATCCTAGCTAAGAAAACCATGTAAATTAATTAGATCAAAAGCAGCATTGCGTAAAACTTGATCAGCATTCTCCAAACAAAAGAATATGGTTCATAGAAAGGAAGCAACCTGCACAACAGCTTTTTCACCATCAACTTCCAGAACTTGACCACGACGACTGGTGCCATCTCCCAACCGAATATTCCAATCTCCTGATACTTTGGGCCCTAAAAGGTTTTAAAAGGAAAAATGCTGAGTGCAAGACTGGGCATTTGGTTCATCCATTATTATTTTCAGCAGCATTGGTAGCCATAAGTTGTGTGGGAAAAAAACAAAATCATACCTTTACTTTGTCCAAGATAACCAAAGGCCCTGCCACACCAGAGACGGTCCTATACTCTGCATAACAAGAAGAACTTCATTAAACAAAATGTAGACCAAATGTTATCTTCGCTATGTCACCCAAAAGGATTTTCTTCATAAAGTAACTATA
Organism: Stipa capillata; assembly: GCA_019208055.1. Classification (NCBI taxonomy): domain Eukaryota; kingdom Viridiplantae; phylum Streptophyta; class Magnoliopsida; order Poales; family Poaceae; genus Stipa; species Stipa capillata. The sequence goes on along the minus strand of JAGXJF010004774.1, from coordinate 196,678 downwards.
TATATGGATGCAAAAGACAGGAAACAATGGCAAGGGAGAACATGGATAGGTCATAAAGAGCAAAAGTACAATTAGTGCGAAACTATGGGAAATTTGCAAGCCATATTTTTTACCATGAACATGTCATACCCTAATTATCACAGCATGATTAGTTGCATACTTTAGCTCCACGATCTCAATGGCCACTTTTTGCATCTTATGTTTGCGACAGAAGCCAGCATTCATAAACAGGCGGCCTTTGCAAAAGTCTATACATTACAAGCTACCCAGAGACTTCACGCGAGCAATTCAAACAATTACCATTAAAGGAAAAGATGAACAATCAATAAAATAGTATGCTCTCCTCATGACCATTACCAAGATTTACAGCGTGAGAATGCACAGTACAATTTAACCAAATCTTGCACCACCTTCCTATCAGAATCAAGAATAAACAGGTAAAGAGTCTTGATCTCCTATGAAAGAATCGTAGTATCAGGCATCCACCGGTATATTTTCTTTATAGGTCAGTAAAACCTCAGTTAGATCAGAAGAGTGTACTCTAGCAGCATGCCACTTGTCCAGCATCAGATCGCCTACTTTGACACAACTTGTGACATTGGTACTTGTAGAATACAAGGTTTCTTAGACTAACCATCACACTGACTTGCAAAGCCCAGTGAACTAATCCAATACTAGATTCCATAGGATAATTCGCCTACATGTTGTGGCTGATCATGCAAAACACATCATAGAAGTGCTTCGTCACTTCAAGCTCTGCATCTTCTACCATGCAACATCCCAGCTAGGCAGTTAACCAATGAACATGCTAGCCTACAAGCACATATATGTCAACTGTAATATTGTATAATCATGACACACATCAAGTGTTGAGCAATTGAAGCTTATATGACCCAGAAATAAGGTATAAAAACTATGCATTGGCCATTGGAGCAAACACGAAAAAGCTAAACAAGCTTGGCTATGACTTTCTAGAGCAATGAACAAATCACACGCTTCAGATTGCCAGACTCAGAACTTTTACCCATGCCGATCTCCAATGTCCCCTCCTCCATCTTGGCGCCATCCTTCGCCAGACCCATGCTGGCGACCTAGGAAGAACAACCTGCAGGCAATGGCAACATCAAGAACACTGTCCAAGGAAAAAAGGAAGATCTGAACACTAGAGACCATCTAGACTGATGGATCACTCTAATCCAGACCAGCAGCACCAAACGCGCGTTAACCTCAGGAAAATTTCCATCCTCCAAAAAAAACCCCCAGTCCCTGAATCAAGAAAAGCTCGAGCTCTTTCCCTCCCGAACTCTACTACCGGATCTGGGCATTCGAACGGATCTTGGTCCGGGATGCGAGGGCGGGAACAGCACGGCACAAGGATCAATCCAATTCTCCGCCAATTGCCCGATTGTGCGCTAGTTGGGTGGGATTCGAGCGGGATGAATTGAGACGAGACGTACCTTGGGTTGCATTCGCAGCAGAGAGCGCGGCGAGACTGGAGAGAGATGGGAGGGAGGGAGGGAGACGCGGGGAGGTGGTGGAGACGACGACACGAACGGAGGAGGATGAAGGCTAACGAAATAAAACGCAAGAAAATGAACTAAAATATTCAACTTAAAAGATAAAATAAACAGACAAGATGCTGATCGATGAGTTTGCAACTTCTTTGATTTGGCTTGTAAGAGCATCTCCAACTCACCTCCCAAATTTCATCGTCTAAATTTTCATTTGGAAAGTTATCCTAAAAGATTTCTTTCCTAAATTTCTTCGTGCTCTAACCCACCTCCCAAATCTCACTCCCTATATTCCACTCTCCTATATTAAATTAATATCCTGTAACTAACATATTATTTATAAATGTTATATTTTTAATAGATAAAATTCTAACGGGTATATTTAAATTTTAACGGGTCTGTTGAGAAAATAGAGATCTGGATACTACAACTACATTGGCATACATTGATTTAAAATGCCATAGAAAAATAGATTCTCATCTAAATTACACAATCCATAGTCACCAGCAAGACAGACAAATATTTCAAATCTGCATCTATAGGAAGTCAGGAATACTCATATCACCCTTTACAAATCAAGGCAACACAAATCAAAACTTTCCTTATTCCATGCAACATTCTGTACCATGCAACACAAGCATCTAATTCAATTAAGTCAATAGCCCTGCCATCTAATCTCTACTACTTAAAAAAAGAGTAGCGTTCCCTTTCCTGCGGCAGAGTGTGTTTTGCCCACTCTTCGTCCAACCTTCCTGTTTTGCAATCTTCCTGCCAATAAATACTTACCAAATATGTGTTTACCAAATAAAATCCTACTATTTTTACACAATCACATTAATATAGGCAGGTAAATCACGAGCTAACGTACTAGAATATTTATACCCCGTTGCAACGCACGGACAATTATCTAGTCTGAAACAAAAAGAGCGAAAGAAATGCACTTAAATTAGAATGAAGTAGTAAAGATGAGCCAACTTAGTAAATAGAATGTTCTGCTTTTTGACATGTATAGATTATAATATAAACATGTGTTCTAAAAGGCCCATCAGTTTGATTTGATCGGTACATGATGGAAATATGGAATTTAACTAGAATATCAGCTTTGTAGTATGAGAACATGGAGCAATCAACCAAATTAAAGAGAGTAATGAAAAAAGGCAGACGTTTAATAAGAATGGAGCAATCAGCTGCAAGTAGATTAGCTTCAGGATTTAGGATACTGTCACATACGAATGGTGCTCAGGCACATAAGGTACACTGTTATGGATCAACCAGTAATTGCTAGTGACAATTCAATGCTAGATCTAAAGCTAATTTACACAAATTTATACTAGACCGTCTGCCCATCTCCCAATCAACCATTTGTATCCCCAAAGATTCATCATTTCAGCACTTGTTTCTTTCTGTAATGCTTATACCAAGCTGAAACCAAAGAATAATAGCAGTTCATATATAAGAATGGTAGCTTCTTCAGGACATAAAACAGAAACATTCTAACAAGGGGGCCAATTGCAGATCCCGAATGCAAGAGGATCAATTGCGACAAAGTTGTCTTTATATATGATGAAGTAAAGGTGCAACATGCTTTACTATAATATGAAAGAAGCTACCTAGCTACTTGTAATTGGTAGCTATTCCATATCGGCATATTATCATTATTCGAAAACGGCACATTACAATCAAGCGATAAATTGAAAGATCGAGACACATACACTTTCGTTGTCTAGAAATTGCTAAAGCTCATTTCCAACAATCGTAGCGGCATTGCCTCTTCCTCTCCTCTTCAGATTCTGTAACAACCAATAATGCGTACCGAGATCAAACAATAGATTTGGATTGTACTTCATGCTCCTTTTCTTATACTAGAGCATTATTTCATGGAAAAGAGTACCTTTCAAGTGATATTGTATCAGTATACACTCTTGTAGGGAGGATTATTACTCAGAAAAACAAAAACAAAAGATAATCTGTAGTCGTTGCTTCCTCAGCATGCCGGCAATCACCAACTCACAGCATCTCGACCAACTTGATTTAAATTATCGAAACTGTTTTTCCACGAAAGCCAAATGAAAGCTCAGACATTTTTCACTTTCCCTCGGATTGACTGATGTACAAACTACAACACCATACCTTAGTTAGGTCTCACAAATTTAGATAGTGATGATCAAGTACTGATGTGTAGAACTAAATTTTGAAGTAAAATGGATAAGGCACCAACACTCCGGCAGTTCGTCAATATGAGCATGCCATTTATTGTCTCACTTAACTGACATAGCAAGACATTATACCACACGATCTTGGACATTATTGCCTAGCATTTTCCTTTCTAGATTCATAGCAGCAGGCATCCTAAACCAGAATCACAATTCGCTATTGTTGCTGCTACGGATCTTGGGAGGAACCGAAGAGATCCAGTAGGAGAGGGAGAGGGGGGTCCAACCGGCTGCTGCCGCGCGAACTTGGGAGAAAAGGAGAGGAGATGGGGAATTACCTTCACGAGGAGTTTGATCTGGCCGAGGACAACCACCTGCATCGAGTGATGAGCTGGGAGGAGATGGGGCGCGGCACGGCTGGATCCGGCCGTTGTGCCGCCGGCTCTTGCAGTTGGGTTGGTGCGGGTTGCGGCTACGTGTGGCGCCCCCGGTTTTTAAGCCGGGAACTCCCTCGTGATCACTATACCGGTCCCTGGATCAGTAGCCGATACACACGAGTTAACTTGTATATCATTGTCATACACGCGTAAACAGTTAAATAGACCGTTAAGGTCGATAATCTGATACCTTTAGCCCAACGGCTATAAAATTGCAGCGGAAATCCAGCGGAGAGGTGGCCCTCAGTATGCCGTACCCGACAGGCAACTGACTGGGGGTTACGCCCTAGCTTTCGCGTTCGTATACGTATCCTCGGAATTGATGTCCTCCTTTGTCTGGCCAAATCAACAAGCCAGGTGAGTACATTGAATGTACTCGCAAGCTATTCCCACAGGAGAGATTATACGGCAATAGCTCATGCAGAGGTTTAATCAAGGAACAGCTCTAACCTAAGTTGCTGATTGAGCGGGAATGCAAGTTTATAATTCAAATACGGTAAGGGTAGATTCCAAAGCAGTTTCATAAATCAGAGTGAAACAAAATAACAAAACTGTTCTTGAGGTAGACCCGGCTACCTTCTTTTCTCAATCTCGAGACAGCTCAGTCCATACTTCCCCGGGCAGTATGACTAGCGTCTCGATTCACTGCTCAGCCTGCACCATCCCGAGTAGTGCAGCTAGCGTCCTTAGAACGGTGCTCAGCCCCTGTTATCCCGAATAACATGGCTAGCTCCCGCTTGACTCCATGCTCAGCCCATACCATCCCGGACAGTACGGCTAGCCTCTTCTCCTGCAATTCCTTGCTACCAGCCTGTAGCGTAAATTGCACACTGTGGACACATCATGCCCACGTCCTTAATCCCATTTCCCGGCTTTCGCAACCAAGACTTAGTCTAACCAGTGTGTGGCCTTGCCAGTTCATGTCCATGACCGAGGACGCGGCTATTCGAATAGTTTTTAACACTCTGCAGAGGTTGTACGGCTTTACCCACAAGATGTAAGTCACCCTGGAAATACTTCGCGACGTATATTGGCAGGGCTATTACAACGAGACCGTCGCCCACTTCTATACTAGAGTTGGACCCGCTAGGTGAATACCCAAGTTTGCAATGCCTCCAGACACCAAATTGGGGCTCTCCACCTTTGTGTCGATCAACACTCAAACGCTACGCGGCAGTGGATCTCTAGGACTTCAAACACCTAGCCACGACTCCTAACTTTCCACGGGTCCAAACCCTAATACTTGGCGGGGTACCAAGCCAAGTCCTTCCCATAAAGGACATGTGGACGTACGGTGGGGGAACTGGTTTAGCGGCACTTAGGCTCGGTCCTTAACTGATTCGGGCAAGACTCCAGTCCTCCACCCACGATCGTCCCAGACGAACGTGCCATTATCAGTTCCTCTACAGCCCCAGGCTGCCCTTAGTACTCTCGCCCGAATCCAAATCATCTCCAATTTTCATTCGAGGTTTTGGCAAACATTCTTTTAAACACCACCCCGGATAGCACACGTTATCCGAGGGTTTTATTTCCCATATCCCGAATAGGGGTTTTATAAATCGAGAAAAACTTATTTTGACTATAGCAGGTCTAAGCACGGCTAACGCCTATAACCTTACTACTTTTGTCGGTTGCGAGACAACCGACTTTTATATCTAGGGTTACAAGGGTCGGCTATTCGGACCTAAGGACAGTGCAGCTACTGGGAATAGCTAATACTACATAAAATACAGTTATTAACCACATAGCATGCAGAGTTCGCAAACAAAATAATTATGATTTCGTACATATGGGTTTCAACATGGTCAAGGTGGGAATGCTTGCCTGGCAAATTGGCCGAGTCTCGATCTCGAACTCAAAATGGCAATCGTCCAGAATCCTCTGCGCGATTTCTCCTAGCGTCGGTATCTACACGTCGAAGAACGGCGAATAAATCCACGGTGCAAGGAAAAACCAAGATCATCGAATATTGATCCGAAAGAATCAACACATGCAATCATGACGCGTTTGATTAGTTATTTGATTTCAAGCAGTTGTTTGAGAGTTAGGGTTGGGTGCTTTATATTATCTTGACGGGAAGCATCAGCTCATGGCACATCGACGGTTAGGGTCTAACTAGGGTTTCAACAGGAACTCGTCGGACGGTGATTAGGGCATGGAGATGCATGCACCTGAGTTTAAGTTAATGATTTGACTCTAAAAGCTTATGGCTTAGGTTTACGGGAAAAGAGAATGCTTCTGGTGATGGTTATAAGCATTCATAACACATGAAGTGATGATGCTCTAACCCTACTGGTCCCATGTGTGTTTTGGATGCTTGGGGGTGTCCTGGTGGAGTGAGAAACTTACTTTGGTGCTGTTCTGAGATGGACACTTACATCACACGCGTTAACCTAATAGCTCTAGTGTACACTGCCATTTGTTTAACTACGGAATAGCTCAACTTTGAAAATGATTTTGGATGAGAAGCTTTGCCATAGTGCATGTGGGTGTTTTTTTTTAGCAGATGTTCCTGATACTAATCGCTCAAAGTGTTTGGGGAATGCTTTGGTGCTAATCTAAAGTGATTTATATAGCATGCGTGCTGATTCCAGAATCATAAAAGAATAACCTATCTCCTGATCTCTACTAACCCCATTCTAATTAACTTCAAATGTCTAACTAGTTTAGAACCGAAATTTAGGTTCATTTGCGGGATTCCAGAATACTATTTCGAGTACTTAGGATGGTTTGGGGAGGCTTGGGCTAGCTAATTAAATTTCCAACCGAATAGACAATTGGTTAATTGGTTGAGCTGTGCACTAATTGCTCTCAGCAGCTGGCTTTACGCCTTACTCCTTGGGAAAGCGGGTTCCAGCAGCAGCACGGTTAGGGGCTTTATGAACTGGGCCGAACGGGCCACTCGGACCAACCGAGCTCACTTAGACACTCCCTCCCCTACCTAATTGCGGCGGCGGCTGTCCCGTTCAGACCAAGGCGCTAGAGGCGAGCTGGTCGGCCGCTAAGGGAGGGCTCGGCCTTGCCACAGCAGCTGGATGAGGCGCGGCAGGAGAGCTTCGACAGTTGCGTGCAGGAGAAGGAGGCCTCGGGTTCTTGTCGTGGCCACTGGACCAGAGCGCGGCAGAGGAGCTGCTCGGCAGGGGGGGGGCCTGGGAGCTTGCCGCGGCAGCTCGATTGGGGGCGGCAGAGGCAAAGCCTGGTGGGGAAGGTGGGTTTCTTCACCGCGGCAGAGGTGCTTGGCTGGGCAGGCGGCGACGAGGGAAGGGCGGCGGTGAGATTGTTTGGTAGCTCAGCAGCGGGGAGAACTTGCAAGGATTTGGGGGGGAAGAACGCGGGTAGCTCGGGCGAGCTCGCCGCCGGTGAGCGGTGGTGAGTCGGCGTAGGGTGGCGGAGTCCGGCGGCTCAGGGAGAGGCGGCAAGGGGGGCGTGCGGCGCGGCGGCTCCAGATCTGGAGGTCCTGCCACTTGGACTTGTTCCTGGGGTGGCGGCGAGTGCTTCGGGAGTACGGTGGAGCTGCTGGATTGACCGGAGCGGCGAGGTGACGGGGCAACAGAGCTTGGTCGGCTCAAATCTTCGGGAGGGGGAAATGGTTTCCGGGACGGACGGAGTGGATTCCGGCGGCGGTGAGATGGTGAGCGGGCGCTCGGGTGAGTCCAGCGGTGGGTAGTGCTTGAGCTGGGACCCGCGGAGTTAGGGGCGGCTCGGGAGCGGCGGCGACAGCCGGGTGTTGCCGCGGCAGTGCACGGGCAAGGGAAGATGAGAAAGCTCAGAGGAAAAAGGGAGCTCGGGCACTGGTGTTGTAGCTCGGCTGCAGCCTGAGAAGGAAGGGAGTGAGCTTGGGGAAGATAGAAATGGGGAAGGAGGCGTGAAATATAGAAGGTAATTGGCCAGCGCAGTGCTGTAGTGACACAGTGAGGATTGGACTGATGCTGTTGGTGCAGTGGCTCGGAGTGGATTGATGGAAGGTGGCCTGGCAGTAGGGTGAAGAGGAGTTAAGAGGAGTCAACGTTTTAGTTGTTGCTGTGGTACTGCGGCTGAGCAAAAGAGAAGAAGGGAGTGCGATAAAGGTGCTCAGGTGGACAGGAAGAGGGAGCTAGAGGTGGATTGCTTGGCTGTTGACGAAGGAATAAAGAAATGGAGGGAATTAATGACCGCAGCTGGTCGGGGCTGTTGCTGCAAGGGGTTAGGTGCTGACTACTGTTGAGAAGGGAGAGGTGGCATGGTTGAGCAGTTGGAGGGATTGGACAACTAGGTTGCAGGCATTTAAGGCTATAGCAATTTGGCTGGGTAAGACAGCGGAGAAGAGCAGGGAGAAAAGACTGCACGAGGGAGGAAATTAATGAAGATATCGCAGAAACACTGAGAAGTTTGGCACCGAATTCAGCTGGCTGCTATACGTGTTCATATGGGAGCAGTGCTCGGCAGTGCTCAGCAGAAGAGACGGCTGGGGCTTTTGCTAGTTGTATGGAAAATTGGGCACTGATTTCAGCAGGTGCTAATGCCAATGCGGTGCAGTCATGAGTGGAGTAGAGATGTATATACGTGTATATATGCTAGGAGAGAGAAAAGGTGGCAGGGAGTCAAATGGCACATGTAATGATATATTAGGGTTTCCAGGGTGCGGGTGTCCATATACACTTGGGACTTTAAGCATATAATCACAGGATTGAGACAGAGTTGACGATGCGTTAGGGTTTTAAGATGAATTAGGTTTAAAAAGGAATAAGAGGAATTGGGAGCCCGGAATTAGGGTTTTAGGGAAATTTAGATTTGAATAAGGAGAGCATGGATCGAAACTTCGGATCCAGGGTTTCGACAAAACGGGGATCGATGGAAATAGGGCAAGGATTTTCGTGCCTGGTATTCAGCTTCATCAAGATTTGAACTAGGGCTTTAATTAGGTGCATCTTCAACTGACCTTATTAGTGAAAAAGTTTTTTATTAGCCCTAAATTTCGGGTTTCGGAAAGTTGGGATGTTACACTACGGCTGATGACGCCGGATCTGAGCGGAGAGGACGAGCTCACTGTTGATGGCGTCGGATTTGAGCTCACCACGAAGACCTTCCGACTGCTCCTGGGGTCGGCTCGGCACGAATTCGGCTGCTCCTTCGGTCGGCTCGGCGAGGGGAGGCAGCGCGGCCCGGATCCGGCTGCTCCTGGGGTCGGCGCGGCGACGGTAGGCGGCGGGGCACGGATCCGGCTTCTCCTAGGGACAGCATGGCGACGGCAAGATAGCGGGAGGGAGTGCTCCGAGGGTGGCAGTTGGGCAATGCAGAGTGGCGGTCGACTACCCAGAGCTGCTCGGGGAAGCGGCGGTGCTCGGGGAGGCGGGGGGAGGTGGCCGCCGCTGAGGGAGGGAATGCTCCGAGGGCGGGTGGGAATGCGAGGAGGAGACGGGGGAGGCGGCGGTTGGTGACTTGGGAAGTCCGGCTTCGGTCCCCAGCAATGCGGACTCGGGAGTGGAGGATAGGGACTGCTACAGGGATACAGAGTGAGAAGGGTAGTGGGTTGGAGGCGTTTTAGAGAAAAAATACCCTAATTTAGGGATGGGGAGTAGGAAGGGAGGTGGGTTGGAGATGCTCTAAAGAGAGAAAAAAATCTAGTTTGCAGTGGTACTTGGTAATGGTATTTCGTATAAAAGAATACTATTATTACTAAATCGGGAATGATTCAGCAAATATTAGGAGGTGATTGAGTGTTGTATAATTGTACAAGTAAAGTGCTCGAGCGTCCCTCAATTTTCAAAAGGAAATCACCTAGGTTCTGATACTATGAAAATACAAGTTTTAATTTTGTTGCGTATTCATGAGCCACGTTTAATAAAATATTTGTCGTGTGTCATTGACACGTAATTCTAGATCTTACCTATTAATGACACATGATGGAACATTTTATCAAATTCAAATTATAATGGGGTATTTTATTAAAAATAATTATATTGATCTAGCCAGGAAACTTAGTTCAAAATTGTGTCTATTTTTTTAGGTTGTTATACAAATAGTTGTGCAAAAAATCAAAACAAATAAACAAATTCTGCTATCTAATGATTACCTCTTATATTTTTATCTCATATGTTTTGGAACATAATAGAATATTCATTTTCCATTTAATTAAGGGAAAAATAGCTAGCTAGACACACCAATATCCATTTTTAGTGGACACCCCCTTGGTGAAAAGAACGCAAACGAGATGGCAAATTACGTGACAATGTTTTACCGCCACTCGTACCTTTTACACACCGAAAGTGTTGCCATGTGCACCTAGCCGCGCCATGTTTCACTAGCTTATTAGCCTAATTATGAACAAAAAAATCATACATTTAACAAAGTCAACACGTATCATTAGGCTCACCTAAGCACCTAGCTCCACATCCTTGGTAACACTGTATTGCTTGACCGAGCTCCTCTCTAACCGGCATCACACTTATATCTTACTCGGTCTAAGTCTATGCACCATGTCCATGGCTCTATAGCCACACCCTAGTCAAGCTTTTTATGCCATCATACATTTGTGTTGGAGTTTTTAAGAGGAGTGGTTAAGTTAATTTGTTAATAGTCTTTTACTTTATTTAAGTTAGTTAGTTTGTTGTTTTCTTGTGAGAGGTTTTCTTGTAGGGGTGTGACATTACCACTATCACCACCGTCAACTCCCATTTATGTGATAAAAATATCACACATCATAACTCCTCAACTAGACTCACTTTGTTGCTGCTGAACTGCGATGTGCTAAACTTATTTTATAAGCTGATGTGTAGAACTAGCCGTAAAAAAGTTAGTGTCCCATTTGGAGAAGGAGGAGGAGGTCCACATCATTCCAAACGGTTGTGAAGATGAGAAGTGAGAGGGATGTAGGGGCAGAGGGGGAAGAAGGTTGGCCTACTGATTAATAGTCAACCTCATCTACTATGGCAGATCGAAGATATTTGGGCTTGCCGGTCCATGTACACACCATGAAAGATAATTGGGCTCGCCTGGCATGTGGGAAAATCAAAAATGAAGACGTTTGCTTACTTAAAGGATAGAGTGTGGAAGAGGATCCAAGGTTGGAAAGAGACGATATTGTGTCAGGCGGGGAAGGAAATTTTGATTAAGGCGTGCACACAAGCGATACCAACTTTCACGATGTCATGTTTTGACCTACCAAGTACTCAAACTGACTCGTGTGTCGCTCTGCCCAAGTGATCTGGCAGGCGAAAAACCCTAGCCGCCCTCGGGCCTCCTCTCGCGCCTCCTTCGCCACCGTCACCGTTAGGGCTTTTTCCCGAAGGGGATGGGTGGGCTCCTTCTCACATTGGGTGCTGCCTCGGGAAGCTGGGGGCGTGGCTACTGGTTTGCTGGGAGGCGACGCTGTGGCCGACGACATCTTGGGAGGCAGGGGTGGAGCAAATCTACGTGGACTTCAGCGTCTCGCAGCGATGGGAGGCAAGGTGCAGTGTGGATCTTTGTCCGATGGTGAGGTGGCTCATCTTGGCCGGTAGCTTGTGTAGGTCTAGAGTGAGGGGGGGGTGCACGCACGCCTCTTGGTGCGTTCCCCGGTGGTGTGCTGGATTGCTGCAGGACGCTAGCCGCTCTACCCGTGGCGTGGCTCTACATCACATGGCAAGGGCTGCACACTGTGGTGCCGAGTGGCGATGGCAAGTGTGCTGCTTGTCGAGGAGGTGTGCTGCTCGTCGAGGAGGTGGGGACGGCTTGCAGTAGCTACCTTGGTGGCTCAGTGGGCTCATCATGTGTGGTGGAGGTCCTGGGTGACACGTGGGCTGCCCTGATGGGGTTGGTCTGTGGCTACGAGATAATGGTGACGTGGTGTGAGTCGGCATGCGAGCACATGGTCGAGGACGCGGTGGCAGTGACGGAAGCTCCAAACCTAGTGCGTACGGGTTCACGGCGTTGCTCCGTGCATGCTACAGGCCAGTTGTGGGCCAATGGTGGATGGGCCCCTCCCATGGGGTTTAGTGGGGTAGTGGAGTGTAGCTCTCTGGGCGAAAGTTTTATCCCTGACGGGGTCAGTGACGGCAATAATGGTGCTCGTGAGCGTCTCTCCCCTCTTGGAGGCATTGTCAAAGAGTCTATTATACCCCCCTCCCCCACACACACAAACCATGGCCAACCAGTTTTGGAGCGACCGCAGCTGCTGCTAACATGGCCGGACCCCTTCCCTCAGGGTTCGGCGGGGTGACGGGGTGCAGTGATCTAGGTGAAAAATCTTGTCCTAACTGGGGTTGGTGCCGGCGACGACGCTCCCCATGGTATGTTCTCCTCCTTGGAGGCATTGTCGAAGAGCTCCATTTCACTTTTGCCCTGGTCCTCTGTGTTTCCTGAGTGGAAGCTTGGGCCTACGGAGGTGCCCATGGTGGTCTGGTGTGCCCTCTTGTGGCACTGCGGTGATAAAATTGGAGTCGTTCAGTCATGATGTGATGGGTGACGATGATGATATGGTTGTCAAATCAGCAAGGGGTGTCTTTTTTGTCTATGTGTGTCATGTTGGATCGGTTTTGGTCTGCTTCGTCGATGACTTGTTCATTATTAGAGTTGTTTTACACAATTATTCTCTAATCAGTCGTGCTTTGTAAAATTTTGAGCTTAGTTTATTTCGTAAATCAGATCAATTCATTCTTTTCTACAGAACCGTAGAAACCTCTCCCTCTGGACGACTTTCGTAGAAAGAAGATGTTTTGACCTTATTAGGGGCTGTGTGACCAGATCAGTACGATGGTGTGTAGGTACTGGTGGGCTCAACAGGGTGACTAGAACAAGATGCATCGGTTAAGTTGGGATAAATTAGCAAAGCCGAAGAAGGAAGTAGGCCTGGGATACAGAGATTTGTATGCTTTCAGTTTGGCCATGTTGGCTAAACAGGTGTGGTGCTTGCTGACTACGCCGGATTCTCTGCGTGCCCGTGTCATGAGAGCAAGATACTTCCCAGAAAAAAAAACATCAGTGTTGCAAGCAAAGTGTAGCGAGGGTATATCATATGCATGGAGAAGCATCCTAAAAGGGTTTAAGCTGCAAGAAACGAGTTGGAGATGGGACAAGCATCAACATATGGTCGGACCCATGGCTGCCAAGACTCTGGACTAGAAGGCCAGGAACTCCAAAGGGCCATAGCTTGGTGCAACGAGTGGTAGAACTGATCGATCCAAATATAGGTTCGTGGGGACGCATAGTTAGTTAAAGACCTGTTTTGGGAAGAAGATGCTGGTATCATCCTTGCTCTACCTGTACGTGAAGACATGGAGGATAGATGGGCTTGGCTTTTTGAACCAAAGGTCATATTTTTCTGAAGTGCAAGGAAGTTAAGAAGCTTTTTGGAGGGAGTTAAATTTGGAAGAGCTAAGGTCCAAACTGGTTGAATACCCGAACCCAAAGGCAATGCTCACCCCGCACATACTGGGACTGGATGAAGACACTAAGCTGCTATGCTGTGCAATGCTATGGAGCTGGTGGGAGAACAGAAACAAAGCAAAACGCGGGAGAGACTTTAAAGAGCACGAAGGATACGGCGTTCCTCATTCCCAACATACGGAAAAGTTCAAAAAGTATTTCGAGAAGCCACCCAAGACCGGGGAAGTGAGAACTACTCGATCAGTGGAAAAAACCTGATGCTGATGTCCTAAAGATCAATTTGGATGGAAGCTACCATGCCGAGAAGTCATCAAGGGGATGGGGCTTCGTCATCCGTGATACGACAGGTAAGGTGGTGGGATCTAGAGCTAGAAGAATCCAACATGCACAGGACGTGGTGCCTACGAAAGTCGAAGCATGTTTACACGGTGGGCTGTGGAATGGGGTATGACCAAGATCCACGTTGAATCTGATTCCCTCCAATTCGTGCAAGCTCTAAATGCCACTGAGCATGATTTCAACCTCAATGCGGTGCTCTTCCGCGACATTAAATCGTGGCTTCGGTTGAAGTTTGTGTCTTTAAAGCTGCTTTTTGCCCACGGACGTGTAATATGGTATTCCCTTTGATCAGAATCATAAATAATTTTAGATATTGACACTGTCTCCAAAGTGACATTTTAATAATTAATTTTTTAAAACATATTATTTAAATAAAAATAATTATATATTTATAAAACTATATTTTATAATCTAGTATTATCAATTTTAAGTCATGTTGGTAGTTTTTTCTATATTAATAGTTAAATTTAAAAATATTTGACTATATGAGATTTTAAAACTATTTATATTTGTGATTGGAGAGAGTAGCATATACTCAGTAGGTGTTCCCAACCGTTTGGTCGGGGCAGTGCTCCAAACTTATTCGTTGCTAGTATTGTGGCTGGGGATCTTGCCCCTTCCACCAGTTAATAAGATATATAAGCACGCGTTGGAGTCAAAACGTTACAGAAATAGCCTCCGGTTGTGAAAGCTTGCAGCAAATAGACCTGATCAAAATAGCCTGGCCCCTTGTGGTGGGTCGAGCCTGCACAGAAAAATAAGTCTAAACCCAGCAATAAAATGGCCAAGCCAGAGAAAAGCACTACGATCTCAGGCCTATCCCGAAAGTGTGCGTCTGTAATGGGTCGAATGTAGGTAACAGCCTTAGGCCCGAATTCCCGAAATGAGCTGAGCTTCTTGCATGGTTACTACTGTGTCGTCGCAGCTCTCAACAAAGAAGAAACAAGAAAAGAATGTCGTCGGCTCGTCGCAGAGGAAAGCGACGGAGACAAACTTTGCTTGCGCGTATAAACGCACGCACGCACTGCTCGAACGGACAACGAGTACTAATCAAACTACACGGTATAAACGCACGTTGTTCACTAGTGTGTCGCGTTGTGATATATGAATACATCATTTTTTTTTCTAGAGGTCCCATGTTGACCGGATTTTGACACCGGTGAAACGACGGCGGATCAGGTGTCACACCATCTCCGATCCGATCCCATAAACGAAGTCGAGCATGTCCTCCCAACATTGCAGTGTTGCTGCTTGCTTCTCCGTCATCAGCTACCATACATTCGCTAGCAACGATATTTTCTTTCTTTTCTTTTCTCTCTCATATGGTAAATAGTTAGAAAGATAGTACTGACAAAGATTACCAGATCTAGCTAATCAAGAACTGAGGGAATACTGGATAGGATAGTCGTTCGTATTGACCTCACAATGCAGGTGCTTAGACAAGTGTCTCAGGAAAAAACTCAGTTTTTTTTGTGGGAGGTGTTTAGACAGGTGCTTAGGAAGGGCGACGGAAGCAAAGTTAAGCACCCGGTGCTAGACTGGTGCTTAGGGTGACACAGGTGACATGTGCTTCAACCGGTGCCTAGCAAATAGTACTCCAAAAAGCACAAATAGTACTCCATACAATGCAGCGCTGCATTGGAGACAACAGGTGCTAGAGTAGGTGCTACACGAATATTAAAACAACTTTAAGCACCCATATGAAGCACTCTGCATTGTAAGTCACATTTTTTTGGGACGCAACGCTACTCTCTCTCTCTTTAAGCACTGGGCTATAAGCACCCTGCATTGTACATGGCCTCATAGCTTGAGGAAGCTTCTCTTTGGCTCATTAGGAGTATTCCCCTACCCTCAAAAAGATAACATAGCGGAGAAGTCGCGAGATCAAACTTCATAAAACCCGTAAATAACGAGTGAAAAAAAAACTCACATGCATTATAAATAGATGAACTTATAAATAGAAAAGAAGCTCACCTATCATTCAATCTCACCAAACTTCTCAAAAATAGAGGTTTACAGGGTTAAACTTTTCCCAAGCCAACAGCCTAGCTCAAAACTCCAAAAATAAATAAATAAAATATTCAACCTATAGCATTGAATCGTAGAAAAAATAAATCAACTTGGTATCAAGTAAACTCCACTTGTGAGCAACTGGTATCTAACCCAGTCAACCAATCAACTCAATGGAAGGTTTATGACATGGGAAGATTCTCCAGAATATGAGCAAGGGACTACCTGTTTGCAAAGGGACAAATAAAAATATCAACTAATACTACTTTTCCCGGAAACATGTCGTCAACTCAGCTGCTTTTTCAGGATCACTAGTACTTTTCTTCACCTAATTAGATACTGTCAAGCACCAGGATTCGCATGGGCACGCGTGTTCGTAAGTTGACACATTCAGGGGTGGACTTGGAGGATCTGCAGTTTGGCAGGAATCAAAAGATTGAAGAATTAATATTCGGTGGCATGTCTCTTTTAGAGATGACATGTTTGATCAACTTTGGACTATCATTTGCCTAAGTAATATATTAATACGACAATTTTTGGCGAGATCATTAGTAGGATATATGGGATCTAAGCGATATTGACTACAATGTGTAAACGAGGACCAAATTTTGACGACACTTACGAATCTCCATGGGTGGTGAAGATCTAAAGGCTAAGTTACACGGTGATGCATGGTAGGTACATGCTTGCATGATCATGACGTTAATTAGACGAACGGAATTAACATTGTCGAAGAGTACATTGCCTTAATTTGCTAGCTACATGTAGCTGTAAGTAACACTACCGAGTCATCTGGAAGTCAACACGTCGAGATTACTTGTACCGTGGTACGGTGAATTCAACGAGCTGGTCTACCATCTTAGCAAAAATAAATGAGAAAGAAGGAAAAGAAGATGACTTCAACATACAAATGACGAAAAAATCTGTTTGACTCCCTAAATTTCGACAGTGCGTCTACATAACCCCCAAATTGTAAGACCATCTAAACAACTCCTAAACTCATTAAACTTGTCGTTTTGACCACCTGAGGCGGTTTTGGAGGTGGTTCTGGCACGTTGGCATAACACTATCAAAATCAGCTCAAAGTTCAAATAGATGGTATTTGTAAGTTTAGGGATTTTTTAAATAGACGATTTACAATTCGAACAATGACGTAGAGGTACCCCAAATTTCAGAGGCAAACTAGACTTCATATAAATTAAACCACTTATTATATGTACTCTGAATAATAATAGTCTCGAATTTCACGTGATACTTCGATGTGCTGTTCACTAACCATATACTACTACATTATTTAAGTGCACTACTTGACTAGTAGAACTACTAATAGTTTCAGAATTGTAGGAAAGAATGATTCCATACATGGTCCATTGCACACATGCAGGTGTGCACTAGGAGTTTGCACCCTTTTTTTTTGTCCCAATAGGAGTTTGCACCCTTGACCTGGCCTGAAGAAAGGTACACAGGGGTAGACCAAATCCCATTTTAGCAGCGAAAAGCAGTGGACCGAGTGCACGGGATTAGCCATGGACCCCATGGTGCCTAAAGAAAACTGCTTTCCAAATCGTTTCAGTAATGGGATCGGGGGAGGAGAGAGAAGAGCCACAGGTTTTACCTGAAGGGAAAGCTCGTCACTGATCAACATGTCTACCGATATATTTTCCGGCCTGTAAAGGAAGGGTTCGGTAGATTGCACTGCATTTTTAAGGAGCAGGCTAGGCTCTGCTCTACCATGGTATATACGCCGATGGATGCAAAATCTAAAAGATTATTTTTCACCAATTTATAACTTTTATCTGCTTATTTTATTTAGAACTGAAGTGCCTTGGAGGCCATTTTAGGCAACAAGTGGATCAGGGATATTAGAAATATCCTAATGATGCTACTACCGTGGTTCATTATTTGTGACATTAGATTGATTATTTCATTCTTTTATAAAAGATCGTCAAAAGTTACTACACCAAAAGGCAACGAGACTAAGACAATTGGTGGACGACGTGTTTTACAGACACAATGTTGGGCTCCAGCAAATCATCGACCATTATGAATCTCAAGAAGATCGGATCTGTTGTTTCCATTTGTATTTCATTTAGTTATGTACAATAAGTGTTTAATACTGCCATGTTAGACTTTGTTATATGCTCTTTTTTCTAGATGCCATGCTAGACTCTTGTTAAATGGTTAATTGCCTTTTTTCCCTTCTTTGTCTTTTTCTTCGAGACACTTGTGATGCTTGGTTTCGTTAATGAAATTAAGGTTTACTCCTTTTTATCCTTTTTTTTATGAATTTGCTTCATAATCTAGTCGCCTCAACTCAATTAAATCATGAATGTTCGAACTCCATCACTTGGGCTTTTAGGTTTCCAGGCAGTACTCTATCAGGTTTGCTATGAAGCCCAAACTCATTTTGCTCCTGCGAGCCGCTACCTAACTTCGACAATACTTGGGATGTCTGGGCACCACCAAAACTTAAGTTCTTCGGTTGGCTACTAACGCAACAAAAGATTCGAAATGTCGGCCGATTGGCACTGCTGCAACTTACCAACATTTACAGGTATACTACGGTTGGGACACGGAGGTCGACTCGTGTGCTGCCTGCGTAGAGTCGTGTTAGTGTCGTGCTCCGTATAAGATCGGGAGAGGGGATACCTCCGTTTCTCTCAAGTGTTTTTCATGTAAATGCAGAAATTGTAAGTTTATTGAGAGAAAATCCCACCCCCAAATGAGAGGGAGGCTCCCCTATTATAGGTTGATGGTTGGGCTAGTGTGCAATTATAATGTTGCCCTAGGAAATTTACGACTATACCACTCGGTTTATAGTTCTACCAGGGGTATTTTGGTCATTTTTCCTTACCCCTAGAGGAATATTCTGGAGCATCTTGGGAGCATCTTCGGGGGGTCCAGCTTCGAGAAGTGCCATAGTATAAGACGTCGATGGCCGACGAAGCATAGATGGATGACGAAGCGTAGACAGATGATGGAGGCTTGATGAATGACAGAGGCTTGATGGATGAGGGAGGCATGATGGATGACGGAAGCTCGACGGATGATGGTGCCTCGGAAACCATGCTGAAATCCTTATAAGATAGTAGTGAGTATAAAAATATTGATGAAGTGGTCAAGTTTCGAGTTACCAAGTTTTTTGCGTCGACTCGGGTAGCGCATGGACTCTTCCCATAACAGTAGCCCCTTACCACTCTGGGCGGTTGTGGAGCACCCATCCGGATCGTTGCATCAATTTTGAAGGGTTGATGCTGGTTCAGATTTACGTTGTTTAACATCCTTGGGTACTGGTGGTGATTTTGTCAGATTGACGACATCACTAGGGTGTAGCCGTGATGAATTGTTGATGTCGAACGGAACCGGAGGCTTTTTGGTGACTTCATTCCTTTCCTCTCATATGTTATCTGCATTTTTTAGGAATTTTTCTGAACTTGTCCCTAAGGTCATGGGCATTTTCTCAACTCTTCTAAACTTCATGTGCATTTCTGAATTCTTTGATTTTTTCTTCTTTTAGGGTTCGGGTGGTGGGCTATAAATACCCCACTGCACCCAGCCTTCTCCTCTTCTTCTTTATTCTCTCCCGTCGCCTCTTCCCTCTCCCTCTCTTTTCTCTCAACTCGCGCCCGCTCCCCCACATCCAGCCGCCAGCTACCACGCGTTCCACGCTAGCATGACGAGCGGCGTGCTCCGGTTCAGCACGAGAAGGCAACCTGGCGCATAGGGGGAGAGCATCTTGGGTTGGTGCGCTTGGGCGCATCGCTGGGCCATAGTTTGAGCAGAGGAGCTACCAGGCCGAAGTAGGGGACAGGTGCGGGCTGAAGCAGGTGGTCAATTCGGGCTGGAGCATCGCTTGGTAGCTATTGGCTGAAGCTCCTTCACGGGCTGGCCTCTAGCCGTAGCGCAAGATGGGTTGCGGTCCTGGCTAGTGCTGCGGGCTATAGGCGGATTGAGCCAGAGGCCATAGGCAGTGTGCGGTCCGAGCCATAGCGGATGGTGGAGGCTGAGCGGGTCAGAGGAAGGGGAGGCAGGCGAGTTGGGCTAGCGTTGTGGGCAGAGGGGAGGAAGGAAGGAGGCCAGGCAGGGGCGCTACATGCGTGGTAAGGAGCTACTCCGAGTTGATTTTTTTGATTGGTTCAATCAGTTGTTTAGCTCCCCTTCTACTTGAGCTCTCCATCGGGCACCTTTGTTCTTTGTGCTCTCAACACCTTTTTGCTTGCTTGGGAAGTTCTTGCAGGTTTTCTAGCTTTGGGAGAAGTTCACCATTAAGAAAAGTGGGTGGCTAGCTTTGGAATGGATCATTGAGGACATGACGTTCCGACAAGAGGTGAGCGCAAGAGCACATCATCAAGCCCTTCTTGTGAACTCGTCTTGCTCCTCCCCAATGTATTTAACATTACGCTTATTCTTGTGTTCTGTAGGCCAAGATAGGGTTGACTTCATGGGCGGTGCCATAGCGGGGGAAGAAGAAGGATGATTCTTACTTACTCTATGTGGATTGGACCTACCACAAGTACGGCAGAGACCCTCTAATTCCTCACGGAGGACGACTGCTTCCTGCCGGGTGATGGCCCACACGACTCCTTGCTCTCGGAGTTGGACACGGTGAGTACCACTTTGGACCTAGGGCCACATCATGGTGTTTGCTGCGCAATTTATGGCGGGGCTCATCTTCCCGGCCGTGCTGCTTCTGGATGAGGTTCTAGCGTACTTCTCATTAGAGATCTCAGACTTGGACTTGATGACCATTGCTCAATTGGCCATCTTCAAGTGGACGACGTTGAGCATAGAGATGCAAGGCACTGCAGCTCTCTTTGCTTGGTTCCATGAGCCGATGTCGATTCCTATGACAGTGCTGAGCGGCGCATCCTCTATGTTCGGAACCGTCAGCTTCAAGATGCGTCAGCAGAAGAAATACGACTACCTCATAGCTGCTACCAAGAGCAAGTGGGAGGACTACAAGAGTGAGTGGTTCTACTACCACGTGGGCAAGCTTGATTACAGTTACACGCAGGGACCTAGGAAAGCCATCCTAGGCCTCTTACGGCCAACACGAGTGAGAGGGATCGTTGATTCGCCCTCGAGCATTTTTCTCAAGAGCAGAGTTATCGCGATTTGGTGGATGAGTACTATCTTCTAGGGATCAGGCCGCTTGTCGCCAGGTGGTCCTAAAGCTTGTTCCCACTCTTGCCTTGCACTCGACGTCCCTGCACTTTCCATGACTACATGCACCAGACAGAAAGTGTCTCTTGTTCTTTTTACTTTTACTTCTCATTCATATCTCTTCTGCTACATGGTGTTTTGACTTGTAGTTTTTCATGTATGTGCCTGCAGACCTCACTCTAGCTGACAGAGACGAGGTAGATGAGGCTGTCCTTTGTCAGTACACCAAGGTTGAAGCGGGGGCCATTACTAGGAGGCTGGGGATCGGCTACATCAACAGGTCCTGCGACGTCTTTGGCTAGGGGACTCCGTGACGTGAGGAACCACTGTCTATGGAGCTTTGTCATTTTAGTGTCGGAAAACATGCGCGGGCTGAGGAGGGGACCTCAGGACGTCCAGTTTGGGTTTAGTCTGAACTTATCGTGTCGACGAGCTCGCAGTACCAGATGACTTTAGATGACGAGGATGCAGCGAGAGAGGACTTGGACTCGTGTGATGCGTGATACAACGACAACGATGACCAGGGCACCGCGGGCGATGACAAGGAGTACAGTTTCAACGAGGTGCCCGTCATCTCCCCGGCTTTCAGGCCCAAACATGGGAAGAGGCCATTGTGCTCTGTGCCTCACCTCCAATGTTTCCCGAGTCGAGCGACTCATCCTCTTCTCGGCACGTAATCGTTGTCAAGCTGCAGAAGACAAGGCGTGCTCTAGCTACTACTTAAACTAATACTCCAGCGGTGCATGAGACACCAGCTGCCCCTGTGGCACCTACCACTGCTGTGGGTGGGGAGGCCGAGGTGGTATTTTTGAGGAAACACACCACGCCACTCCACGCTTCGTCTACCGGTATGAGTGTGGACAGCCAGCCTTCCATTCCTTCGAGCTCTCTGTGTGCTGCTGGGCCGGCTTTCCCGTCTTACTTCATCGACTCGAAGGCCGAGACGAGCTTCTTTCGGGACGCGGCGAGCCGGCTTTCCATGGCAGACTCGGCTACCATGTTCATGGGGTTGTCTGTCAAGCAGGTATACTCCTCTTCACGTTCTGCCCTAATCAAGGTAAAACACTTTCGATTTCCCGTCTGTTGTTTCTTTCTTGTCTTTTGGATGCTGACTCTCATAAGTTCTGCTAGTCATTAAGCACTTGTATGGCGTGTCGAACACGCACGAGGAGCTCAAGTCTCGCCTCGTTGAGGAGAAGGCGAAGACATGAGGCCACTGATGAGGTCACGATGCTCTCGAGCAGCTATCCACTTTGAGAAAGAAGGTTTCCGCTCCCCGTGCCTCCATCTGTGCCATAGAGAAACGCGGAGAGGTATATAACTTCCCTGGTAGACTCGCTATGCCAGGAGGTGCACAAGATAGGTGAGGTGCAGAACATCGAGGTCGACTCCTTCGATGATTGCTAGGCCGAGGGCAAGGTCGAGCAACATCTGAGTTGGGTGACTTCTTCTTGGTGGGCTGCACGCAGGGCCTTGCTCGAGTACACTAGGACCTACACTCAGGCCTCCGCAGGGCTAATGCTCTCCTACTTGTTCAAGAAGGGGCGTAAGTTCTCTGGTGACTACTCTGAGGAAGGCTATGTGCCTCCTGAGTTTGCTGACCTCGCAGTGATTTGTGATGAGGTTACCATTGAGTTTGAGGCTTTTGTGATAGGGGTGTGGGACAGGAGGTTACCATGAGTTTGAGGCTCTTGGAACATGCTCTGGCGTGTTTGGTGCACTATTGACACCGAGGTGGTTTCCAGTGGCTTTGGTGACACTGATGACGACAAAGTGTTTCTCGACATGATCGTGGAGTCTTAGCTTCCTCACGGTGACGAAGTGCTCTTGACGTGGCTGCGAGTCTTAGCTCCCTCATGGTGACGAAGTGTTTGTTGACGTGGCCATGTAGTCTTAGCTTGCTCACGGCGATGAAGTATGGCTGACATGGCCATGGAGTCTTAGCTCACTCACGGCGATGAAGGATGTATCATTGCACTCCACCCTTTTAGGGGAGGTTCACCATCATTGCTCGTGTCATCGCAGAATGTTACTTCGCATCCGCCCACGGCAGATATTTCTCATGCGCGTCTTAAAGGATAAAGGCTACCAACTAGAGGGGGTTGAATAGGAAATTATCAAAAACTTGTAACAAAATCAAATCCTATGCATACTAGTTAACAAGATATGCGAAGTAAACAAGTATGAAGGAATAGGAAAACCACAATCATATAGGAGAAAAGATTTATTGTCAAAGTTTGAGCCTTTGGTGAGGCTCTACATCTCCATTGAGGAAGTTGGATGGCATCCGAATGTGCTCTTCCCTCAAGAGGCTTGCCGATGTGAAGCCTCCCTTATCTTGTAGTAGCTCTTCACTTGCGTTAGGCGAGTTCCAAACCCTCACAAACTTAATGGGGAGCTTTAAACTTCTCTTTGAAGGATCCCAACGACTCCTAGCCATGTGGGAGATGCCAATCTCTAGGAGTAATAGACTTCAGTCACTTTGGCTTGGAGATGAAACTATTGCTTGGTGCTCAACTAAGGCTCAATCTCTCTCTCAAAAAATTCCTTGCAAAGGATGGAGCTTTGACTTGAGGAACTATGGTAGAAGACATAGGTGAGTAGGAAATAGATCTTGCAAAGTTTTATTCGTGCAAAGAGGTTTGGGGGTATATATATAACCAACTGCTAAAAAACTCGCATTTTGCAAACAGTGGAAGAACTCCGAGGTTCCAACTTTGAACTCAGAGGTTCTGACATTTTGAAACCAACGGCTGTATTGTTGTCTAGAAATAAATCTCAGAACAACCGACTAAGACTTAGAGGTTTTGACTTTTAGAGCACAGTGGACAAAAGCGTGTTAGAGGTTCCAACATGTAACATAGACCATCCAGGATTTTGAATAGCCTTGATAAGGCATTAACAGAATGGATTCCCAAAGGCTCTAACATTTCACGTCGACAGAGCCAGCCATAGCCGTGGCTAGGTCGGGGACGATGATGTTGTTCATGGTGGTAGCGTCGGGATCGCGTGCGGGTTTGACGGCCCGTGTGTTGCTCACGCTTCCACAACGGAGATGTTAATGGGGTCGCTTGCAAGCGGGCATTTCCCGCGATTAGCAGCACGCCGTGGTGATGGAGCCCCCCTCCGCGATGCTAGGTTGTCCCACGGTCGCCACACTCGCCTTGTGCTTTGGCCGGGTACTCTTGGTTCCCTTCCAAGGCATTTTTCTTGATCCTATGAAGTTTTCACACGGGTGTGAAGGAAGCCGGTGTCATGGAGCACGTGAACACGGTTGCAACGTGTTATGACATAGCTTGTTGTGCATGTCTCGACGAACGGCACCAACCATCGTAGGTATGATCCTAGGCAGTTGATGCACCCCCATTTGGATACAAGGGCCAATCAGGGTGCGAAGGGGGATCAAAGGACCCGCATACGTACTGTGGACGTCACATGGCTGCACTACGGTCCGGACATGGAGGTCGACTCGTGTGATGCTTGCATAGAGTCTGTTGTAGTGTTGTGCTCCGTATATGACCGGGAGAGGGGATGCCTCCGTTTCTCTCAGGTGTTTTTCAAGTAAATGCAGAAATTATAAGCTTTATTAAGAGAAATCTCACCCCCAAATGAGAGGAGACTCTCCTATTTATAGGGTGAGGGTTGGGCTAGTGTGCAATTACAACATTTGCCCCACTGGGGGTATTTTGGTCATTTCTCCCTCTACTAAAGGAATATTCTAGAGCATCTTGAGAGCATATTTGGTGGGCCCCTCTCTGGAAATGCCATGTTGAGAGGCGTAGGCGGAGAACGGAGCATAGATGAACGAATTGAAGCATAGACAGATGACAGAGGTTTGACGGATGATGAATGCTTGACGGAGAACGGAGGCTTGACAGATGATGGAGTCATGATAGATACTTGACGGATGATGGAAGCTCGACGGATGATGGTGCTTCAATAACGTGCTAAAATCCTTGTAAGATAATAGTGAGCATAAATATTGATGTAGTCAATTTTTGAGTTACCGAGTTATTTGTGTCCATTTGGGGAGGCGCGTAAACCCTTCCCATGATAATACATTCATAAAATGAGTCTTTTCGCTTAGGCACCATATTAACATGAAAAGTTCTGAAAAAATTGACGAACTCATGGAGTGTTCTCACGCCCTTAAATTTACTTGAAATTCAATATTGACGATGTACTTAAATTGTACTTCAAATTCAAATTCAAAAGTGAAAATTTGTTGTGTATAGTTAGCGTTTGTATAGTACTATTACATTTAATGAACATGGCAAGGAGCCCCTTCAACACCAAACTCTATCTGGGATTCGAGAGGCTAAGGGTGAATTGAAGATCATCAACTATCTAACAGCGACCCAATCCCTGCCACCTAGTTTGACCCTTTTTTAAGCCCATCACCACCTTCGGACGACTTTCCATATAGGTAGCTAGCCAGCCAGCATCTTCGTACTTTTCAAACCCCCCTTCCCAACCGCACTATACTACTACAAGTACTAGCTTATAGTGCTTCTACTACTTTTCCCTCCACTCACGTCCACAGATGCATGCATACACATTTGCACCCATATCAGGCCGATCGTATATATATACACCGATCGATTGGCGACGGCAGTGATAACGAACCATCGAGCAAGAAACTAGCCGGTCGGGCAATGGACGCCGGCGCCGTGGCGATCTCTCGCGGCGTTCTTTGCGGAATATGACGGACACCCTCTTCGTGCTCGGCCAGGAATTCCGGCTCCGCATCCTCGAGCAAGCGGCGGCGTGCGTCCCCGGCTGCTCCTACCTCTGCGTCTGGGCTCCCATCCCCGGCGGCCACCCTCCTCCTTCCGCCGCCGCCGCCACAGGTACGGATGTCATCGATCGATCTTCATTGGGATGGGTCATGCGCATATGTATGCGGGATCGTCTCTTACGTGCAACGCTTCCTCTCTATGCATTGCAGAGCCCACCGCCACCTGCTGTGCCTGGACGCATGGCTCTGCGACGGCGGCCGTGGTGACGACCGCGCTCGCGCTCTGTTCGACGCCTACCGGGGATCTCTCTGCGCGGTCGTAAGCGGGTGCGTGCCGGGGTGGGCTTACAAGGACGGCCGGGCTTACATGGAGCTGCCGGAGCACGACCTGGCGGCCTCGGCGTCGCTGCCGGTGCAATTGCAGTTCTACCAGGTCAGTACACATCCACACGGAAAAATAACTCCTCATGAGTCATGGTCGATGTGAAGTTGCGAAAAAATTGAATGCTGACCTCCTTGCATGCTGTTCTTATGTTTCAGGAAGCTGGCATTAAGGTTCGTTCAATTCTTAATCTCACATTATCGATTCATATATGTATGCATTTGAAGTTACGGTGTTCTGCATGAACTAAGCTGAGCAGTTCATATGTGCGGCAGATGGCGGCCTTCATGGGATGCGAAAGCGGCGAGATCGAGGTGGGCGTGTCGACGGCGCCGGGAAACGGCGCGCAGAACCTGCAGGCGAGCGTCGAGCAGGTCTTCTCCGAGGACTTCTTCCAGCACTCGCTGCTCGAGGAGCTGCTCCAGCTTCCGCCGACGCGGCCGTCGTCGTCCTCCTCGCTGCCGTCCATCTCCGTGGGCAGCCCGGCCGACGGCTCGACGTCGCTCCTGCGCACGATGGCCATGTCCGCCACGCCATCTCCCCGGGAACTGACGGTGGTGCCGCTGCTCCACCCGCCGCGTCCGCCGCACCCGGTGCCATTCAGCCGGCACGGCCACGGCCACGTCCACTTCCCGAGCGCCGAGGCGGAAGACGCCGCGATGGCGCAGGCCATGCTCGCCGTCATCTCCTCCTCCTCCTCGTCGGCGCTGCCTACCCCGCCCACTCCTCCCCTGGGATACCACCACGCGCATCGGTCGCCGCGCCGGGGGATGGCCTTCCGGGCGTACAACGCGGCGCTGGCGCCGCGGCGGGCGCCGGGAGCGCCCGGGCAGCGGATGATCAAGATGGGCATTTCCATCCTGAGGAGGATGCACATGCTCAAGTTCAACCAGGAGCGCACCACCGGCGCGGCCGCACAGCGGGGACGGGAGGATGAGGAAGCTGCGGCGTCGGCGCCGGCGCGGCCGACGAGCAGCCAGCTGCACCATATGATATCGGAGCGGAGGCGGCGGGAGAGGCTCAACGAGAGCTTTGAGGTGCTGAGAGGGCTGCTTCCTCCCGGAACAAAGGTACTCCTACTTAATTACGATGTGTCACTAATTAATGCATGATAAATGTTGGTTTTGAGAGAAGATTGTATATAAGTATCCTACATGAAATGTTACATGTTTTTGGTTAGTAAATTGTGCATTGTACTCTGCCAATTTAACTTTAGTTTAATTACCATCCATTTTTTCAATATGATCGATGCTTAACTAAGCTCTGCATATTTATGTACATTAATTTGCTTTCGTGCATTCCGCATTGTAGAAAGACAAGGCTACCGTCCTCGCCAGCACGCTGGAGTACATGAACATCCTGCTAGCCCAAATCTCCGAGCTCGAAGCCAAGAACCGAACCCTCGAGGCGGCGCAAATCCACCAGCGCATCATCAACGACAGCTCCACGCAAACATCAGAACAAGCACTAGTTCAAGCAGGGCTAACCGGTGGCTCGTCGGCGAGAGTACAAGTTCAGGTGACCACCAGTGGCGCCGGGGCGTCCACATCATCGTCATCGTCGCCGCCGGAGTCCCGGGTGGTGACCATAAGGGTGGCGGCGCCAGGCGACCTGTCGGAGCTAGTGGTCCGCGTGCTCACGCTGCTCAAGGAGGCGGGCCGTCGTTTCACGGTGGTCGCCGTGGACGCCAGGCAACCGGCCGCCGCCGCCGACGGCATTGCTCAGGCGACCCTGACGCTGCGCGCAACGGTATGATCACACGCAACGCCACGATGTTTCATTTGGTTGCGCACGTAGCTAGTTACATAGAGTTACGAGTACGCGCGAGGATTTGGTGGTGGTTCAAAGCTAGGTCAGAGTCAAACGGATGAGTTTCCTATTTGGCCTACAGCGACGGTGTGGGCCCCGCGGGAGAAAAGTCTGCGAGAAAACTTGACCGCCCGCTGTCCAGTTCTCGGGTGACATCACGGCCAGCATGCAGACAAGTGACAAGTCCAACTCAATCGACGTCGTTTTTCTTTTCTTTCTTTCCCCCGTCGGAATTTCCATTCTTTTTCCTGTTCCTTTTCATCGAAGCTTCACCCGGCAATTACTACGTACCTGATCGGTATATGTCTTTGCTGATCTTAATTTGTTCTAAACCACAAGAGCCAAAAAAGAAGGATAGAGATAATCGAGCTGTTTCAATCGCCATGACTTGGCCGAATACTCTGAAGCTCTATGCTTGGCCACAGAATACCTGCTAATACCGACCACACAAACTTACTTATATTTATACAGATTTTACTGTAATTATCTACCATTTTCGAAGAGCATTTACCAGTCTGTAAGTACAGCTAGGAAATCTCGCTCGGAAACCGGTCAAAATCTTCAAATTTTTGTGACAAAATATATCAGGAAGAATGGTGGATATGAGCTTAAATATCGATACATTGTACGGAGTAGTATATTTAACCTGCTTTAAGATTTGAAACACAAGTTTGCTGGGTTATGCAACGAATTTTTTTTATTTCATTTTTTGTCTTTCACGAACGTCCGAGATATGAATTACCGGTGAAATTGACTGGTTGCCGACTTTGTAGGGTGGCGGATTCGACGAGGCGTCGTTGAGGGAAGCTGTGGCGAAGGCTGTCGAGGGTTTGGTGACACCGCCGGCGGCGTCGGACGACGACGAGTCGTCGTAGCTAGCACATCAGCTTTGACCCCGCGCCCTCGGTCCATGGGCTCTGTACTCGTATCAACTACTGGCTAGGCGAGATGGATGGGTGGACGCATGCTTTGGCTTTCTTCTGTGAGAAAGGGGAGTAGGTGGTGTTGCGGCGTTGGAACCAAAGCTGATGCTGGAGCCTGCATCTAGCTATTGCGCAGACG
The DNA here is from genome assembly GCA_019208055.1 of Stipa capillata. Classification (NCBI taxonomy): domain Eukaryota; kingdom Viridiplantae; phylum Streptophyta; class Magnoliopsida; order Poales; family Poaceae; genus Stipa; species Stipa capillata. The sequence continues at coordinate 167,732 of JAGXJF010004774.1, read as the reverse complement.
TGCAGTACGAATCTGGAGTCCAAAAGCACAAGGGCCATAACACGTTTACATGGCCATCTCTCTCTCTTTTTTCCCCTCCTACCCTTCTGTATTCTTTGAGGAGTTTGAGAGAGGGATTAGATGATTACTAGGTTTTGTTTTTCCTTTGTTGTTCCACCGAGTTGTGGCACGTACTGACCTGGTGACACTGGCAGACATTGTTGCGGATCGGATGAAGTACAGCCCTGGACTGCGGTAGAGGGACTGAGAGGCAGAGGGTATATCGTTGTAGACTGCGCTCTGGATGCATAAATTTCAGATTTGTGTCACATTTTTGCCTATGCATTTGCTAGAATTACTGGATTAATCTTTTGTCGGGAAATTTGTCAAGTTTTTTCTTTTCGTATTTGTTACGAGATTGGTCTATTGAAGACATCTTTTCATAGATAGGCACTTATGTCTTATCGGTTACATCTCACCCATTCAGATACTTCATGAATCATTTGGGGCAGTGGCCTTCCACATTAGTTGAAGGATGACGTGCACGGGAGGTCGTTTGTCCATATCATGATTGATGAATCTCATTTCATTGGAAATTCTGAAATACTGAAAGATCAAGGATTGCCCAAGAGGGTGGGGTATCAGGATTAATCTAACCAACTGTTGATGATCCCCATTCACGCTACCAGTGCACTTACTCCATTCGCGAATAACTGTCACTTTTGATATTTGTAAAATATTGTCACTACATGTATACTTACCCACTTTACTCTTATAAATTATCCCGCCTTCACACCCATGGTGAGCCCATGATCGATTTAACTTGTTATGAAGGGTGTTTTGGTCACTTTGGATAAATGAGGTTGATTGCGTTGGTATGTGCCATGGTATACACGAATGGAACCGGTACATCTTTGATGTGTTTGGCCCGTTCGTTGGAACGCATGAATTTTTACATGTTTCTACTGGGAATGAACTAATCAGTTATATAGAAAGCAGCTGGGAATGTTGCTCTCTTGTGAGATCACGTCACTTTTTATGACGTGGTCAATTAGGAGCCATTGGGTCTAGTGTGAATAGTCAAAATCTAGTTGTAACTAATAGGTTTAATCACTGTTTATCTGTCCGATCCACAGTGAATAGCAATCCAGGATTTGGTACTGTCCATCTAACCCATGTAAAAATGCTTAGCTAGTTTGGAACTACTCACAACCTAATTCGCATTGAATAGCACCCCGTTACTTTTCACCTGAAACCTAAACGCTATATATACCCATTTCGATAGTTTCGATGCTCTAAACCCATTTCTTCACTCCATTTAACCTAAATCATACTCCTTAATACCCTAGGCCCACAAAACCCCTTCTTTTCCTTTTGCAACCCTACATTCGGATTTAATTTTTTTCTCCTAGCTTGCATCTGTTGAGTATAGACTTATCTATATTTGGTTCTTTTTATAAATATGACACGATAGTAACAAGCCGACGACTGAAGCAGAAACAGAAAGAGAAGATACCCGAGAACTAAGACCTAACCGTATACCGTACAATAGGCAAGTCACATTTTGTTGTTCATGTTGATCTACATGTCGTATACTTATTAATTATTAGTAGGGTACCCGTGCGCTGCTACGGTACTGTATATAACTATTGATTAACAGATGGTTCTATCACAAACACCTGTGTCGAGCATGAAGCGCATATAGTTTCCGATCATGTCACGACAAATGTCGTCGTCTTTCTCTCGATTTCTCCCATTCCGGCAACCATCATGTACCACTTTGTATCTCTTCCTTCCTGCCACATATCTCTATCTTCACCCACACTTTGCAACAAGACAAGGTGATGTCTTCTCTCTCCATTTTTCTCTCTTCGTTCGCTCCTAAGCTCTACCTTTGGCTCTACCATCGCTTCACTACGACATCACCTTGTTCCACTCCGTGTCGTTCCACCATTATGTGTGCACCTACTCCAACTATGATGAATCTCTGTTGTGGCTCCAATTGCCTCCAGCGTTGGATGGCGATGCATTAAGCGCATCACCTTAGTATTATGGATAATAAATGAGACTTATGCTAATGACTACATTCATCTCTTGGCATTCGTCGATGGACGATGGCGGTGAAGGTGCGACCCTCTGGCCCTTGGCTTCACCTACCCCATACTGCTCGACATCTGCCTTTACTTTGCACGACTGAGCTTTGCTACAAAGTTATAGTGTCTTAACAGACCATTCTATGTTGTGAGTAGTTGTTCTAAACTATAAAAGGTTTGTGCAGAAATATTAATTCATTATGTACATTACTCAATAAGTGAAACTACGTTAGCTAGGTCAGGTCTACACCACGTTCTCGACTCTGCCGTAGTTTTCTGCCCTCGTTATACCTCAAATATTGTGTAAGGTTCATGTAATTATTTTGAGAAAGGTATATTTCAATAATTTTAATAGAAAAAATAAATTCAAAATAAGTATAATTCATCTTAATATTTTTCAGCAATTTATTTCTACAAAATTTCAAAACTCTATTTCCTTAACCCCATAAATGTAGGATAAATACAACACCCGCCCCCACTCCGACATTACTATGTCATGTTCCTATCTGACGCCACCCCGTCATGCGTCTCCTTATCCACCCTACTCTAAATAGTGACTTTCTAGGGACCATTCGTGGCATCTAGCTAGATGCCATGAAGGAAGCACAGGCTTCTTGCTTTGAATAGAGAGCTCTAATTTTTTTATTTTTAACCTGATGCATCACAGAATTGGGAATTAGGATACTGAAAATTTCATATATTGAGCAACATTGTAATGGTACTTGATGGAAAAAGAAATTCATGTTGTGAATCCTCTCGCTGCTTACTTAAAGAACCAATCTCCATGCTTTAAAAAATATAAATTAGCATAGAAACCTGAATGTACAAGAACATATATGTTGGGTTTAACATTTGCTGAGAGCTTGCATAAGCAGAGTATTTTGTCAAAGCGGTAGCATTATTTACCATTAGTTTCTCCGCACTCTAATTGGACAGCCTCCCCAAAAGAGCTTCAGGGTGCAGGGTGCTCTGCCTTTTCCTTCTACAACCTCATGCCACCCAACCAGCAATATGGAAATTTATCATGCGCAGGGAGCCAGGGAGAGGGCAAGGCCGCTGGGGTGTACGTACTAGGTGATGCCACGATAGAAGTTGCGCTTTCCCGAGCGGCATTTGGGCGACATGCCGCCGTGGACTTCCTAGGTGCTTGCTCGTTTTCCCCTTCACCTCTACATATACCATTATTATGCTACTGCCACTGTCATTCTCATCCATGTCGAGCCGCTTCTACGTCGACTTCTTCTTCCATATCTTCTCAATGAGGCCATGGTGAGGCCGCGAGAGCAAGGGTGACCGGCGATGCTAGCAATGGTGAGGAGGCGGAGGTGGCACAACGAGCATAGGGCTTTGCCTGCCTCCTGCCGTGATGGGGAGGACGGGAAGAAAAAGAAGGGAACAATCCGTGAGGGGAACAACATGCTAGGGAGGGGAGGCGGACAGAGATGAAGATGAAAATGGTTCATGGTTTGTTTGACTGTTTGTTGATAAGGATTATGTTTGTTGAAATGATAAGGATAAGGATTCTGTTTGTTGAGGGGATAAGGATAAGGATTATGCTTGTTGAGGGAAAAATGATTCTGTTTGTTGAGAGGAAGGTGTGACACCACCATCACCACCAACTCGTATGTAGGGGTAATGTTTGTTAAGATATCTATCTATACTAAATTGCAGCTCTCCAATCAGATGAGGTAGTTTGTTGAGATATCTATCTATAATAAATTACAGCTCTCCAATGCATCAAATGAGGAAGTTTGTTGAGAAATTGAGATAATAGAAAAAACGAAAATGACGAAGTTTGTTGAGAAATTGAGATAACAGAAGAAAACGAAAAAGATGGGGGGGTGGATGGGAGTGTGACACCGCCATAGAGAATGTGACACCACCACAATCACCAACTCAAATATATGATATAGTAATAAATTTATTATTTAGTTATTTACTTCTTACATGTTATTTAATTACAGTTATACTTCAAACTTATTATATGCGCGGTGCAGGTCACAACACGACGCATGTTGCTTCAGCTAATACCTACCGAATTCCTGACTACCATGTGCTTGACAACCTGTGGACATAGAATTTTGCTAGAAAACTACCAAGTAAAGAAGCTAAAGCAGGCACCAAACATAGACTGGGGTCGTGGGATGCGTAACATTCCGGTCAAATAATAGAAGATCAGAGGCCAAGAAGAACTGCAGAAGCTTCCCAACCCGAATATTGTGGGACTTCGGCAACTTTGATTGGAAAAGCCATCAAAAGAAGGAAAGAACTGTATTAGGGCACGTGACAGACAGGCCCTCCCGTTCAACTGATGTAAAAGTGACAGATTGCGACTTCCCAGTTGCACCGATCTGCTCCCTGCTAAGCAGCATGCCTTGCTTTCTTGGACTACTGACATTGCACTTGTCCGAAAGATTGAAAATTCAAAGGCAAATAAAAGGCAAATTTGGACCAAATCTTGAGTAGATCCATCATTAATTCTTGACATCCATGGAGAAGAGGTGTAAATTTTCGACACGTGCACGAAAATATTTCCATAGCATTAAATGACATTGCACACGGGAGATGGAGCCCGGGGAGTACGAGATTTCATAAGAAACTTCTGCTGTATGGACGGTTTTGTGTTCATATATAGAGTCTACAGATGAAAATGGCATTATCAGCTGCTATGAGCTTTCACGAGAAATTACCTGAATGTACACTCGACTGCCAAATCAGAATCCGTTGACAAGTAGAGCAGGAGAGTTGGGCTCAGGTTGAGCTGCTGGACTCCAACGGGTCAGTCAGCTACCGAACATTGGAGTTGTGCGTCAGAAACAACGCCCAGATATCACATAGTCGAAAAGAACTGCAAAACAAAAATGTGTAATAGCAAGTCAGCAACAGCCCAACAGGGGACAAATGCGTACTTTCTTCTCAGGTCAAGTGCCAGTGAAGTGATGACACTGCCTCTCGACAAAGACTGGAGTCAGGCAGCAACAAAGACCGGAGTCATGCAGCTATTCTGAGCCACAATTCATCAGGGCTTTTCTCCAGGAATGTCTTTGCGGCAACCGGATCCGCTGGAAATAAGCAGATCAGACTGTAGATACAAATGTGAAAGATAAGAGTGCAATTCGCACATGATAACGTCAAGTAGCACGAGGTTCACATGTGAAGGAAGAATTCTCCTCGTGTGAACCTTGAACATCAACAGGATTGCCGAAACAGAAGCATCAGTTATGAACATTGGCCAACAGGCAATGGTTCACACATGATGTCGTCAAGTGGTGAAAGCTTGCGCATGTAAAGAAATTTCTTTTTATTAAACTTTCATTACCTTAAGAAACACCACCGCTAACAGGCGCGAAAAGGCAATCGCTGACGGGTCATGCGCCCGTCAGTAACATCCTGTCAATGGAAGTAATACTTTCACTAATGGGCGGCCGGCCCGTCAGTAGAGATGCATTTTCACTGACGGGTGTAACCGGCCCCGTCAGCGAAAAGACTTGCAGAGCTTCATGTTGAATATATGTGCATCAGTGCATGTAGATGCAATCACCACAAAGGTTCTTATACAGAGGTCGGTACTCATCCATCAGACATACATACTTTGCAATCACATAATGTTTACACAGCGGGTACCTAAATCTATCAAGTCTTTCTTCGAGTACATATATGCCACTAGTCTCAAACCTAATTTAGCTTCTGCCCATTACTTTTTGGCTAATTATAAAAATATCAATGTTTCAGTAGTTTACTTTATACATTTGCCATTATGCACTGTTACCGTCTAGTCACGGTTGTTCGATCATGTTGGAGTACTAAAATATCCTGGTGTGTCCAATTTATAGTTAAAAAAAATTAAAAGTGTGTTTGAAAAGTTAAAAAATCCAAAAAATTCTAACATGTATATATGAGAATGCATTATGAATTCATAAAATTTCATAAAAGATTGATGAAATTTCTAGTCCACACAAAAAAAAGAAATTTCAGGTCTATTTGAACACGGAATTTGTTTTAGTTTCACAATACACAAAAATGCATTATTTTGCATAAAATTTTGTGGCATACATATTTGAGAAACATTTTGCAGGTAGCAGAAATTTCATGAAAGTTTTTTCAATGTGGAAATTATATTTTTGTTGTATGCAACAAAGAGCACATGAGGGTATTTTCGTACTTTCACATGGCCCAACATGGTCAAATAGCCTTTGACCTAATGGTAACAGTGTAGAATGCCAAAATTGTAAACTAAACTAATGGAACCGTGATATTTTTATAATTAGCCAAAAAGTAATGGTAGTAGTTGAATTAGGTTTGAGGGGGTGTTTGGTTGAGCCGTGCTTTATCTAAAGGTAATTATGGGCTGTTTGCTGTGAGAAAACTATCGTGGGATGTCTACTGTGGAAAAGTTAGATTTTAGATGCTTTTTTGTGTGGAAAATGCGGGTAATTAATTGCCAACTACAAGGGAAATCTTAGCATAGCATTCCACAAAAGTCAAGAAAGCATCTCAAAAGGTGCTTTCTTTTGGTACACTAGTTTTGGATTATAAGCAGAGAAAACATATTTAGAATAGTTGGTATATGGTTAGGCTTTTAGCTTATAAGCAGAGAAAGCCATAGTAAAAACTCAACCAGACACCCCTAAGACAAATGACATACATGCAAAATTCCCTTCTTCAAGAGGTTGATTATTGAGTCTGCTATGACTCGAAGCATTTGATTTCATATAGCTCCATAGGGGGGATAGGTAGGAGGAAAAAAATGCATCATTACTAAATTAGTGGCTGCAAGTCAGTGTAACCCACGGCAGATGTGCATAAGAGAATTGAAGAGAATCTCCACCTAACGTTAGCATGAGGATAGGAACACTACTATAGAAATAGGATTTTTAGACCCCACATCCTAATCGGTTAGAGAAAAATCTACTGGAAGAACCGCCACCTCAACTGGTTTAGCTAAGAAAACCATCTAAAAAAAATAAACCAGCTGAGATAATAACTCACTTCAGCCTGTTCTTGGAATAAACCGATTGTATAAGTAACTCAGCCGGTTTAGTATGACAAACCGACTAGACAAACCTAATATTCCCATCGGTTCTCCAGGTTGGACCGGTTGAAATCTTGCCTCAATCGGTTTTCTAATTAAAGAAACCTAAAACCAACCGAGATAATATGTCAGAACCATAAATATATTGTCTGAACTGAGCATCCACACACATTCAATGCAAGTTGCAAATGTTAGGACATACATCTGACATACACTTTAGGGAAATTGTAAGGTATAACTGTTTATGAAGGAGATATGCATATAATGTTATTACTATTCTTATACACTATCGATGAACATATCATTTAATTAATGTTAAATATGTGCGCACACTGCAGATGGATCGATGATGGATGTACATTGAGAAGCAAGCGAGCGAAAAGTACGTCGATGGCGTTTTGACATCTTACAAGCACCTGAACAAGATAGTTTGAATAGAGGGGATATGTGGATCTGTTTTCTATGCTTTGGTTGTGAAAATCTTAAGAGCTTCATGAACCCTACGTAGATCCAATCACATTTGATCAGGAGGAGATTTATGATGGGGTACGCATGTTGGACCAGTCATGGTGAACATCAGATCATAAAGGAAGGTCCCACAAGCATGGATGAAGGAATTCTGTCAATAGCTGGGTTTAGAGCAGATGGCTGAAGATGTTCGTGCATCACAAGAGGACGCGTCGCAAGATGACAAGTCAAGGCATCAAGATAACAACCTAGATTAGATGTTGCAGATGTTGAACAAAATCGAAAGTATAATAAATTTGTTGAGTTGCTGAAAGACTCGGAGAAACCTACATACCCGGACTACAAGTACACAAAGTTATCCAGCGTGCTATAACCATTGAAACTGAAGGCAAGCAGCGGTTGGATTGATAAGAGCTTCTCATTGCTCCTAACTTTGTTAGAGGACATGCTTTGAAAGGGAAATCATATGCCGAAAACTACATACAAAGGTAAGAAGGTTATTTGCCCCTTGGGAATGGAAGTAGAGAAAATACATGCATGTTAGAATGACTGTATCATGTATCATGAAAAGTATGCGGAATTGTGTTCATGTCCGGTGTGTAAAGCTTCTCGGTACAATCGTAAAAATGATGGTGATGATGGCAAAGATGGCATTAAGGTGAAGAAGGAGACTCTTGTTAAGGTTGCCTGATACCTGCCTATAATTCCTTGGTTGAAACATTTATATGCGAACCCTAAGGAGGCTAAACTGATGCGTTTGTATGCAAAGGAGCGTACAGATGATAGAATGTTGAGACACCCCGTAGATTCTTTATAGTGGAAAAATATTGATAGGAGGTATCCTACGTTTGGCGAAGAGACGATGAATGTAAGGTTTGCATTGAGCACTGATGGAATGAACCCGTTTGGCAACATGAATAGCCAACACATCACTTGGCCCATGAATCTCTGCATGTATAACCTTCCTCCTTCGTTGTGTATGAAGCAGAAGTACATCATGATAGCAATACTTATCTAAGGTCCAAAACAACCCGATAAAGACATTGATGTGTACTTTGCACCATTGGTAGAAGGTTTGCAGTTTCTTTAGATTGAAGGGGTACATGTATGGGATGCGCACCTAAAAGAAAACTTCACGTTACGCTGCATGTTGTTCCTAACCATCAATAATTATCCTGCTTATGGTAACTGTTCAGGCTAGAATATTAAAAGGCACACGACTAGCTAGTAGAAATAGACGCACATGAAAAACTTTTATATGGCTAGAGGTACGTATTGTGCCTGTCTTCTCTTCCTTTCTTTTCTTCTTTTCATTGTTTTCACTGTGTTTTTCTCCCACATCCTTGATCCTTATATAGGTGCAAAATCTCATACAAACTAACTAGGATTCGAACTTCTAAGTCTATTCCTATTCAAACTCCTAATCTTATTCAGACTAGATCCTTTTCTAATGTGACTCGGACACGTAATAAGATTAATCCTAACATTCTCCCCCTTAATCTTGTTGGAGTGTCTCCCTTTTGATCTTGACTTATGTCTTATGCGTCCTGGGTCCCAAATACGTCTGCAGCTGCCTATAGTCAATGTCATCCGAGTATCCATCCCTGTCTTCGTTGTTGTCAGCATTAGCATCATTGCCATCCCTGCTGCCATTATCGTTGTTGCAGCCATCGTTGTTGTTGCACAGTATGCTTCCACTCTTCTAGTTGCACGCATCATAGCTGTTGTCGCTACTGCTAGATGCATCGTGTGCATGCATACACGCTCCTCCTTCATGGTTTTGGTCCTTTGTCTTCAATCTTGAATACCTTTTCCTCAATCTTGATATATGATGAAGTCATGAACTTTGACATGTCGTCTTCTCTGACATTGGTAGTCATAATATCTTCTTCGTTGATCATCACCCTTGTTGCTATACTTGGTGTCGTTGTGCTCGGCTTCTTGGTCAACACGGCCTATGGCTCTGACCTGTCGTGCCTGCTCTTCACTTGTGCTTGTGAGCTCAGTGAGGTGGCCTCTTACCCCTTGGATCCTGGTAAGCTCACGTCAACTTCTTCGACAAACTCTTTGGTCGTTGTACATGGCATCATCGTGCTCGTTGAGCTAATAAGGGTTGCTCTCAGTGGTCGAGGCGTTATCTTGTCGTGTGTGGCAGCTTCCTACTGCCTCACATATACACCTGTATCGATGACTTTTGCATTTAATATCTCCAACTGGATCTTGTAAAGCCGATTCTTGGATCTGCTCATGTTCATGAGAAGACTCCCACTTTGTTCATAAACCCTCAGTCACTCGTTCTACACAATTACCATCATGCCGTATTCTGCAAACTTTCCGAGACTAATGATATTAGAACAAAGTCTTGGTACAAAATATATCTCAGGTAGTACTCATTGTTCTCCTTCTTGCATTGGAGAAGGACTTATCATTTCCCCTTGATCTCCACGACATATCCATTGTCAAATATGACTTTTTCGTAGGCGCTCTCATCCAACTAGTTGAACAAGGTTTACTACCCTATCATGTGGTTGTTTGTGCCGGTGTCGAAATACCAAACTTTGGACTCTTCAGGTACTCCCTCGTTGGTGTGTAACTCTGGCGCTACCTTGTCGTTCATAAGCACCACACCGCTCAGGCACGACCATGTTGGTCATTCCTTTTTCTTTATGCAACACTACATCACATTTGCTTGTGACCGTTTGAACGAGCTCACACACCTCTTTCACAAGGAGAGCTGGTCCTTCATCATCTAGCTATTGCACAAGGTTAGCCCTTTCCCTTCAATTCGGCTGCTTGTACTCCTTTGCAAAGTGACCGTAGTGGCTGCTATTGAAGCATTTTACCTTTGACTTATCGAAGTTGTGTGGCCTTCTCTCATTGACAAATCGTTCATCATCTTCATGACTTCCTCCTTGGGAACAGTCTTGATGACCACCTTGTGATGAGAATGGCCCTAACAATGACCTACCCCCATCCTCATCAAGTGAAGAAACTCCGAAAGGACCAATGACACGAGCAAGGACTCAACAAATCGCTCAACAGGTGAATCTTCTCCTTAAAGAATATTTCAATCATGATGAAAATTGGCTACTACCTAATGCTTCAACATTTTATCTACTTAGGTTCAATGGAGAAGAATCATTGAAGGGAAAGGAGGAGACCAAGAAGAATAAGAGATATGGACACAACTAGCTACATGTTGATCAATACAAAGAGGCATAAAAAAATTGGTCTATGAAGATATTTCTTAGTAACTTGTTGGCTAAGGTAGTAAAATCCAATTTGGATTTTTGTAGCTGTACTGTAGCACCGCCGTACTGTAGCACCGGCCTAAAACTCCTATAAATAGGAGGGTACCTCCATATGTAATAGATAGAGTTTGAATATTCAGAAATAGAACTTTTGTTACTTGTGTGTGAGAGAATTCCACCACCTAAAGGAAAGGAAGTTATCTGAGATTTGCTTCTCCGTTGTTCTTGCGGTTGCTTTGCGATTGCCTGAACGTGTTTGCTCCATGTTAGCGAGTAGACAAGGGCCAAAGCGTGTTGTTGGGTGAATCGAGTGTCGTAGGCTGCCGTAATCAAGACGGTGATTGACGGTGTCATTCATCAGGCTTCACGGGCTAGTTATCCAGAATCCTATGACGCGAAGATCGGGACCCCAGTGGTTCGCATCATCTTGGTATCAGAGCTCGAGGTTGACACGGTAGGATTTGTATCTTTAGTTTATGTTTTATTCCTATCCAGAAAAAGCCACACAAAAATATTGTTCCTTTACCCGTAGTTGCAATTGAAAATTTCAGCGAGTTTTGCTAGGTTTTAATCCATTAGAATCTTGCTTACTTGTTGATCACAAAAATATATCCTTCACTCCAATCCTTTTGAGTGACCACTTCTAGCAATCACAAATACTTTGCATCCTTTTCAAGACTAGCTTACAAGGATTGCTTGGGCTTTGCACACTTGATATTACCCCTAGAATTCAAATTATAGTATTGCTTAGCTTTGTTAAGCCCTTGTTGTAAATTGACCTTGGTACAAAAGAAAGAAGAAGAAAAAAGAAAGAAAAGAAAAGAAAAAAGAGAAGGAAAAGAAAAATCAGTATCAATAAAAAAGAGAGGAAAAGTAAGAAGAAAGAGCCTTGGTCAATATTTTTTTTGGCATTACTTACAATTCAAGAACTAGGCATAACTTGTGATCTCATGTGCGAATCCATAGCCCAATAAAAAGTGCAATCAAGCTTTGTCTTGCTAACTTGTACAACACGAGCTAGTTCATTCTTCACTTATATCTTGTGTTATAGCTCATTTATTTAGTTGCATTAAGTTACATCATCGTTGGCAAGAGTTGCTACAATCTTCCACTAAAATTTTGTGATCGCAACTAAGTATTGAAGTTCTAGTGTGGATTATTACTTACCATTATAATATCTAGAATTTCAATTGCATAGGTGAAACACTAACCCTCCAAGCTCCACAAAATAGCCATCGTCTTATTACAGCATTTAGGTCCTTGATTCACTCACAACACCTTTGCCCAATTACTGCTACTGGAGTATACACTGTTCTATAATCAGGAAGCCATCATAAGAACTTCGATAAGCAAGGGTGAGGACTGAGCGATTCCACATACCTAAAACTATTTAAGTTGTGCTATTTCTGTGTTTGTATTAACCATGGCAGGAATTGAAGGAGGACCCACTTATGTAACTCAAACCGACCTTGAGAAGCTCACTAATGATTTCGATATACAATTGAATGAAAATATGAGCATTCTCCGTAAAGAGATCATCTCTGAGGTAGGATCTGAGTTTCAGAAGCAATTGGCGGGATTCCAGCATAGCTCACAAGGAGAACATATCGATGAGGAGATAGATGAGACCGATGAAGAAGCAGCAGCACGCCAAGCACGGAAGAACCATGCTGCAGCCTCAGCCTCTCGACCTCCACCACCCGGGCTAGGAGGCCACTCTTGATGGTGATATGCCACCCGGGTATCACCAAGGAGGACGAATCCGGCCTCCCGGCCACGGGATGGGCCGGGCCGACTACTCGGAGTCCGACTACAACACGGGGGCACCTCACCGACGTGGAGTACAAGACAAGGACTAGTACCTGTCCGGCTTACCCGGAATCGGTTGTAACCAAATAGGAAACATATCTGTTAGCCCGATCTGGACTCTGTAACCCTACCCCGGCCGGCTATATAAGGCTCGGTAGGGGACCTCCGATCGGCATCGCTTTACATCCAGCATCATCTCCACTGTTTCATAGCTCAGGCCCCTTCGAGATCGATTCTCAAGGGCCTGCGGCACTCGGGATATAGCAATACCAGCCACCAAACACAGGACGTAGGGTATTACCTCTCCGGGAGGGCCCGAACCTGCCTAGATCTTGTCTCCCGTGTGCAGCCATCCTGATTTGCTGTGCTCACGCCGCCCCATAATTAGTATTGCCGGAATAATACTCCGACAGTTGGCGCGCCAGGTAGGGGACCGTGCGCATAGATCCATCTGCACGAGTCGGGATGGCTTTCGCCAACAACAACAACGCTTTTGTCTCGGGAAGCAGCCTGAAGTTCGCCTTCATCCGCGCTGCCCCGGACCCTGGCCAACTCTTCCGATTTGGGAGGTTGGACTTCATCGCCGACAAGATCGGCCAGCTTCACCTCTGCTACTCGGCGACGTCCCGATCGGCAGAGGCTTCACCAGCTCTTCAGCATGGGACTCCCACGAAGCCCACACGCTCGGCCCCTCTCCCCAGGGAAGAGGCTTCGCCGAAATCGGATCCGTTTATTGCACACGAGTTCGCACTCGGATCCCGATTGGTCGGCGCCATCGACTCTCTCCTCCCTGTCCTCGAGTATTACTCGGACGAGGATGAAAGCTCTGGCAGCCACCATCCGTCCCGGGAAGTCTTCATGGCCAATGCCGGCTCGCTAGACGGCAATGACGGCCAAGAAGTCCCCATTGAGCAACAAACGCCGGACGAGCTCGAGGCCACCCGACTCCGACTCCTTGCTAAGGAGGAAGAGTTGATCGAGCAGCAGACTCGGCTCGCTCGCCAGCGAGACGACCAACAGCGCAACGATGACATGAGGATTCGAGGACGCCGAGTCCACAACGAGCTCTGCATGCGTGAGAAGGATGGGGTTACGATTTTTCCCCTCCCGAGTCACAACATCGTTGCAGCCACCATGGCGGCACACGCCATCGAGATCCCCGAGGGCAACCCGGGATACGAAGAACTTCGACGGCTCCGCATCCTGCTAGAGCAAACCGCCCTCCAGCACGCAGAAGCCTCCGAAGATCGCCCCAGCTCCTCCGCAGGTGTCAGGAGCCGGCGCTCTACGCCTCAGAAGAGTCCATCGCGCGCGGATGGGCGACGAGCAAGTCCCGACCGACGTCAGCCGGCAGGCAACGTCCATGGGCGACTCGGCGCCGATCGAGACGCTCGTGGCACCATAGACGCCAGGACCCGTGCTCGGCGAGATGCCGAAAAGAACGCCCGACAAGCTACACCGGTCCACAATCGGCTCGGACCTAGGAACCCCGCGGACGCAGAGAGAAGCGCTCATCACGGTTCCAGGGAAGAAAATCGTGGCAACCGCCGCAATAATAGTGGTGCCACCAGCCGGGAACGCTCCCCTCCAACTTCCTCCGGCTTGGGGTACTCGGGCCCGAAAGCATTCGGCCCACGTATCCGCAGCGTCGTCTTCCCGCCACGATTCCGGGTCACCGGCATCGACAAGTACACGGGCGAGACGCGACCGGACATCTGGTTGTCCGACTACCACACAGCGTGCAGAACCAACGGTGGGAACGACTACGTCGCGATCCACTACCTGCCGCTCTTCCTGGCCGACTCGGCGCGAGCTTGGTTGACCAGTCTACCCCCGGGGTGCATCCATACGTGGAAAGACCTCGAGACCCTCTTCGTGAACAACTTCCAGGGCACCTACAATCGGCCCGGGAACGCGTGGGATCTCCACAGCTGTACACAAGGGGCGGATGAGACTCTCCGTGAGTACATCCAGCGCTTTTCTAAGAAGAAGAATTCCCTGCCCGAGATCCGGGAAGGCGACGTCATTACCGCTTTCTCCAAAGGAGTTCGGAGCACCGATCTGATCCACAAGATTGCGCGGAAGAATCCGCAGACTACTCGCGAGCTTTTCGACATAGCCAACAGCTTCGCTACCGGCGAAGAGGCCGTCCGCAGTGTTACTCGGGATGACAAGGGCAGAGGCAAGGGCAAGGTGCCCGAGTCCTCCAGTCGGGATGACCAGCCCGAGTCATCTAGAAAGAAGCACCGCAAGCGCAAGGGCGGTGACCTCGTTGCTGCTGCCGAGCGCGCCCCGGCACGACGTCCACCGCGCACCAACACAACCTTCGAGGAGATGATGAGTCAGCCGTGTCACTTCCATGGACCCAAGTCCAATCATCTGACACGCGACTGCAACCTCTTGAAGAACCTGAACAAGCCCTACGCCTCTAACAAAGGCAAGAAGGAACCCCCTCAGGACGAGGGAGACGAGTTCCCGAAAGAGACCGCTTGCTTGATGATCTTCGGCGGTCCCAACGGCTATGAGACCAAACGTCGCCAGAAAATCATTGAACGAGAGGTCAACGCAGCGGAACCGGCCGTGCCCAAGTACCTGCGATGGTCCGAGTCCGTAATCTCATTCGGACGCACGGATCACCCCGACTACATACCCCAGCCGGGACGCTTCCCCCTGGTGGTGGACCCGATTGTCTCCGGCGTCCGCCTCACCAAGGTCCTCATGGACGGCGGAAGTGGTCTCAACATCCTCTACGTCAAGACTCTCGACGATATGAAGATCCCTCGATCCGAGATCAGGCCGACTGGTGCTCCCTTCCATGGGGTAGTACCCGGCAAGATGGCGAGTCCACTCGGGCAGGTCAGCCTGCCCGTTACATTTGGCGCTCCCGACAACTTCCGGACCGAGACCCTCACCTTTGAGGTCGTCGACTTCTCGGGATCATATCATGCCATCCTAGGTCGTCCCTGCTACGCCAAGTTCATGGCTGTCCCCAGCTACGTCTACCTGAAGCTCAAGATGCCGGGCCCCCATGGGGTTATCACAGTGCAGAGCAGCTTCCAGCATGCTTACACGTGTGATCTCGAGAACTGCAACCTCGCCGCGACCCAGATCTCCGAGGCCATACTCTCCAACCTCAAGTCAGCCGTGGTCGAGGAAGCACCGCCGTCCAAGAAAGCTTCGACGTCGGCATCTTTTCAGTCGGCGCGGGACACCAAGTCGATCCGACTCGACCCCGAAGACTCCTCCAAGACGACGCAGATCGGGACTGCGCTCAGCGACAAATAGGAAAGCGCGCTCGTCAGCTTCCTTCAGGACAACCGGGACATCTTTGCTTGGACATCCTCCGACATGCCCGGGGTTCCAAGGGAGGCTGCCGAGCACTCTCTCAACGTTCGGCCGGACGCCAAGCCGGTCAAACAGCGCTTACGCCGATTCGCTGAAGATAGACGTCAGGCCATAGGAGAAGAAATAGCCAAGCTCTTAGCAGCTGGTTTTATTAAAGAAGTGTATCATCCCGACTGGTTAGCGAACCCAGTTCTTGTTCGCAAAAAGAATGGAAAGTGGAGGATGTGTGTTG
The DNA here is from genome assembly GCA_019208055.1 of Stipa capillata. Taxonomy (NCBI): domain Eukaryota; kingdom Viridiplantae; phylum Streptophyta; class Magnoliopsida; order Poales; family Poaceae; genus Stipa; species Stipa capillata. The sequence goes on along the minus strand of JAGXJF010004774.1, from coordinate 151,523 downwards.
ATTATACTAGCCTTAACAAGGCGTGTCCCAAAGATCCCTTCACTCTTCCTCGCATCGACCAAGTGGTTGATTCCACGGCCGGGTGCGAAATTCTATGCTTTCTCGACGCCTACTCGGGCTATCACCAGATCAAGATGAAGGAGGATGACGAGATCAAGACATCTTTCATCACTCCGTTCGGCGCTTTCTGCTACGTTTCCATGCCTTTCGGACTCAAGAATGCCGGCGCTACGTACCAACGGTGCATACAGCGCTGCCTTCAGTCCCAGATCGGCCGGAACGTGCAAGCCTATGTCGACGATGTGGTGATCAAGTCCCAAAAGAAAGAAGACCTCCTGAGTGACTTGGGAGAGACCTTCGCCAACCTTCGAAGATTCAGCATGAAGCTTAACCCCGAGAAGTGTGTTTTCGGGGTCCCTTCGGGCAAGCTACTCGGCTTCCTTGTTTCCGAGCGAGGGATCGAGGTCAACCCGGAGAAAATCGATGCCATCCTCAAGATGGCCCCACCAAAGAACATCAAAGACGTCCAAAGGCTTACCGGGTGCATGGCAGCTCTCAGTCGATTTATCTCCCGACTCGGCGAGAAGGCCATGCCCCTATACAAACTCATGAAGAAGTCGGATACCTTCACCTGGACTCCCGAGGCCCAGGACGCCTTGGACGGCCTGAAGAAGTTCTTGGCTACCCCCCCGGTGCTGGCGTCTCCCATGCCCAATGAACCGCTGCTTCTTTACGTCGCAGCGACTACTCAGGTAGTCAGCACGGTCTTGGTCGTGGAACGTCCCGAGCCCGGTCATATTCAGAAGGTACAGCGCCCGGTTTACTTCATCAGTGAAGTACTCTCCGAGTCCAAGGCGCGGTACCCGCAGATCCAGAAGATAGCCTATGCGGTCTTCATAACATCGCGGAAGCTCGTCCACTACTTCCAGGGCCACCCCATCACGGTGGTCAGCTCCTTCCCGATCTCCGATGTCATCAACAACCGCGACGCCACAGGTCGAATCGCAAAGTGGGCCATGGAGCTTATGGCGTTCAGCATCGTCTACGCTCCCCGCACGGCTATCAAGTCCCAGGCTCTCGCCGACTTCCTGGCCGAGTGGACAGAAATTCAGTCCCCGCCCTCTGTGGTCGACCTCGAGCACTGGGTACTCTACTTTGACGGCTCTCTGATGCTTCAGGGCGCGGGGGCTGGCGTTGTGCTCATCTCTCCTAAGGGTGAGCGCTTCAAATACGTACTGCAGATCCACTTCCCGGCATCCAATAACGTCGCCGAGTATGAGGCTCTGCTCCACGGTCTTCGTCTTGCGGCTTCACTCGGAATTCGCCGCCTCCTCGCGCGCGGCGACTCGGAATTAGTAGTCCGGCAGGTCATGAAGGACTGGTCGTGCCGAGACCCTTCCATGGAAGCCTACTGCCAAGAAGTTCGCAAGCTTGAAGCCAAGTTCGACGGTCTGGAGATTACCCATGTTCTGCGCCGAGACAACGAGGATGCCGACGCACTCGCCAAACTGGGATCCAGTCGGGACGTCGTCCCGACGGGAGTTTTCCTCCAGGAGTTGCATACTCCCTCCATCAAGGCGGAGAAAACACCCGAGACCGAAGAACAACAAGTCCCGGAGAATGACGCCACTCAGCGACCTCCTACGGAGGTCCTTGTGGTCACCCCCGACTGGACGACACCTTTTCTCGACTACATCTTGCGGGACACCCTCCCGCCGGATAAGACCGAGGCACGCCGCATCGCGCGACGCGCCAAGTCCTTCGTCATCATAGACGACGAGCTCTACAAGAAGAGTACCTCTGGGATCCTCCAACGGTGCATACCTGAGGACCAGGGAAAACAACTGCTACGTGACATCCACTCGGGAGTATGCGGACACCACGCGGCGCCCGCATCCTTAGTCGGGAAGGCATTCCGACAGGGTTTCTACTGGCCGACTGCCGTGTCCGACGCGGAACACATCGTCCGCACTTGCGAAGGGTGCCAGTACTTCGCCCGGCAGACACACTTGCCGGCCCAGGCCCTCCAGACCATACCGCTTACCTGGCCCTTCGCCGTCTGGGGGCTGGATATGGTCGGCCCGTTCAAGAAAGCGCCCGGGGGCTACACGCACCTCTTCGTCGCAGTCGACAAGTTCACCAAGTGGATTGAAGCTAAGCCGGTCGCCACGATAACTGCTGAGAAGGCCGTCGAGTTCGTCCGGGACATCGTTTTCCGTTTCGGCGTGCCTAATAGCATCATCACCGACAACGGCACTCAGTTCACCGGTCGCGCGTTCCTCCAGTTCTGCGACGATTTCAACATCAGCCTCGATTTCGCCGCCGTGGCACACCCACGCGCCAACGGGCAAGTCGAGCGGTCCAACGGGCTAATCCTTCAAGGCCTCAAGCCTCGAATTTTTCAGCGACTGAACAAATTCGCCGGCAAGTGGGCAGCCGAGCTACCATCTGTACTTTGGAGCCTCCGGACAACGCCAAACCGGTCCACCGGTTACACACCCTTCTTCATGGTCTTCGGTGCTGAGGCCGTCCTCCCGACTGACCTGGAGTACGGGTCCCCACGTGTCCGCACCTTCAACGATGCCGAGTCAGAAGAAGCTCGGCACGATGCCCTCGACCAGCTCGAAGAAGCCCGCGAAGTCGCCCTCCTTCGGTCGGCTAAGTACCAGCAGGCCCTACGGCGCTACCACAGCCGGCACGTACGCGGCCGCTCCTTCAATGTCGGCGACCTGGTTCTACGACGAGTCCAATCGAACAAGGAGCAGCATAAGCTCTCGCCGCCATGGGAAGGCCCGTACATAATAGCTGAGGTGCTGCGCCCGGGGGCTTACCGACTGAGGGACAGCGACGGCAACGTCTTCACCAACGCGTGGAACATCGAACAGCTACGTCGCTTCTACGCTTAAAGCCTTTTTCTCAGTGTATCAGACATAATAATAGAGAGTTCGCCTTTGTTCAAAAGTATCACTCTACCCGACTGCCTCGCCGAACCCGTTCGTGGCAGGCACTCGGCGGATTAACATCCGGGTCACCATCAGCGCAATATGCTTAAGTACTGTGTATACAAGTCTAACGTTCACTCCTTGACTCCGATCGCCGGTCTACGCCACACCCTTACGCTACTCGGGACACACGCCCACGGCTAATCCCTACGCAAAGGAGGCTACGACGGATCGGCAAAGAGCACAAACGCACAAACTTACATACACAGGAACACAAGTTTTTCCGATGGGGCCACAACTTTTTAAAACTTGCAAAGTTGACACAAGTCACTCGGGCATCCCGAGTGCACAGCAAAGCAACTCGGCACCCCCGAGTCCTTTACAAAATCTACTCGGCTATTCCGACCAGTTCACATCTACTCCTATTATCTACAGGCCGGAGCGACTCAGCAGCGACTCGACGGTGGGCTCGACGGACTCCACCATCCCCGGGATGTCTTCGTCGGGCAGGTCCGCCGCGTACCCCTCCCCGATGGCCTCCAGGTCCAGCGTCGGGTGGTGGGACCGCGCCACGGCCAAAACCAGGCCGCCCCCCGTCCTCGCGCTCTCCTCCTCGATGAAGGCCACTCGGGTCGGTACTTCATTCAGCCGCTCGGCGACCACCGCGACGGAGTCCGGCGCCGCCTCGTCCGGCCAGAGGGCGCCGCACGCCGCCTGCCCGGCCTTCATCAGCGACCCGAGGATCCCACGGGACTTTTCAAGGGCCGCCTTCGACTCTGCACCACAAAAGGCAATTGAGCAAAAAGGAGACAGCCCGACGGGCCAAAGTCAAGAAACCACACTTACTGGACTCCGCCGCCGCAAGGGCCTTCGTCGCGGCTTCGGCGGCTGCCTCCGCGTCCGCAGCTCTCTTGGCCGCCGACTCGGCGTCGCGTCCGAGTTGTTTCTCCATCCTCTCCGCCAAGTCGGCGCGAGCCTTCTCCGAGGCAAGCGCCGTCTCTAAGTCCACGGCCTTCTTGGCCGCAGACTCGGCTTCGCGCCCAAGCTCCTCCGAGCGGGCCTTCTCCGCCGCCAGCTCTTCCTCGAGCTTCCGAGCCTGCTCCCTGGCGGCGTCCAGATCGCGGGCTCGGGCCGTCATCGCCTCGAGCTCCGACCTCAGCCGAGCGACCTCCTCTTCGGCTGCTGCAGATGACACTATGTCAGCACAACGACAAACAGACGAGCGAAAGGTACCAAGGTCACTCGCTCGACTTACCTTGGGACTTCGCCATTTCCTGCGAAAGGCCGGCCTTCAGGCCGGTGATCTCCACCCCGCGCTTGCGGGCCACGTCCTCCGCCGACTGCCGCTCTGCGGTGATCTTGTCCCATTCGGACTTCCGCAGATCCAGACGATCAAGAACCGGCAGTCGGTCTTGGAGAAAGGCGGTCTTCTCCTCCGACCGCCGATACAGCTTCTGCGCCAAACGAAATGTCAGAACATGAAGTCACCCGGGAAGATCAATTAAACCCTCCACTTGGTCCCCAGGACCAAGCGGAGGCTCGGGGGCTACACCCTCTGGGTGCACTGTTCGTGCACCCCGAGTCCGACTGACAAAGGACAAAAGAGTACAACTATACCCTCCGCCCGACTATTCTAGTCAACCGCAGGCTCGGGGGCTACACCCTCTGGGTGCACTGTTCGTGCACCCCGAGTGAAGACTACAAGGGAAAAGCAAAGGACCCTCCGCCCGACTACCTCAGTCGGGCATAGGCCCGGGGGCTACTCCCCAAGGGATCTACTCAACGGGAGAACAAACTCACCTCCATCAGGGGCAGCAGCCTGCCGTTCAGAAGATTGGCGCCCTCCTTCGCCGCCTTCATCAGTGCAGGGAGGATCTCCCCGATCTCCTCAGCGGCGGCCGCCGCGTCCCGCCACTCCTTCTCCTCCTCGACGTCGTCAACCGTCGACGCCGGATCCCCACCGTCCGCACCCCGGACTCGGAGCGGTCGGCGTACCAGCTCGGAGCATGGCTTGGGAGGCGGAGCCGCGCTGATTTCTTGCATCGGCGAGGGCGCGCGGGGACTCGGACTCTCAGCCGTCGCCGCATCCTTGCCCAGCGCCGCATCTTCACCGGCACCCGCGGGCGCCACCGGCGTCGAAGCTCCGGGCGAGGCCCTCCCTTGAGGAGCAACCGGCGCGGCTGGCTGCGCGCCGGGCCGCTCGGCGGAAGGCTGGGGAGCACCCGCGGGCGGAGGCGACTGCGGCCGGGGCAATGAGGAATCCGCCGCAGCCGGAGGCGAGGACGCCCGGGCATCCGAGATGGCAGGGCCTTCACCCTGGTTGGACCCTGTGGCGTCCGGGACCACCTTCGAGATGTCCCCCACCCTTCGCGTCCTGCGGAGGCCACACCGACCGCGTCAGCGCAGGAGGAAAGGCAAGAAACTGCAAAAGTGCTCGGCAAAAGGACTTACTTTGAAGACCGAGGGGCGACGAGGCGCTTCTTGGACCCCGTGACCCGCGGCCCGGCTGTAGCGGCAGTCGGGGTCGGCGCGGTTCCCGACCCGCCGGCGGCCCCGAAGGCAGCATCGGCGTCTCTCTTTTCCCCCCGACTGGGGGGAGCGTCATCACCAGCCGCCGCCGGACCGCCGCCGGCGGCAGAGACCCCTGGTCCCGGTGGCGCGGCATCAGCACCAGCCGGCGCCGCCGGGCTCGCGCCCCCGGCAAAGCGATCGACCGACCTTGTCGGCGCGACCCCTGCGGCGGGCGGAGCCGCCGGGCGGACGCGGGAGGCCGGGGCGCCCCGTCTAGCCGGAGCGGCGCCCCGCGCGGCGTCGGAGCCGCCTCGCGTCTTCGGACCGGTGCCCGCTGGCTTCCTCCTCGCCTTCACCCGGAAGGCGCTGCCATCATCTGACGACTCCTCCTCCTCGTCCTGGGCGGCCGTGCTCGGTGGAGGGGGCTTTACAATCGCCGGGCCCTTCCCCTTGGAGGGCCCGGTGCTCTTAGAAGACCCGGCCCCCGTCGAGGGGCCGCTACCAGAAGGGGGCGTCCCCGCCGGCGGGGCTCCGCCCGCCGGGACGTCTGCGTACCGTGGCTGGTTCCAGATCTCGTCCTCCGGGAGGGGAGCGCTGGAACAGAAGCCGAACAGATCCTGCAAAGAAATGAAGACAGTGCCCGAGTCAGGCTCGGCCAGCGGTTTAACCAAAAAAGGCACGGCTTCGGATACTTACGTCGTTCGGCGCGTTCGCCCGGCAGAAAGGGGCCGGCCGGTCGGAGAAGTCCAGGCTCGCTCCCTGGGCCAGAAGCTTCTCCAGCCGGCTCTGCACTTCGCCCTCCGACAGCTCGTCGGCGGCCTCCCGAGTCGAGTCCTCCGGGCCGGTGTACTCATACATAGGGTGCGCCCGGAGCTTGGCCGGCTGCACCCGCCACCGGACGAAGGTCGCGACGACGACCGTCCCGGTGAGCCCTGCGTTCATCGCCTGGCTGAGTTTCCCCATCAGCACGGCGGCGCTGCCTTCCTCCCGCTCCGGAGGCAGGTCCGACCAGCTTGGCTTGACTACTGGCGCTTGGCCTGAGAAGGCCGGCAGCGCCGGGTCGGGGTTGGCGCAGTAGAACCATTGGGCGTGCCACCCCTTGAGGGACGTCGGCATCGGCGGAGCCGGGTAACCCTTCGCCGTGCCGGATCTCAGCTGGAACCCGGCGCCCCCGACTACGGCCGGGTGATCCCTGCTCGGCTGCGGCTTCACCATGAACAGGTGCTTCCACAGCGCGAAGTGTGGACGAATGCCGAGGAAGCATTCGCAGAGCGTGATGAAGCTGGAGACGTGCAGAATGCTGTTGGGGTTGAGGTTGTGCAGCTCCAGCCCGTAGTAGTAGAGGAGCCCGCGCAGGAATGGGTGGACTGGCACCGAGAGCCCCCGCTCGAAGAACAGGCTGTGGACCACCAGCTCGCCGGTGTTTGGGGTAGGAATGTCCTCTCCCAGGGCGGCGCGCCACTCGACTAGTTCTTTGGGCGGCAGTACCCCCATCCGGACGAGGGTCTCCAGTCTCGCCTCCGTCGTCGTCGATTTCTGCCAGGAGGCCATCGGTTCGGCGGATGCTCCTTCTCCTTCTTCTCCGGACAGCAGCTTCCAGACCAGGGCGTCCTCCTCGGCTTCGTTAGGATCGGCTTCCCAGTCCGGGGCTTGCATCCGACGGAGCTGGGACGGGGATTAGGGTTTTGGAGCGCGCGGAGCGATTGGGGGCGAGGGGAAGACGAAGCGGCAAGTGCAGGGTGAGTGCGGAAGTGTTTGAGAGCGTGGGTCCCTCCCGCAGCCTTTGCCGAATATAAAGGGGAGCGACCGGGCGGTTCGGATTCCCCACGACCGCACGTTCCGGATTCACCGCGGCCACGTCCGCGCCGTTTCGGATTCCGCCGCGCGTTTCGGGCAGGCCACGTTGCGGGTATCCCGCACCCACGACTTGATGGCGCCACGATTCGTGCGGCTTAATAAAGGAGATCCGACGGTTAGCCCTCCAGGCTATTCAACCTATCGGAATGCGTCTCCGCTACATGGTGGCTAAAGCGTATTCTCCGAGAGTCACTAGCTGGCTGCCGGGTAGGACTCGGCGCCGGGCGCTTTGGCTACAGAGGGTATCAGAGGCTGGCCTCCAGCGAGGAACGCAGTCGGCTGATCACACCCGAGTGAGGGACAGAAATGGCGTGCCTTCCGAGGGCCTCGAGTCGGATGCTGAGCAACTCGGAGCTGCCGGATTCTTCACCCAGGCTCATCGGGCGCTACGGCCTCGAAGCCTTGGTATCTGGGGTCCCCAGATTCAGTGGAATGACCCGGCATAAGACTTCGAAACTCAGGAACCTATGCGCCGTGACTGTTTTCTCTGGTTCGGACTTGGAGTTTCAGAGGCATTCCTTCAGGGGACACAAGCCGGCCTTGACCTGCTCGGGAAGGCCGGGTGCTACTCGGGAACTCAGTCGGGATTGATGGCAAGCCCCACGCTGGGTTATCAGCCGGTCCCTGTCCCCAGGGATGGACCGGATGCCACCAGAGATTACCCGTTAATAGCTCACCTGCCTTTAACGTTCCTGCCTTACGGGTGAATGTTACTTGGCTTTAATTGTCTTTTCCACAGGAGTCCAGTCAGCCCTTCGCGGTCTCCCAGCAAGCCAAGGCCAGTCGGAAAACCTAATCGGGGAAGAGGCAGGTAGCGGCAAGACCACGAAGGACTCGGGGGCTACTGATGGTGATATGCCACCCGGGTATCACCAAGGAGGACGAATCCGGCCTCCCGGCCACGGGATGGGCCGGGCCGACTACTCGGAGTCCGACTACAACACGGGGGCACCTCACCGACGTGGAGTACAAGACAAGGACTAGTACCTGTCCGGCTTACCCGGAATCGGTTGTAACCAAATAGGAAACATATCTGTTAGCCCGATCTGGACTCTGTAACCCTACCCCGGCCGGCTATATAAGGCTCGGTAGGGGACCTCCGATCGGCATCGCTTTACATCCAGCATCATCTCCACTGTTTCATAGCTCAGGCCCCTTCGAGATCGATTCTCAAGGGCCTGCGGCACTCGGGATATAGCAATACCAGCCACCAAACACAGGACGTAGGGTATTACCTCTCCGGGAGGGCCCGAACCTGCCTAGATCTTGTCTCCCGTGTGCAGCCATCCTGATTTGCTGTGCTCACGCCGCCCCATAATTAGTATTGCCGGAATAATACTCCGACAACTCTACTACTCCCTTCCGCATCTACAACAATGATACCTACCAACGAGGGTGACGTGCTGATCCTCAACCTCAAGAAGAAAATTTTGGCAAACTCAAATTTACTATTCCCAGGTTTGAAGGTAAATCTGATCCTGATGAGTATCTAACATGAGAATTGAAGGTAGATAAAATCTTTCGAATGCACAACTATTTGGAAGAAAAGAAGCTTGCTATGGCCGCCTTGGAGTTCGATGGGTATGCTCTCATTTGGTGGGAGCAGGTGTAGAACCAAAGAGAAGAATATGGTGAACCACCCATCACCACATGGGCTGAAATGAAGAAAGGAATGAAAGCAAGGTTTGTGCCACTTTATTATAAGCGTGATTTGTTCGATAAATTGCAAGCTTTGAAACAAGGTTCCAGCACCGTGGAGGAGTACTACAAAGAAATGGAGCAAGCCATGATTCGCGCACATATTCGAGAAGACGAAGAGCAAACCATGTCGCGCTTCTTGCACGGTCTTCGCCATGATATCAAGCGCATTATGATCTACCAATCATACCACACCGTGGTAGAATTGGTACACCAAGCTGAAAAGGCCGAAAAACAATTGCTAGAAGATGCTAAATATGCTAGATCCTCGCATACACCATCATTCAACTTAAAGGCCCCATCCAATGCACCCAAAGCTCAATTTAGCTTGAGAAGAGGTACGTCTTCATTTAGTAATTCCTTTGCCAATAATGCTAGTTCTTCTCCTGTGTCAAAATCAGTGTCATCAAGTTCATCTGTTGGTTTCACTACAAAATCAAGAAATACTATATGCTTCAAGTGCCAAGGATGAGGACACATGTCTCGGGTATGTCCAAATAACCGAGTCATGTTAGTCAATGAAGATGGAGAATACATCTCAGGCGATGAAGAAGAGGTAGAACAAATTAAGCAGGATGAAAGAGTTACTGCTGCTCAAGAAGAAACAGAAGACTACTCCAACTGCACCTTTGAAACCGGAAATACGCTCGTCGTCACTAAGGTACTCAGTGTGCAACAAAAAGAAGATGAGCATCCATAAAGATTCAATCTTTATCAAACACAAGCCAAGATAAATGACAAGGTAATCAAATTAATTATTGACGGAGGTAGTTGTCATAACCTTGCTAGTAAAGATTTGTGTGACAAACTTGGACTAAAACTGCTTAAGCACCCCCCATCCATATAATGTGCAATGTCTTAGTGATTTTGGAAGTGTCAAAATACAACACATGGTTAATGTCACATTTAAAATCAAAGATTATGTTGATACCATTTCCTGTGATGTTGTCCCAATGACGGTATGCTATTTACTTTTAGGGAGACCTTGGTTATATGATAGACATGTCACACATGATGGAAGAGCAAATACATACATATTTAAAACAAAAGAGCGAAATATAAAATTGTTTCTCATGACTCCTAATCAAATTCTTGCTCAAAGCATGCAAAGAAAAGTAGAAGTAAAATTAGAAGATGACAAGATAAACATGAAAAGAAGAAAAGATAATGAAGATAAAAAGTTAGTTATGATAACAAATAAATTTGATGCGAAAAAGATGAGGAATAATTCTGAACTAATGCATATTGTTCTCATCTATAAAGACGCTTTGATTTCGACTAACGATATAACAAATCTTCCTAGTATTGTTTCAAAAGTCTTGCACGCTTATAAAGATATATTTCCTGAAGAAATACCTGCTGGCCTCCCTCCTATTAGAGGCATTGAGTACCAAATTGATCTTATTCCTGGTGCCTCACTGCCTAATCGTCCTCCATATCGTGCTAATCCGGAGGAGACCAAAGAAATTCAAAGACAAGTACAAGGTCTACTTGAAAAAGGGTATGTTCGCAAAAGTCTTAGTTCTTATGTTGTTCCAGTCATTTTAGTTCCAAAAAAGGATGGAACATGGAGAATGTGCATTGATTGTCGAGCCGTTAATAACATTACAATTAGGTATCGTCACCCTATCCCCAAGCTTGATGATATGCTTGATGAACTTAGTGGCTCTAATATATTTTCTAAAATTGATTTTAAAAGTGGATACCACCAAATTAGAGTTAAATTCGGAGATGAATGGAAAACTGCTTTCAAAACAAAATTTGGTTTGTATGAATGGTTGGTTATGCCCTTTGGTTTGACTAATGCGCCTAGTACGTTCATGAGACTAATGAATCATGTTTTAAGAGCATTCATTGGTAGAATTGCTGTGGTATATTTTGATGACATATTGATCTATAGCAAATCCATGGAAGAACATGTTCAACATATATCGCAAGTACTAGAAGTGCTAAGGAAAGAACAATTGTATGCTAATCTTGAGAAATGCACTTTTTGTACAAGCAAAATTATCTTCTTAGGCTTTGTTGTTTCAAGTCAAGAAATTGAGATAGATGAGTCAAAAATAGAAGCCATTAAAAACTGGCCTACTCCTCTAAATGTTAGCCAAGTAAGAAGTTTTCATGGACTAGCTAGCTTTTATCGCCGCTTTGTTAAAGACTTTGGTACAATTGTTGCTCCATTAAATGCACTAACTAAAAAGGGAGTTCCTTGTAAGGGGGGTGATTCACAAGAAAAAGCTTTTCAAGAATTAAAGAAGCGGTTAACTGAAGCACCTTTACTTGCATTACCTGATTTTAGTAAAACTTTTGAGATTGAATGCGATGCTAGTGGAATAGGCATTGGAGGTGTTCTTATGCAAGAAGGAAAGCCAATTGCATACTTCAATGAGAAACTGAATAGGGCACAATTGAATTATCCTGTGTACGATAAAAAGTTATATGCATTGGTACGAGTACTTGAAACATGGCAGCATTATCTTTGGCCTAAAGAATTTGTTATCCATTCTAATCATGAAGCATTGAAATATTTAAAAGGACAAAATAAACTGAATAGGAGACATGCCAAATGGGTTGAGTCCATTGAGAGCTTCCCATATGTTCTTAAGTACAAGAAAGGGAAAGATAGCATTGTTGCTGATGCATTATCCCGACGACATGCACTTCTAACTCAATTTGAAGTTACTGTCCCAGAGTTAGAATGTTTAAAAGAATTATATGCTACTGACAAAGAATTCTCAGAACCATACTCTCATTGCCGAGAGGGGAAATGATGGGAGAAGTATCATGTGCATGATGGATTTTTGTTTTACACTAACAAACTTTGTGTTCCCGAGTCGTCTGTTCGCTTGCTTTTGTTGCAAGAATCTCATGCAGGAGGATTAATGGGACACTTTGGCATTGCCAAAACACATATGCTTCTAGCCGATCATTTCTATTGGCCAAGGATGCGAAGAGACATTGAACGGTTCGTGCAAAGATGCCTCACTTGCCACAAAGCTAAGTCCAAACTAAACCCTTATGGATTATACACTCCTCTTCCAGTTCCTAATACCCTTTGGGAAGATATTAGTATGGATTTTGTTCTAGGATTACCAAGGACTAAGAGGGGGAGAGATTCTGTATTTGTGGTAGTTGATAGGTTTTCTAAAATGGCACATTTTATAACATGTCATAAAAGCGATGATGCTTCGCATGTAGCGGATCTATTTTTCAGGGAGATCATTAGACTGCATGGAGTTCCAAGGACAATCGTCTCTGACCATGACATCAAATTTATGAGCTACTTCTAGAAGACTTTGTGGGCCAAGCTTGGGACAAAGCCATTATTCTCAACAACTTGTCACCCACAAACTGATGGCCAAACTGAAGTAGTAAACAGAACTTTATCAACCTTGTTGAGGACAATGATCAAGAAGAACCTCAAGGAATGGGAAGAGTGTCTACCGCATGTAGAGTTTGCATATAACAGGGCGGTACACTCTACTACTCAACTTTGTCCATTTGAAGCAGTGTATGGTTTCAAACCTATCACTCCACAAGACTTGCTGCCATTGCCATTTAAAGAACATGCCAACATACAAGCATTCGAGCATGCTGAACATGTCAAAAAAACCACCTAAAAACAAAAGAAGCAATCGAGAAGAAGGCAAAATACTTTGTAGCAAAAGCTAATAAGCACAGAAAGAAATACTTTTTGAGCCTGGAGATTTGGTTTGGGTGCATCTGCGCAAAGAACGCTTTCCTAAAAAGTGTAAATCAAAATTGATGCCAAAAGGAGAAGGACCATTTAAAGTGATTGCCAAAGTGAATGACAATGCATATAAGATTGAACTTCCTGAAGATGACTATGGGGTAAGTACCACATTTAATGTTTCAGACTTATCTCCTTTCTTTGGTCTAGAAGAAACTGAGTCGAGGACGACTCCTTTCGAAGAGGGGGAGGATGATGAGAATGACCCTAACAATGACCTACCCCCATCCTCATCAAGTGAAGAAACTCCGAAAGGACCAATGACACGAGCAAGGACTCGACAAATCGCTCAATAGGTGAATCTTCCCTTGAAAGAATATTTCAACCACGATGAGAATTGGCTACTACCTAATGCTTCAATATTTTGTCTACTTAGGTTCAATGGAGAAGAATCGTTGAAGGAAAAGGAGGAGACCAAGAAGAATAAGAGATATGGACACAACTAGCTACATGTTGATCAATACAAAGAGACATAAAAAAATTGGTCTATGAAGATATTTCTTAGTAACTTGTTGGCTAAGGCAGTAAAATCCAATTTGGATTTTTATAGCCGTACTGTAGCACTGGTCTAAAACTCCTATAAATAGGAGGGTACCTCCATACGTAATAGATAGAGTTTGAATATTCAGAAATAGAACTTTTGTTCCTTGTATGTGAGAGAATTCCACTATCTAAAGGAAAGAAAGTTATCTGAGATTTGCTTCTCCGTTGTTCTTGCGGTTGCTTTGCGATTGCCTGAACGTGTTTGCTCCACGTTAGCGAGTAGACAAGGGCCGAAGCGTGTTGTTGGGTGAATCGAGTGTCGTAGGCTGCCGTAATCAAGACGGTGGTTGACGGTGTCATTCATCAGGCTTCACGGGCTAGTTATCCAGAATCCTACGACGTGAAGATTGGGACCCCAATGGTTCGCATCACCTTGTCTTGTGCTTTTGGACTGCTTGCTGCTTCCGCTCGTAGAGGCTTCGCTATGCTCGTGTTGCTTCCGACATGTATCCCTCTCCTCCTTGGTGAGGAGTAGGCGTGTACTAGACCCGCCAATGTCATCCTGCGTGAGGCGCTCCTCGACAACACGGAGGCGCCCAGTGAGCTCCTCGATTGTCAGCATGCGCAGGTCAAGGAGGGTCTCGATGGAGAGCGTGATCTGCGTGTACAATGGTGGCACGACGTGGAAGAACTCCTTGACAACCTTCTCGTCCTCCAACGTGTTGTCAAGCATGTGGATGTTGTTGATGAGGCCGGTGAGGCGCATGGAGAAGGCGTCGACGGACTCGTCGTCCTTGAATGTGATCGCCTCGAGCTCCAATCATTGCCTTTGTGCGTTGGCCTTGCAGACACAGTCAACGCCGAACCACATGATCTTGATCGCGTCCCACGTCTCCTTCGCTGTCTCCTTCATTGCTAGAATTGATAGCGTGTTGGCGGTACTTCTCGGAGAATAGTGGACAGCATCATCATATCATCGTGTTCACTGGCGTTTAGAAGCTCGGCTGCTGCCCACAGCCCTTGCGCCCACAGATTCACCCTCATAACGAGAGCCCAATCGGTGTAGTTCGTTGTCATCAGCATCGGGTAGACAACTGTGTCGCTGGATTCCCTTATCACGCGCTCCTAGACCAGCAGTTTGTGGCCACTTTGCATCGTTGTACTCTTGCTGCATCGTTGTAACGGAGGAGTGACCAAGCACTCATGCATATGGGATCCTTCGATGCTGGCCATGATCCTAGAACCGTGGAAGGTCTGATAACAATTGTTGGAACTCAACTCTAATCTTCACGATCTATCGGCAAGACTCACGCATGCTGTACCTTCACGCACACGACTACCTAGTAGAAAGTAGACGCACACGAGAAACTCTTGTACGGCTAGAGAGGTACATATCGTGCATGTCTTCTCTTCCTTCCTTTTCTTCTTTTTCATTGTTTTCGTTCTGTTTTTCCTCCTACATCCTTGATCCTTGTATATAACTAACTAGGATTCAAATTTCTAAGTCTATTCCTATTCAAACTCCTAATCCTATGCCGACTAGAGCATTTCCTAATATGACTCGAACACGTAACAAAATTAATTCTAACAAATCATCCATACAATCCACGCAGCAAGGCGCATACATCTCTATTGGCTGACAAGGATAGGTTGAAGCTTTCTCAATCCAGATCTGTTCCATGACAAGAGCGTGTCCAGATTGGTTTCACAAGAAAGAAGATTTTGGTGATACAGGAGTCTTTGTTCATGCTCCTAACAACTAATCCTCGATTTGGTTTTTCAAACTAAGACAGAGAACTTGGGATTAGACTTGTAAGGCTCCATGTAAATTTATATATCGTGATGAATAGCTTATTTACATCGCACATATAGCTAACAGGTCCACTTCATTGTATGTTGTAATATGCACCACACAAAAGTATTCCACCTCAAATATCATGTCCTGCACTCCAGATCCTTCAGAACATGAAGAATCATGCAAAATATCACATATGACTCGTGTTCAAAAATAAATCCGTCATTTATAACAACCAACTTATAGGCAAACTGAGACAGATGCTGGGGAAATGGAAATCTTACCTTCAGAGCTTTGTCAAGAAGCTTCAGGTAATCTTCTTTTTTTGTTCCACCCTACAAATGCAAACACACACAGTGAAACTTACGTATAACTCAACCTTACATCTAATGGACAATAGGACAAATGGTGCAACTTACATGTAACTCAACCTTACATCTAATGGACAATAGGACAAATGGTGCAACTTACATCTAACTCAACGTTTTGATCAATGTACTCCTTAGGCGCATAATCCTGAAACAAAACAAAGTCAGTGCATACTCCAAAAGGAAAACTAGCAGGCACAAGTTCACCATGGAATTATGTCAAAGAAAAATCTATAAACGAATAGCTCAACTTGAGACTGGTAGTAATCAAAATGCCGAACACAATCACCGAACAGAGGCATTGTCAAAATCAAAGTCACAAAAGTGAAAAAGTGACTACAATTTAGACAGTTGGAACTATTGTTTTTTCTTAATATACGTAGTATGAGCACCAATACAGGATACATAACCAGGTATCATTTGCACAAAGTGCAGGACATGTTTGTATATGGCTCATAATAAAATGCATGCTTTATCAGCAAGAACATAAAGAAAACTCTATGGAAGAAAAGGGAACACCACTTTACGGAATACCAAACACCGATCCCGGTATGTGTGTTTTATACTTCATAATCATGACCGAAGGAAGTGGGTAGAAGGTTCAGCAGATGTAGGACCAATTTTAGGATGAAGTACTTACAAAAGGATATATTCCAGAATTGTACATGTCTAAAGTGTAGACACTTCCTGCAAGTGAAGGAAAAATGTCGTATCACGTGAAGTAGTAGCAAATATGAAAAAAAAATCCAAGAAAGAAAATAGTTCTCAGTTGTCTCACCATCATTCCAAAGTCCTTTTCGTGACCATTTCCTTGGCGGGCATCTAGATCAATGATCATCACTCTACAGACATTTCGAAAAATAGGTAACTCATGGCGCTCAATGTTTTTCTTATAATCTTGTATCGGTAGTTTTCATCTTTGCTTATTATTGCTAGCGCATTCACTTTTAGCATTGCGATTACGGAAGTGGCCGGTATGCTCAGTAAACTGCCTATTGCCTCATTTGCACAGAAATTTTTACCTTACCTTGCGATATTAAAACGGACAAAAGCAAAATGGATGCACAGAGAAATATCAGCATATGCACAAAACCCGCGTCCTTCCTCCGCCGAACAATGGTGAAAGCCCATTCCCTTTCTAGTGCAAGTTTGGTTGATAAAACAGAGCCACCCACCTAAACACATGTATTAGTATGCCTTCTGAAAATACGAAGCCAGAAGTTGAGGGAGCACCAAAAGAGAAAAAAATTTACCTGTTTCCGGAGTTGTTAAAGAAGCTTCTTCAGCTGCACAAGCAAATTAGGGAGTAGCGCCGCAGCCGGAACCTATAAAAAATTCAGGGAGCATAGATTATATTTTACAACAAATAGCTTCTTATTTCAGAAAGAAATTTGCCACAAACACTAAGCAGACTAATTTTTATCATAGAGAATATGCAGATGATTCGGTACTTCAGTAGCCCAATTTAGTGAAGGACCGTCCTGTCACATAATGTTATACTGAATAGACCAGTACCTCTACTATGCGCACAACCTTCTCACAGCTCTTAAGGCTGTTCAAATATGATGCTGACTGCATCTGATTGGGCAACCATTATTATTATCGTTATGGAAACATCGTAGAAGAGAGGATGTCGATAGCTCGACGGCTAGAGTGCAATAGTAATGAGTCATGTATGACGGTTTTGTTAGAAAGTCACCGTACACTCGACAATAAAAGACACTTCGATATTTTTTGAATATATTTGACGGTCTCATGGAGCATGGCCTAATCCTAGATCGAGGGATAAGCCTCCTACGGGACTCGACTAAGAACTTGGGCTGTCGTGGGCTTCTCAAGGCCGCCCCTAGAGCTCTCCGTGCGGGGCTTTGAGTTCTAAGCCTTTGCTCTTGAGATTTTTCATTCATGTGATGTATTTTTCGGAGTCTCGGACTGCCCATGATTATCAATGAGGGAAAGGGAGAAAGAGAACTCCTTCTAAAAGCTGGACCCCTGAGATCTTATTTCTCTTTCTAGCCATGTCCTCTTTTTTTCTTCTTTTGATCTTCTCTGTGATTTGGCGGGTGAAATTTGCAGACAAAAGAAAAAAGGACGCAGAGGCAATTTGACCGAGCTGTTTTCTTTTTTCGGTCCACAGAGTGCGCGGATCTACTACCGTCGGGCCCTGGTAAGGTTGGCCCAGCTCATCTGCCCGCTTGCAAACCGGGAGACTTGGTTCCCAGGCCGCACCCCCCTCCTATGGGCCTCGTGCTAAGGTGGCCTGGCCCATCGCGCTAGCACCCGTGCCATGCTTGGTGCGTTGGCGTCCCGTGCGGGATTGTGGGTCGAGATTCGGTCTGTGCGGGAGGTTCTCCGACCGAGGAATCCAACATCGAGCGCGTGGGTGCGCTAATCGGATCCGACGGCTCCCACGCTTCATCCTCCTATGCTTTGTGAGTCTTTAGGGTTCCTCCTTGCATGACCTAGTTGCCCTACTTTTGGCGTTGGCATCACGTAGCCAAAAAAGAGGGGCACATGGATGGCATGCGTATCGTCATGTGGCTGCCATCTATTGCCTCAGCACGGACACCAAAGGTGCACCCGGCCCTTAAAGCGGAGGGAGGCCTTGCCGGTGGAGCTTGTGACCACCTTGTCGTCCTCTTGTTCGCCAAAGAACCCATCGATGGCGAATGGGTAGAGCTGACGAGGAACGAGGTCATGAGGGTATGTCCCCTGAAAGACAGCTCTCCTAGCTGCGAGAGGGCCGACTGATGGGTGGTGCCGGTGCAATTGTTCCAGATCTCTTCGTGCCCCCTTCTCATGCGGTAATGCCGATGACAGGAGTATCAAGAACGAGAGCTGGGGTGGCAACATCCTTGTCTTGGTCACGTCCGACATACGCATCGGTGCGTGCACACCGCGTGCAACGGAGCCATCAATCGAGCACGCTTGTAGTGATAGGGCAAGGCTCGCGCCTTGGCATACTCTGCAGGTGTGCATCAGTTGGGTGGCGGGGCTCATGCCCCAGGCACAGGTGTGCTCACGACGGTGATACCACGAGTGAGCTGATGGGTGGCGAGGATTGTGCCCAAGGCATGCACAGTGTGAGCGCGCGTTGGCTTGCCATGCTCAGTGAACTGTGGTTGGACATGAGGCCGGTGAGGCTTGGGTCTGAGGTAACCACATCGTGCCCGCCTGCCAGCGCACCACGAGGAAATACCGCGGTCAAGCAGAGGAGCATTGAGGCTTGCACTTGATGCGCAGAATGTGCACATGTTTCGTCTTGCCGTGCGTGGTGACACCACAAGCAAGCCAAGGAGGCCAGCCTCCTGCCCTAGATGCATTCTGTGCTAGTGTGTGTTCTGGCATGCTACATAGGGCAGCGGTGTCAGCTATAGGAGGAGTGGTGTGGAGGTGAGGCCCTGGTCCTTGGCCTGCACTACATGCACGCTCCAATGCACTACGCGTGATGGCAGTATTGCCCAACAAGCAAATGGGGTCGCAACGAGTGGTTGCAACGCCGCTCTCCCCTTCACCTTTTTTTTGAAGCATCAGTTGGTCAAGCTCCAGGCCCCGGCAGCCTTGCACGTGGGCCTCTTGGCTTCAAGGCCCATTTAGCTTCTCGAACCGTCACGCCCCACACGGGAGCGCAGGGCTACCCGGGCTATTTCTTCCGTCAATGAGGTGCCTTGGCCACACGCCTTCATGCGGCTCGGCTGGCTTGTATCGCTCGGTAGGCCGCGGCCTGTGAGCCTGTTGATCCGTGGAGTTCGGATCACGCGGCAGCGCGCGTGACCCTGCTGCTTGTTTTTCTTGGCGAGCTGTGGCTCTTTGGCCCGAGCTTTTCTTCTTGCATGAGGGTTAGTTCTTGTGCTGTCTTTTCCTGGTCGACACGGCATTACATAGGCCAACGTTCGTTGAGCCATGGCTTGCATTGTCGGATTGAACCAAGGTCTTGGGCATCAAGCTGTTGGACCATGGATGCGAGCTTGAGGCAATGGTATGTTGAGGTTTGTGCAAGGGATTCAGCTAGGAGACCAGGACGATCGTTCTTCCTCGTGTTTCTTCCTTGATAGATTTTTTGAGGAAAAACTTTTCATGAAGTGCGCGTTTGATGCTGGTGCTTCTTCTCATTTTTTCTTGGACAGGTGAGATGGGTCACGTTGATTTTCCTTGGCTGTTCGAATAGCGGGGCAGTCATTGAGTAGGTCCAGGGATTATTCCCAACAGGGCATCGTGGGATGCTCCAGATACATCCAAGGTGGCGAGCAAAAGTTTTTCATGCAAGTCGAGGCTGGGCGAGTGTCAAACAAGGAACATCTTCTGGGGTTCATGATGATCTCCTAGGGACGACTTTGACGGATGTCGAGCAGCCGGGGCAATTGAAGGATTAGGGGTATATGCCCTGTGGACATGAGGCTGTCTTGGATCCTACATTGAAACCCCGAAGATCTTTGAAAAAGAGGAAGGATTTCCTGGCGCCTGGGCCAGTAGGGCTTGTGGCTTCTTCGAGAAGGTTGGAGAACCTATCCCCTTAGTCTGGCTTCTTTCTTTCTTGTGAGGCTCTCTTCATTGTGCCTTCTTTCTAGTCACGCAAACGTTGAGTGTGCCATTAGTGTCTATCAGGGCAAGGCGAGGCTCTTTGGTGGAGCTTGTGACCTTCATTGCTGCTTCTCCAGTTTACCAAAGACCTTGTCGATGGCATCTAGGTGACTACAGCGAGGCCATGTGCACGACGAGGGCTTGTGGGTATGCCTGCCGCTTGCTTGGTTTGCCGAAGATCCTATCGAAAGAACCCAAGTGGCGAGGACAAGGCTTTTCTTTACCAAAGACCCTGTCGGCGGCACCCAAGTGGCAAAGATGAGGTCTTAGTTTGCCGAAGATCCTATCGACCACACCTAAATGGCGAGGACGACGAGCCCTTGGTTTGTCGTAGTCCCTGTCGATGGCACCCAAGTGGCGAAGACGAGGTCTTGGTTTGCCAAAGATCCTATCGACGGCAATGCAAGCAAGTACGATGAGGCCTTGGCTTGCCGCAGACCTTGTCGGCGACACTCAAGTGGCAAAGATAACTCCTTGATTTGCTGAAGACCATGTTGGCAGCATCCAAGCGAGGGTGACGAGGCCTTGGTTTGCCAAAGATCCAGTTGGTGGCATACAAGCATCCAAGCAATGAAGATGAGGTCTTGGTTTGCCGAAGATCTTGTCGACGGCATCCAAGCAATGTCGACGAGGCTTTGGTTTGCCGAGAATCCTATCAACGGCATCCAAGCAAGAACTACAAGTCTTAACTTGCCACAGACCTCGTTGGTGGCACTCAAGTGGCGAAGACGAGGTATTGGTTTGTGGAAAACCCTATTGGTGGCACCCAAGTGGCGAAGACAAGGCCTTGATTTCCCAAAGACCTTGTCGACGGCATCCAAGCGAGGCTGACGAGGCCTGAGCTTGCCAAAGGCCCTGTCGATGGCATCCGCGCAATATGGAAGAGGCCTAACTTTGCTGAAGATCCATTCGACGACATCCAAGCAACGACAACAAGGCCTATGTTTGTTGAAGATCCTGTTAGCGGCATCCAAGCAATAATGATGAGGCCTTAACTTGCCAAGTACCCTGTCGGTGGCATCCAAACATCCAAGCAATGAAGACGAGACTTTGGTTTGCTGAAGATCTTGTTGACGAAATCCAAGCAATAACAACAAGGCCTTGGTATGCGGAATATCCTATCGGCACCATCCAAGCAATGCTGACAAGTCCTTTGTTGGCCCCTCTTCTGTAGATACAAGGCCTTGCTCAAAACGTCGCAAGTGCCGTCATAAGGTGTTGCTATGTCTTGGTTGGTCGTGCGGTGGTATCAGGTGTACCAGTCACCCTTGGATGAAGCATTGTTTTGAAAGGTCTTTGGAGATCCCTTGAGCTTGGCAGCGATGGGATACCTTCTAGACAGAGGCGACGCCTTTGAGCCCGATCCTTGTTGATTCACAATGACCTTTTTTGACGGGATGGATTTGTTGATGAGCTATGACCTTACTCCTTGGTTTATGATTTTCATATTATCATGATATTTAGGCAATTTTACTTATGACACCATGCTTTACTACTTTGAAGTAGTTTGATGATTATGCACATAGCTTGGCATAGGCCTTGTAGGGTGATCGTTTGGTACTAGGATCATTTCATAATGCTATCGCTTAACATCAATATATCATGAATGCTAGATTTATGGCACTCAGCTAGGAGCTTTCATGGGATGATACTGTTTGTTTTTAATAGATGTTTTGCCTCATAGTTTTCTGTAAGATCACGTGTAAGTTGGCTCGGGGCCTGCCATGTACATCTGGCACCGGAGTTGCAATTTGGTTAGAGCCTTGTATACCGCTCATCGCGACTTGGCCTAAGCCTAGTAGCGGATAATTTGCGCATCCAGCATTATTTTCACGACTTGTAATGGATGCTGAGCCTTGATGTTTCCGGTAAGATGACATGCAAGTTGGCTTGGGAACTGAAATGTACCTCCATCGTCAGAGTTGCGACTTGGCCTGAGCCTACGGCCATGCCGACGAGTCATGGAGCCCTTGGACCTAGGAAGAAGAATCTTCCTTAAGTAGTTGCCGAACATCTTAGGTAAGAGGTATGTCGACTGCGTAAACAAGAGGTTAGGGTTTTTTCGCCGCAAGCGCGGCTCGGTTTGGCACCTAGGGCCATGGATGACTAGTCCAATGAAGCTCTTATATCTAGGAAGATAAATCTTTCTTGATAGTCCCCGAGCATCCTGGGTCAAAGGCATGTCGACTGGGGCAGGGTGTGAGTATTTGTACCGGGCTTTTGAGCGACCAACTAGATGTGTTGCTTCAGCTGGCTAGGTTAAGGTGTGGGTATATTTATGGGGCTCCTCTGAGATCATTTTACTTAATGGGCATGAGAAGGAAATTAAGTCTTTATAGATTTTGAAACTAAGTTTACAAACAAAAAACTTAAATCAAAATCAAGAGTGAAGCTGGAACATTTTAAAACTGATTTAAATTAAAAAGCTAGGGAACTGAGAACATTTCTAAATTGTTATATAGATTAAAGATGGGGCTTATGGCATTTATAAAAAGGGCTCTCAAGGTGTCTATTCAGGCATTCTACCTTTGGCTTGTCCTGATTTTTATTCTTAGAGGAATCTTTTCAAACTTACAAAAGAATTGTGACAGCCTGTTTGAAGCCACTTGAGGAGTTCACTTCAAAAATTGCTGAAGCTCTCGGAGGCGTCACAACAGTCCAAGCTCTATGGTGCATTTAATGATTCACAGGTACTCTTGGTACTACTTCTGAAATTGTGGGTTGTTCTATGTTTTCTGCATGTTGGATTAGCAGATAGAGATCTTATTATGTTGTTCTAACAGTTTGATATCTCCATAGATGCTACTGCTGGCATGCTACTTACCTCCATAGATCTCGTTACATATGCTTACTTTACAATTGCTTCCTATTGATTCCTCTGAATTCATTTGAGCTCTATCTCCTAAAAGTTTGAAATGAAGAGCCCAATCCACGTATAATACCAAATCGGCAGCTTCTATCAAAACCATGGAAGGTATATTTGGTTTGCTCGTGTTGTTAAGATGCAATTTTTTTCATCATGCAATTTTCATCAAATTGGAGGGCATGATATTGCAGATTGCTCAGGTGGAGCAAGTAACTAACCTTAATGTGTTGTCAGCTGGCAGATCCAATTGGAGGGCTGCAGCGCTTTGCAAACAGGATCCGGAAGGGGGCTGCGCGGCCTGGATCAGAGGAGGTGGCGATGCACGGGTGGGATCAGAGGACGGCAGCGATGCACGGATCAGGTGAAGGCTGCATGCATGCAATGACCTGGAGATGGCTGCCATGCAAGGGACAGGACTTGGTAGGGATTCCCAGCACCAGATCATCAGGGGATTAGGGGAAGTATTAGCTATTGGATTGGTAGACCATCAAAGTAATAATAGTCATTAGATGTATTGGATCAAACAGATCTGACATATTTAGGTATATTTTCTAGGATGAATTTAGAGAAGAAAAATAAGGGTTTTAATAGATATATACATATACACCCATACATATATATATATATAATTATAGATAAACACCACGTAAGAGATACTGGGCCAGCCAATACTATATATAAAAATATATATAGATAAACACTACGCAAGAGGTAGTGGGCCAGCCAATACAGGGGTGACTAGTATCCCTATTATTGTTAATCACAAGTTCATAAAGCATCATACAAAATAGAACTAAGCGAAACAAGGTAACAACCGCTTCCTACGACGCACCACAAGCAGGTCATACTCGAAAGCTTCGAGCGGCTCGACAATCCGCTCATTCAGGAGAAATCCCTCGTCCACCAGGAAGTTGCACACGCGGCCCCATTTCGAAGAATATCGAACGGGTGCCTGCAAGCGCATCACGAATTCACGATCAGGGCATGAGAAAGGACGGTTGCGAGTCACATCATTGCGATCGATTTCGTG
This sequence comes from Stipa capillata, assembly GCA_019208055.1. Taxonomy (NCBI): domain Eukaryota; kingdom Viridiplantae; phylum Streptophyta; class Magnoliopsida; order Poales; family Poaceae; genus Stipa; species Stipa capillata. The sequence goes on along the minus strand of JAGXJF010004774.1, from coordinate 127,641 downwards.
AAAATAAGCGTGCTGTGTGTGATAGATAGCTCACTACTTCTCGATTCCGTTGAACGCTATGTCGTACGCCGGCGAGCAGACCAACGGAGCCTGCGCGGGCGACACGGTTACCACTCACGGTCGGAAATTTTTTTTGGGGGGGGGGAGGGGAGGGGGTGGCCGACCTTGGAGCTGGGTACGTCGAGGTAGAGCAGTACGCGGCCTCGGCGGAGCATCATATCCGCTGCCGCGCCGACCATCGCCATCCGCCGCCGCGAGGAGGAGACGGCTCTCCCGCCTCACTGATGGCAGTGGGATTCGCGAGCGCTTGCCGCGTAACAAGGCTCTCCTTTCTCCTTTTCTTTTCTCTAAACTGTTTTGTACTACCACATCTTGCTGTCGCGGAGAGAGCGAGAAGGCCGGCGACCAGATGACAGGTTTGTATTGACGGGCTGACGACCCCTTTTATCTTCCACGTCATGGCCAATCTCGTCAAAACTTTCTTGTAGAATTGCAAAATCTTATGCAGCAAACTAAACATATGTCACTACGTGATTGTGGCCTAGTGGTGGGTGCGATCATGTTCGTTCCCACTCGATGGGCTGAATCCCTGGAACTAAAACGATTTGCTATATTTAATCAAAATATTGATGCTATGATATGGAACGTGTTTGGTTGCCTACACATAATCCAATTAGAGTCACTAGATGCAAGATCTTAATGTTTAATTAGTTACCTATACAAGCTCTCTCAACCAGGTTCGCATGGTGCTTAAAGCACCCCTAAATTTTGAGCATTTCGCTAGAGCTAGGCTGAATAAATGTAAGTGAGGTGGACCAGGCTTCATGTGCTCGTCCTTATCCATGTAATAAAAGATAAACCAACCAAACAGTATCTCCTCTGGATAGGTTGATAGATACAGTCAACTAAACACCATAATATACAGCCTCTTAGCCTGACTCCCATGGTCTGGCTGGTTTAAACCTGGCTCAAAAATTCGTACAGGCTGCCAAATACTCTTAAAATATGTGTGAGTTACGTGCATCTTCTTATACTTTGGGAAAACAAATTAAACACACGTCAATCTAGTTAGTACCTTTGTCTCGGCTACACAATTAATGTTGGCAAACTTCGGCTTTAAACCAAACTAGTCAATTACTCGCGTATCGAGACGGAGACATAAAATTTACACCAAATTTAAAAAAGTTACGTGTACGTATCATATGAATACAAAAAAGTGATACAAACAAAAATAACTTTTATGCATTGAGATTCATATGTACACGACACAAATATGAAAATTCTTAATACGTATAAGGAAAATTAATCCTACAAACTAGTGTAGTTACACCTATATCTCATATACTACTTTGTGATAGTAAATTCTTATACTATTTCTAAGATACCCTAATGTGAGTCATGTGAAAAAATTATAGGTAAGTGCATAGTTTTTAGCATATGTTCAAAATACATTTATATTTACACATAGAAAAGAGTATATAAAAATTTACACGTAACACGTAAAAAATAGTATATATACTACCTAGGTGGTCTTACGTACTCCTATATTATAGTACATACTCACTGTTATGCTATATTATTTTTTCTATATACATATATAGGGAAATTCATCTTACAAGCAGGTGTAATTACATCCACGTCTCATATACTACTTTGCGGTGCTATATACTCCAATGTACAAGTAGGTGTAATTACATCCACGTCTCATATACTACTTTGCGGTGCTATATACTCCAATGTTACAGGTATATACTTCCCATTGCGCTAGATACTCTATAAAATGAGTGAAACGGTATGAGAGTCTAACTACACCCGGTTGTAAGATATATATATATATATATATATATATATATATATATATATATATAGATCCCCTAATCTACAGCTGAGAGTAGATTAAGGTATTCTGCGCGCTGGCCAAACCGACCGAGCCCGCCAACTCTAACCCACCGCGCCCCCTTTTGGATCACGCCCGCCCACAACTAATTCGAGACTTACAGTAAAACGGATCATTGAATGTAGTAAATTCGTCTAACGTTTTTACTGTTGAACTGATCACTCACAGACGCGTAACCTCACATGTAAAATACGATAATTTTAGTTCCTTTTTTACTGGATGTAGTTTGGAATGATTTGCGATAGTAATTTTATATGTATCATATGGTAATCCCATGAATTGAATATCGTAAATTCGTAATAGTAATGTGCATTATAAAATACGGTAAGTGGTTGATCTAGATATAGTAATTTGATACAGATCATAACACTTGGATAGGTATTTCGGCCCACGCATAGTTATTTGCACCCACGATCAGCACTTACCGTAAAATTAGGATTTTTTCCGGCCGGTTGTTTTTCATCCATTATTCCTTCCCCGACGCCTCATATCCCCAACCTGCCCCCGAAACACTAGCTCCGTCCGTCCACCCTATCTGGAACCGCCGCCGCCGCTCGCGGCACCTCCTCCGTCCGTCGGCGCCTCCGGCTGCATTGTGTCGCTGCCATTCTCCTCCGCCTGGTTTCGTCCGTTAGGGCTTCTCCGCGGTCGCGTCCGGTGTATAGCCCCACCGTCGGCCCGATCTGCGTCGCTGCCGCTCGCGGCACCTCCTCCATCTGTCGGCGACTCCGGCTGCACTGTCTCCTCCGCGACCAGCTGCATCCCGCCCCCGCGCCCCAGTGTCCTCCGCCCTGTCTCCTCCGGCAGGTATTCTCCGTGGACGCGTCCGGTGTCTAGCGCCACCGTAGGACTCCCGTATAGCAGTGTTCGCGCACTCCTCCGGCGGGTCTCCAGGTTAGTTTTTGCGCCACCGTGTTCAATTTCAACCTCTTCTCCTTGTGCATTTTGCGTGGATCTAAGAGTCTTTAAGAAGATTCTTGCGCCACCGTCGATCTAGAATTTCACACCCCATCTCATTCCCAGCACGACCCAAAAAAAATCTCTTTATATTGTATATTGTATATTGCATCTAAGAGTCTTTATAGTTGTATATTGTATTACATTGGCTACTGATAGCATATGTAGTAAGTTCACGTCGTTATGCAGTAATCTTTTTTTTTATAATGTAGCCCAATCTTGCATTCCATATGCCCCAATTCAACCCCCAATTATGGCCGAACAATTTTGGAATTTCATATATGCAATATAGTATTTTGTTGTAATACATACAGTAATCTTGTTTAAGCAATGTGGCAAATGTCCAGTCACTGTTTATTTTACAGGAACATGAAGGTCACTGGTCAAACTCCATCAAAAGTGCGCAGAGTAATTGTCGAAGATAGCCAGAGAGCAATCACATATCACTTTGACGACCCTGAGCATCCACCTACCACTGGTCTTCAGATCAGCGTGAGGCCATCGAGCAGTACGGCTACCGATAGCAATCCAAGTGAACCGTTGGAGAGTGAAGAACCACCGATAGATAGGGTTCGGAGAACAGTTCAGAAGCGGAAAGCGAAATCTGCACCGGTTCTCCCACCGATCGTTGAGGCGACCGAAGATGATGACTTTGTCGATCCCCCACCCCTCCCCCCAAGAACAGTTCAGAAGCGGAAAGCGCAATCTGCACCGGTTCTCTCACCGATCGGTGAGTCGACCGACCATGATGACTTTGTTGATCCACCACCGTGCCCGCCTTCCACTGGTCCTACTACTCGATCAAAGCAGTATTCTGTGGCGGCCAAGCGTTCCAAGTCTGGCAAGGCCGTCTCATCATCATCTCCTCCGTGCGCATCTAAGGTAAATCTCACCTCCAATGCATATTTCGAATGCAGTAATTACTCTTTACACTTACAGTATTTTATGAAATTGTATACAGTAAACTATGAACTTATGCTCTCCCTGATACAAATATTAAATCATTCTATATCTGACAGTAACATATATTTCGCAGGTCAAGGTGCCTATTAAGGTGTCTCCTACTGTTAGGTGTTCACCAGGGTGTGTTATCACTGCTATAGAGGTTCTGAACGACGCCCAAGTCAAAGAAATTAATAGGATTGGTTTTGGTGAATTGCTAAAGATCAAGGCCGATAAGCTTGAGACCAGGGATCTTGTTGTGTTTTTGATGGACAGGACAAATGCGGCGTCACTTTTCATTGATGTTGGTAGTCAGGACGGTCTGAAGATCACTCCGCATGCCGTCCACTGTGTATTGGGATTACCGATTGGCGGAGCTGACCCACCCATCCTTTCATTTCAGCAAAAGAGCACTGAGCTTCAAAACCTCAAGCTTGCTTTGGATGTCCCCTTGCAAAAGAATATATACTTTGAAGACCTGATCCGTAGGATCAAGCTCGGCGGAACAGACCATCTTACTATAAGGTGTTTCTTACTTATTGTGTTTAACCGTCTGCTATTCACATCCACAGCCAATTACATAACTGGCAAGGAGGCTGCACTGACATCTGATATGGAGAATATCTCGTCCGTCGATTGGTCTAAAGTTACCGTCGATGACATTGCGGATTCCGTCTTGACCTGGCACAACAAGAGACTCAAGACTCCCACTCTGTCAATCAGTGGATGCCCGTTGTTCTTTATTGTAAGTTTCAGTTCTGTTTTTTTTTGGCCTCATTCATCATATCATATAGTAATTTTGTCGTATTATTTGCTTGTCAGATTTTCTACCTGGACAATCTTCTTAGCCTGTCACGGCTTGATGCAGTTGATGTTCCACGTATTGCTTTCTTCTCTGCTGACTTGATCCTCAAGATTTCGCACGAAGACAAGCATAAGAAAAAGGATGGATTAGAGACATATGGCAGGCTAAAGGTAATCATCAATTTTGCTCTATATATTACGCTTGTATTATTTTTAATATGAAAAATATTTTTACCACAATCATGTATATCAATTACCAGTTGAGGTCGCAGTTGGGTACATGCTACTCCCTTCAGCACACAACGAATCCATCCTCATCCGGTGAACCCGACATGACGCAGAATGAATTACCGTGCTTACGTCAGCAGCTAGGCCAGTGTTTTAGTGGTTTGGCAGAACCCATGCAGCGTGCTGCAATGGCTGCACTGCAGAGGTGCGACGATGACCTAGCCAAGGCCTTTTCCGACATTCGTTCTTCCCAAATCAGGGTAATACATGAACTGAGACAAATCATGCACGCTACTCCCACTTCAGATCCTACGACTTCTGGAAAAACCCCCTCCGATTTGCCCGATAATCGTGAAACGGTGCAGCCCAATCCCCTAGATATCAGCCCTAACCGGCAGGTATCAGAACCAACACCCATTATTTCTCTCACACAGATTGCAGCTGGTAACATTGGAAGCCTTATGACCGAGTCACAACAGGGTATGTTACACTAACTCACTTTTTTCCGATATTTGTCAAAGCTTTGTTGGCATTATTGTCAGGTATCATTTGTGAAATGTAGGATTTTTAATTGATCAAATTTACGGCGATGCTCCAGCTGAGCAGGAGGAACCAACCATCAACAATTCGCCATGCCAAGGTAGGTATTATAGTAAAGTATATAAGTTCATACAGTAAACATTGGTTTTAATCTCCATCCTGCATTAATGGTAATATATTATTCAATTGACAATAAAATCTACATCACCACTCCACCCACATTTAAATTCATTTTTAAGCCTTATCCTTATTCATTATAACTTTAGAGTTCCATGTGGATTGCAATCCCATGGACCCCTCGTCACCCCTGGATGCCCATAACGTGGAAGCTGCTGGTTACCAAGGGGATGATCCCCCCTCCCATGACTCTCAAGTCATTACACTCTCCCAAATGGCTGAAGGTGTTCAGTATGATGGAACTGGTTGTCCATCGTGCGACGAGGAAGGTTTGTTGCACAACTTTACACGTTTGTTCGAACTATGCTCTAGAGTCATTGTTTTATTCTCCCCCCACATACAGCTCACATGATTGAAGAAGGCCGATTGGACGACATGCGACGTGAGGAACAGGAGGCCCGTGAGTTAGCTGCAAGAGAGCAAGGTATTACAATTATGCCTGTTTTACTTTTTCCATTTTACATAATTACTATATATTTACAGATTTTTCGCTATCTAGTATATACATTTTACTACATTTCATAGCTCTGTATGATAAATAAATATTATATATAATATCATGCAGTTAGTACAGTAATCCCATGTAATTCAAATTGTAAAATTTCACCAGTACCATATCACAATATGGTAAATATTTGTACTACATGCAATAACATATATTTTACTACTTTATATATAGTCATTTACTGTATTCTGTTGTGCATCATACAGACCTATTGCAGGCGGCTAACATTAGTGTGGACAATATTATAACTGACATCGAGAAGGTGGTAATTACAGAGTATTACACTGATGTTGGATTAATAACCTCCGCCGACATGCGGTATCAACAACAGCAACAAACTCAACCCGATGCAAGTGTAGAGACTTGCCATTCCGTTGAAGATGATCTCACTCAACCGATGCAGACATGGGAGGTTAGTCAGCAATTGAGAGATGCTGCTATGACACTTAGGCACAATATCCAGGAGGTAACTAATATAAGTTTTGGTGTACGATCTCCCCTCGTAATGTTTTACTGTATATTAACCTGACAATTACTATGCAGAATCCTGCATTGCCAGATTCGAACATTCCAGATAAGGTGTTCACTAAGTCTGCACGGGCTGTCAAGAAGAAGCCGCCGAAGCCTACCGGTCCCAACGTTGATTCGAACATTCCAAATAAGGTTGCCCCTAATGCTGCACGGGCTGTCAAGAAGCCGCCGCCCAAGCGTACCGGTCACAATGTTGAACAGGTACTCAATTTTTAATTACTTTTTTGTCCCCTCACTTGACATGTTCATATTTTATATAATTTTTATTGTTGTATAGCCTAGCACCAAGTCTGACAAGGCCGGCTCATCAGCATCTGCTCCAGCTGCATCTCAGGTAAATCTCACATCCAATCCATATTTGGTATGCAGTAATTAATTCTTCCACTTACAGTAATTTATGATTCTGTATACAGTAAACTATGAACTTATGCTCTCCCTGATACAAATAGTAAATCACTTGACATGTTCATATTATATATCTTTTTATTGTTGTACAGCCTGCCACTATACGTCGTAGCCCTCGTTCCAAAAGGGGGGGTCAGGAAGTTTTACCGCAGAATGTTATTGTCCATGGGCCCCCTCCCGTTATTTCCAAGAGGCTAAAGAAGCGGCCATCGAAGCTAGTGTCACCGTTCAAGCAACCAATCAAAAGGCCAGTTCTTCCTTCTGCCAACGCGCAACAAGTCCGTGACATCATCTTGTCTGATGGGGACCTAAAGGAGTATGTATCCCTATAACAATGTCCCTCGATTTACCAACACTTTTTTATTCCAATGTACGTTATAATAAATTTCGTTACACTTCTCACTGCAGTAAATTGCTCATATCATATTCTCCCACTTCTTTTTACGCTACCGGGAAGGATGTTGTTGAGTCGTTCAGCGATGGGAGCCAGACATTGTATTCATTTATGGAATATTGGATTGATTGCATCCGATACGATGAGAGTAAGCTAAGGCCAAAGAGCGTCGGTTACAGAATATTTCTTCGATGGCAGCTATCGGTAATCCCACCCCCTGTCCTCAATTCTTGTTGATATAGTTATTTTACATGCGCTATGTAGTAATATAACTTTGTAATATAGTAATTCCATGTATTCATTACAGTAAAACTATGTAGTTCAGATCGTAATAGTGTATTTTGCAATATCAGTTTGTCTCACCACTCTTTATACGTTTTGGCAGTTCAATCTCAACATCGATAGCAGATTTGAATCAGCGGAATATGATAGTGATCTGGTTGCACAGCTTGCTAAAGAACACATCCGTGACACTGACCCCAGAGACGTCAAAATGGTTAGCATATTGTTAAGACTTTACCACTGATTGCTATAGCATTTACGCTTTGTTGTGTTCCATATAATTCACTACATTGAATCATTTAAATGCAGATTCTATGGGTATTTCATCACAGAACCCATTTCTGCGTATATTGTGTTAACATGGTGCATCAACGCATTGACGTGCTTGATTCAGTCGATTGGACCACCCGCGGTGGTACATGGGAAAGTTTCCACCTTCCTTGGGGTCCAACATGCATTCGACGGCTAAGCGGTGCTTTCTCAATTGCGTCTAGAGGAAAGCTTGAAGACTTTTCTAAGTGGCCAATTTATAGCTTTGTGACCCCCAAGCAACTCGCTGATGATTGCGCGTTCTTCTCAATGAAGTTTATGGAATACTATGACGGTGAGGAGAGCACTCTGAGATATAACATTGCCCCGGTATGATGAACAAGCACGCGCCATTCCATTGTTATTCGTATCCACCAATTTTCATAACTGCTCAATAATTTTCTACTGTCCTTTTTAAATGTTTTGCAGGAGAATGCAAGTCAATATCGTGCCGAGGAGTTGTTTTATATGCTCTGCCACCAGCTGAACGAGGCGAACGTCTTCCCCCCCCCCAACTTCAGAAGTTTCGGCCTGCTCTGAATTAGCACAAATCAATTTTCAATTTGCGTCAGTTTAGGTGTTTTCATTTTGAGTCAGTCTAGGTGTTTGCCACACTGTCTTTCCAAGGATTATGTTGTGACGCACGAATCCGTGTTATTTTATATGGCTGATTTGACTTTATGTTATGTGTTATTTTACGACTAACTGCGTATACAATTAGCGTGATAGAAATTCATGGCTTTGCAAAATTATCGATGGTCCACATTGTTTTACTGCACTACAGTCGCAAAATTACTATACCTTGTTAAACGTAACGGAAGTCAATACGTCGGAATATATGCCCCATCTATTTTTACTACAATACGTGTGATACTTTACGACCAATTACGTATAGAATTACCGAGACATAAATTCGTTGCTGTACCGCAAAATTATCGACGGCACATATTGTTTTCCTACATGATAGACTGAAAATTATCACCGCGTTTTTACTAAACGACGTACAGAAAGTTTGAATGGTGGTAACGCACGAAAATGGTAACTGTAATCCCTTTAATCACGCGCACGTCTAACCAAATTGGCAACTGTAATCAGAAAATATAAAGATATCTTCCTCCCCACCATAACTGCTCCGCCTACGGCAAACCCCACGAGATCTACCCATACAATGGAGTCATCTCACAGCAGCCACGGCCACCAGCAGCCATCGCCGGAGACATACGTCTTATCGCGATGTGATCCAGCGATGTCAGCATGTCCGACGCCACATTCCTGCCGCGTCAGCCGTGGTCAAGATGTAGTTGCTACGACGCCTGTAGCAATGTCCTCCGTACCAGTCGGTCGGGATCCACGGATGCACACGTCCGTCCTAACTCCTCCTGTGGGTCTTTCGACGGACGAAATGCGTACTCCCGACCCGAACCAGACGTACGAGCATGTATGTATATACATATGCATATTTTCACTATCTGAAGTAATGCTATGAGTACTACACATTTTTTACAGTTCCTGCATCGTTTACCACATACTTAACTAATTATTACTACATTTTACAAACAAGTTTACAACAAATCGTATCGCGTCGATAGTAATATTTATAATAACATATGATAAATGTTTATTTTTCGATGCAGTAACGGTATAGTGTTTATATTCGACTCATATTTCATGTATACAGATTTAGGTGTTGTAGTTATTCCATGTATTCAACATAGTAACCCTATGTATATCAAATAGTAAATTCATCTTATATGTCTGTAGGATCATAACATCCCTGACGACATGGTGCCTAAGGTATTCCAGCGTTTTCACAATGTGGACGAAGCTTACTCATTTTACTGTGGATACGCGAAACACGCAGGATTTGATGTCCGACGTAGTAGGTCCAAAAAAACAGTAAAAGAGTTTTGTTGCTCTCGGGAAGGTAGGCAAGATTACTACAAACCGGGTGCAGAACGCCAACGTGAAAGGACCTCTAAAAGGATTGGTTGCAAAGCATTTGTGAAGATCAAATTGAGTTTGAAAGATACTTCTTGTACCGTAGAGAGGGTTGTCTTGGAGCACAACCACCCTCTCGCTACAACACCTTCTCAGGTTTCCCACATGAGAGCGCACAAGAATTTTGATCCTTCATTGATGGAGCTTGTGGACCACATGCAGACTGGCAAGGTAGCACATAATGCCATGCTTAACGTGTTGACAGATTTACATGGGGGTCAACATAACATACCGTTCACCAAGCGTGACCTTGAAAATAGGTATTTACTGCATATCTCACGAATATTTACGTATATTAAAATGCAAATATTCTTTTCATATAAATTATTTCACAGGAAGGCAGCTAACATGCGAACAGAGAGAGAGAATGATGTCAATAAGCTAATGTCAGTCTTCAAAGAATTTAGATCTCACAACGATAAGTTTTTACTATGATATTCAATTTGATGAGGATGATGTCGTGAAGAATATTTTCTGGAGTCACGCCAGCTGTCGGGCAGAGTATGCTGATTTTGGTGATGTTGTTACCTTTGACACAACATATAAGACAAACATGTACAACATGCCGCTTGCTATGTTTGTTGGTTCAAATCATCACCTCCAGAACACCATATTTGGTGTAGCCCTTTTGCGGGATGAGCGAACCGAATCATTTGAGTGGCTCTTCAACACTTTCAAGAATTGTATGGATGGACACGAACCGCGCTGCATATTGACAGGTTTGGTCTAGATGCAGTAATATTTCAAACACCATACGGTTAGGAGTTAGTACATAGGCAGTATCTCCTCTGATGGCAAAGTAATATTTGTTATCTAGTAATTTCAAATAGAATATACAGTAAACTCATATAATACAATTCGTAATTTCCCAATAGAATCTGTTATGATTACTGTTCTCATTTCCATAATTCTACATTCATTAACATAGTTCAATTTATCATATTATAGATCAAGACCAAGCAATGGCAAATGCCATTTCATTAATCTATCCGAGGTCAGCTCACAGGCTATGCAGGTGGCACGTCATTAAGAAACACAAAGAGCATTTGAACAAGTTGTACGCGAGGAATGAAGGGTTAAAGGATCAACTCGTTTCAGTTATAAATCATCCATTGACACCAGAAGAATTTGAGAAGGCTTGGGCTGAGATGGTTTCACAATACAGTTTGGAAGATGTAGTATCGATTTCAAGTTTATACGACCTCCGTAGAAGCTGGTGTGCCCCCTATTTCAAGGACATATATTGCGGCAGGATGACATCAACGCAAAGAAGCGAGAGTATGAATAGGTTAGTGAAACTAAGTTTTGTTGATCAAACAACTTCACTCCATCGTTTTGCCCGCCAAATGCACCGCGTACTTCAGGATAGGAAGCAGGAGGAGGCCAGGATATCGCATTCTTCTCAGGTTTTTTTTATGTTTTTACATCATAACTGCAGTAGCTATTTTTTAACATTATTTTTTTTTAACCAACATTCACCTTTTACTAGGCTCCTGTTATAAAGGCCTCCCGGTTTCCTTTTGATGATCAACTAAGCACGGTTTATACACCAGCAGTCTACAAGCGTTTTAAAGACGCATACTTTGATAGCACTGCTTTCCGTATCCGACCCCACCCTGTTAATGCTGGGGTATTCCTCGTAACACATGGGAAGAATTCCAAAACATTTTCATGGTCTCAACATGAATTCCGCGTTTTATGTGACGAAGAGAATGAAGTTTTCACATGCGAGTGTCATCAGTGGGAACATACCGGTAACCTTTTTTTTCCGGTGTAAGTGAGTTCCATCTATGGCACCATGTTGTTTTTTGACCATTTACTACATCTCAATTGCAGGTTTGTTTTGCTGTCACATCATCCGAGCATTCTCACACTTGCAGATAGAAAGTATCCCCAGCAAGTATGTGTTACGCAGGTACACTAGGAAAGCGAGGGTGGAATTACCATATGACAGACATGACCTCATTCACGCTGGACCTGATGGCACGACGGAGATGTTTCGGCACCATACGCTTCTAACACAAGCACTTGGAGCAGTCAGGTCAGGTTGCAAGTCCAAGGCAGGATATGAAAGAGCCATGTTTGTTCTTAAGGATCTTCGGATGCAGCTCGAAAGCTTCCCTGCTGATATAGCACTTGCAAGTGAGTCAGGGGAAGCCACAGATCATGATGACGCTCCATCAATCAATACTAGAGCACCACCTGTGTCCTTCACGAAGGGTCGTAAGCGTCTACCAAATGAACCTAAGACTGTTGGTGCTCCTGGAGAAAAGAAATGCACAAGATACTGTGGAAATTGCGGTCTTAAAGCTGGACACAATGCTGCTACATGTCCCCACCCTCCGAAACATGCTGCGTCAAGTGGTCGAGGAAGGGGTCGCGGCAGGGGTAGGGGCAGAATCCCTTACGAGAGGGATATTTGCCGCCGCTTATGGAGCGACGATGTCGAAGATGATCTTGATAACTCCATTCTTTCCACTGGTGATGAAGACATTTGACAGTAATTAGGATTGTATACATGTTCTTACATTTAAAACTGTAGGTGGGGCAACAAATATTTGTTCAAGCTACACGCGCGTTCCTATTTTACTATTTGTGTAGCAGAATGTTACTGTCTGGAAACAACAGAAAAACAACTATATCGAAATTTACCGTCAAATCGACAATTGTACTTGTCTCCTAACACAATTTTGCTGTCCGGACACAACAAAAAACAACAGTAAAACCAACAGAAATCGATCTTAACAAAACTTACAGTCAAATCTACAATTTTACTGTTTCTGAAGCATAATATTACTTTCAAAAACCAACAAAAAACAATCTTAACAAAACTTACAGTCAAATCTACAATTTTAATGTTTACACGACACAAGTTTACAGTTAATCGGCTGTTTTACTGTTACCAGTGCACATTTTTACTTCCCGTAATCATACGAAATCAACCCTAACAAATTTTACTGCCCTAGCTGACAGTATTACCTTTTTCAAAGCACACTTTTGCTGGTCGTACTTTTTTTTTAGAAGAATAGTAAAAGGACACACGATTTACTATTTGTGTAGCAGAATGTTACTGTCTGGAAACAACAGAAAAACAACTATATCGAAATTTACCGTCAAATCGACAATTTTACTGGTCTCCTAACACAATTTAACTGTCCGGACACACCAGAAAACAACAGTAAAACCACACACTAGTTTTTACTGCTCAGGGCTCTTTTTTTACGATAAGACTGCAAGCGGTCTACCTGAAATAAAACATTACCGCCGCATCGCCAAAATTACCGTTCATCGATTCACATCTTACCGTCAAATTTGCACATAGGCGGGTTTGCACGCTCGGGTGGCCTGGCGGGCTCATGTTGGCGCGTTTCGGCCGGAGCGCAGAATAACCAATTCTGCGCTCACGAGCATATTAGCGCCACCGTATATATATATATATATATATATATATATATATATTATATCATAATATCAGTGTAGGTCCACTAAGATGGAATTATCTTTCCGTGGTAACCAACGTATCTGTCACAAGCAGCATATATATGGTAACTTTATGGATCGTTAAGCTCTATGAGTTTAGTTTGCTACAGCCGTGGTGTGAATGATATGTGCATGCATATGCATGTCAGCGAGTTGTTCTGAGTGATTTTTTAAAAACAAGGTACCGTTTGCCATGTAAAAAATCGAACAGTCATATATGAAATAGAAAGTGCAAAATATTACTACCCTTTCCCACACAAAAACAAATTGATCACTTATCAGCGCACTATTACCCGTCCGGTGCTTTGCTTCCTTGTGACGACACGCCGCTCCTTGTGAGTTGTTTCAGCACCAGACGGGTGCCCATGCATGCATGTATCGATCAAGGTGCACGTACACATGTTTGTACTATCACGGGGAATGGATACGATGATGGATTTTGTATGAAGAAGTGCAGTGGGAACTAAAAATCCGTAGAAGAAAGCGACAATGGAGACTGACCTGTGGCGACTAGCCGCGTCATGTGCATTGCCTCCATGCCTGGTTCTTCAAGCGTAGGAGATGCGGCGTCCATGGCCCGCCTAGTCCCAACCAGCCAGCGAGGGCGATGTTGTCATTGCACTACATGCAGAGGCGAACCGGCGGGTTGTAAATTGTGATACATTAATCGCGCATGATAGATTGAGGCCAGCAAATTAAGCTACATACAGAGGTAGTTTCCGCTAATTAAGAGGAAGCAAGTAGCGTTCATTAAGATTGAGATCAGAGTGGGATGGTGAAACTCTTACTTTATAATAGTAGAGATAACAAAGTAGATGGTCATCCGACGAGATGAACGACGGTTGCGTGCAACGAACTCGAGATACGGTGCCTGTTCTTCACTTCAGAGATCATGGCCATGGAAGCGATCGTTGCTAACTGAATGGATCGTACTTGAGCGAAGCAGATGAAGCCTCTCTCTCCCTCCGTGTTTCTCGTGTTCTTTACTTTGAGACAAATGGGTTGGTGGTGGCACATGCATGTGGACGATGCCTGAATCCGTGTATCCACTTGCACGGTTGCACCTGCGTGCATGTGCGTGCGTTTTGAACTTTGAACAAAGAAATAATTAGACATCCAGTATATTTAAGTCAACTAGGAGTATTGCTTTGGTAATGCACACATACCATGCAATTATGCATGGAGAACAGTGCCACCGCAACTGGTTAATTTTCACTTCATTTTCTACTGTAAAAAAGTACCATGCACGTGCGCGTGATATGCTTGCTTTAAAGAGAAGTGTTCCGCTGGAGACAGTGACCACGTGTCCACTAGACTAGATTACGATCACGGTTCACCCATCCAGTTAATCCACTCTGGAGTCTAAGCTCCAGGCCGGGCTATTTGCCACCTATACCGCATTTTATATGGCCAACTGGCTTGGAACTCATGTGCCAGCTGCAGATCGATTTTTTGGATGGTAGTAGTATAATTAGTTCAAATATATGTTCCATGTTGGCACACGCACTGATTAATATTACCTTGCCTGCTAGGCAAATTGGCAATTCAATAATCGTGGACTAATTACTCAGCAATGTCATCTGCCAGCTAATTGCCAATTAAGTAATTGAACAATCATAATCGTGGTGTTAGTATTGATCCACGTTGAGCTCTAATCCTAGATCGATAGTCCAAACTCCAAAGTGAGTTGTCCATCACAGGCAGGACAAAATAGTCATCTTAGACGGTTTCTGATCCGTCTATACGAGAGGGTCTATAATGACTTATATTATCATAAATAGGTGGACATAACTGTTTGTGATGACTTCACATCACAGTCGGATGTGAATGTTTAACTGTCTTATAACGATGTGGTATTCTAAATAGACATTCCTTAATAGTGTGTGTTGATATTCGATACTTGTAAAATTTATACATAACTTATTTTTATCCATAGCGAGCTGCGACCAGTACGTGGGTCCGTCTTAGCTCTGTGTGTTCTGTCAAGAGCATCTTTAATAACTTATATTTTAGAAAATATCAAATCTTATGCGAACAAATGACATACTCAGTAGTTTGTTTTATCGCCACGTTACTAACTAAGACTATTATTACAGCTGTGCTCGATGAGAAACAAATATCCGACAAAGATTATAGTTATTTCTTTGTCTTGCTACTGGATGATTGGGGCGCGCCAATGATGCGCTGTGTCTTGACCCCGTTATTTGTTTCATAAACTTATTTTGGAATTTGTGTAAACTAGACTTTGAAAATTGATACGTGCATACCAAAACACCTTTGTGTTAGTCAGGTTCACTCATTTGTAAGTTTTTGAGACACCTTCCACGCCTAACCAACCCTCGACACCACTTGGATTTACGCATACGCCAAAACACTTTTGTGTTAGCGTTCAATCGTTTGTAAGTTTTCGAGGGGCCTCCCACACGCAATCGAACCCTTGATGCCGCTTGGATTTGTCATGGTCATTGATGTCTCATCTTTGCAATAAGTTCTATTTGTTGCCTTTCCATTCTGTTGTGCATTGCAAACGTGAGTCGTAGCACCTGCTTAGAGATGCAAGTGTGAGCTTCGTTGCCCAGACAGCAATGCGGGCGAACGCTGCGGTCTCGAGGGAGACACACATTTGTAAAATCATTGGTGCAAATTCAGTCATAAGATTGTCCATGGCAAATTCAGGAGTGGCACTCATAATCTCGGCCCCCAAAATAAGATCGTCCAGATTAAGTCACTACATGAAAGCAAACACAGGAAAGGGGAGCCAAGCAAATCATAAAAGGTTTCAAAATATGTGAACATACTGATCAGGAAATAAATGAACATGCGGGTAACAAATACCTCTAAGAAATTCAACGTTTTCAGGATCAAATTGGCGCGGAGATTCCAAATTAAACGAGGCAGGGTAAAAACCTAAAATAGCACGGGCAAACAAATAGCGAGACCCAACGAGATGTCATGTTGTAGACTTAGTACTAAATGAGTAGCAAGTGGGAGGCTAAAAGACACGCCAATGCTAGATGTTTAAATCATCTCATCTTTCGTCGAAATTGTGCCTCTTGGTAGCATATGCATGAGATACAACAGGGGTAAAAATGCACCCTACACTTTCACATTATAACTTGATAGATATTTAAACACCAACCCAGGTCAAAAACAAATGGTGTATAGCTAAGCAGCGGCGCCAAAATAAAGTGAAGGAAATTCGAACCCATCAAGATAATAGCACAAACACTTCAAAAATATGTCAAGAAATGACGAATGCGCATTCAATAAGGTGCAACGATTAGAGGTGGTTTGGTCGATCAACATCTATACACATACAATCAATGGCGAACACACAAGCATCTATATCTAAGGGAACCGCACATTTATAAAAAGGAAAGGGAAAATTCACATGACATATATATGAATTAGAATGAACCCACGTAGCGATGAGGAGTTTGTATAGTGGGACAAATATTCTTCAAGCAGTAGCAAGATTAATCGACGGCCCCAACCAGCTAGATGCCAGACAATACAACCAGAAGATCGTGTCTGAAGAAAAGAACACGCCAACAGAATCAGTTCGACCTAGGAAAGCGAAATATAGGAGCACGAGATGTGAGGAACCCCATATATACAAGCAAAAAAAATTTGGGAGTGAACATTACAAACCCTAAATGAGGTGCTCCAAGCGACCGAACGAAGGGCCTGAATAGATGATGTAGCAGGTAAGAAGGATGAGACGATGGAGGATATGAGAGGATATAAAGGAGGGGTAACTCAAAAGGTGTTGAAAAACGTCAAGCACTCACCTCGGCAGCGGCAAGCCGGCAATAGGAAAGAAACACCAAGACATCCACCTCCCTGCCATAACCGCATGGCAAGAGCTAAATGAATCGAACACCACCCCTATGCGCCTCCCTGCACTAACGTGGACGTGGTAGGGCCGCCCAATTGGCGAGCATCCTAGGCCCATGATGGCACTAATTGCATGATTTGATGTAAAAGGCTATATAAATAAAAAAATAAAAATGAAGGACACTCTAACCCCTATAGTCTGATCAGATGACTTGATCAGACGTGCCAATTATTGTCCATGATGTCATCCTCTTACACTTGATGTGCATCCTACTGGGTCTTAGTGGAAATTGTGGCCCAATACCCATTTACTCCTCCTTAATCGTCGGAAACCAACATAAACCTAACCATGCTAACTATTGCTTTATGTGGTTCCTCCGATGATAGCTTTTCATGGCACCTCGATTTGCAGTAGTGGCCGTGGCGAAGGTAGAAGAGCTCCCTCCCTCCACCGATTCTCACAACCGCCTTTCCTTCCCTATCGCCTTTCGCTTACTTGTGTTCCCCAAATCCACATGCGGCATAGACGAGCATCAAACTCCACGGTGTCCTCTGGCAACCTCCATACAGCTTCCATTCTGGTAAAGTTGCTCCCTCTTCCCCGATGTTGTCATCACCATGGAGGAGGACGACATCCTACACGTACACGGTCACCATTCTGGGCTCATCGTCTATCGCATCTCCATGCTTCCCATGACAGTCAACACTTCCTCGCCCGTCATGCCGCCTCCCCGATCTTGCCATCATCATGGAGGACGATGATGTCCTACATGATAACTGTCCCGAGCTCATCGTTGTTCTCGTTGTTGCCATCACCATCGCCATGGCTGCCACAGAGTTTTCTCTTGTCTAGGGGGCTGCACGTCGCATCCTCCGGAGATGAAAATTGTTACGTGTAGAGGAGGATGATATTGTATAAACACGTTGATTTTGTTTTCTAGGCTCTTGTTGTTGGTGATTCATTTTTAGGCTCGAGTTGTATGATGTTGTAATCACACGAAACATTTGTTTCCACGATCATTCATAGCATTAATTGGACAAGTGCACCTATGATGTTGTAATCATGCTAAAAATTTATTTTGATAACAAAATGATTTTGTTGTAGCACATTTCTAATCTTGTCATGTGCTTCGACCTAATTTGTTCCCATGAAAACTGTCTCGATCGAATTTGTTCTATTGTAGGATGTGTTTGTTGGAACACCATCTCAATGCAACTACTAAATCATGACTTTGTTTCCTAGAATCCGGAATTTGTTTTCTTAAAAATGGATCTACGTAGTGTGTCGCATGCATGTCATTGTTGTATTGTTCGACAAAATCATTGTGTTTGTTTTAATAAAATGTTTCCATCTCAGAATAAAAATTGTTTCCACTGACGTCCGATCCTATGTCAGGCTCAGATGTCCAATCACTAGTCGTTGTCTTAAAAAATTCATGATGATGTGGCATTGTCAGGAGGCCTCATGTGTTCTCCCTTAAAGGTTCTAAATTAGCAACATGGGTAGTAATTTCTTCATACCAAGAAATGATTTTACTCTCTCCTCTCGTTCTCTTATTCACATTACTAAAATGCCATTGTAGCATGCCCTAAGAAATGTCTAACATGTATATGGATATGCGATCTAAATTTTTGTTAAGGATGGATTTGTTTCTCCTTCGACTAGAGTTAGTTTCTTGCCATCATTTATACCTCTTGTAAGCTCCAAAAGATGAGTTGATGACTCATTATAAAATATTTGTGTTTGTAAATACTCTTCTGATATAGTGAAGATTGTTATCGTGAGTTCATGTTTTTTCCATAAGAAACTTTTATATAACAGTTGGTGTGTCGTATTCTTCATCAACTTTTATTTATTGCCGGTTGATTTTCTAGGATGTATTTGGAGATGCTCTACGTAAAGAAGCGACACCTCATCTAGAACATAGGAGAATTTAGGCTAAGCTGAAACTTCTATGAGAACTGCTTTAAATGGTGTAAGCTCCGTCTTGCGGGAACAAGTCAAGTGCTTTTGCCTTTTGGAGAGCGAGCTTTTAGGGCACTCCCAATGTATTGTATCTTAAGTTGTATTTTATTACATTAGATAATTATTTAGATAAAATCTTTTCAGTGGCTTGTATCTTAGTGTTGTCTCAAAAAAACTTTAATTTATTATATTTTATGATCAATACTACCATTTTAACCTTGTAACCTGTTTGTGGCATAACTCTAGTACATAGTAGTATGTTTGTGAGTCATACGAGATCGCTTGAGAATTAATTTACATCAATTACACCGCTAAGAGTCATATCTAAATTAAGAGACAACTTCCCCTCTCTCTCCTCCATAATTACCCCGCCACATAAATTTTTTTCCCTAGATAGCATAGATTAAGAGACGGCTGAGGTGGAGCACTAGGACTACTCTTAGTCTTCAATCAAATTTTCTTCCCCATGAAAGGTGGTTGCCTGAGCCAATGGACAATCAGCTGGCAGCAACGAGAGCTCAGCGTAACATACGCAACGAACGACCAAATGTTAGTGCAGGACCAAGTGCAGAGCTGCAGCTAACAACATCTCCGATAAGTTATTTTTTTAAAGGAGTAAAATTTCACATAAAATAAAAAGATTTTAATAAATCATTTTTTATCTTGTTTCTAAGACCTATAAACTCTCCAATATAGTTTTAGTAGACCTCACTTTAAGAAGCAACTAAAGCCTCCAACAATAAAAATGCTTGTTTTTAGCCCATAAATATTAGCAACAAGGTCATGTTTTGTTTCAGAAATGACTTCTTTCTCTCCTTTCATTCTTTCATCTATATTATCAAAAAGCTGATACGACGCTCTAAGAAATAAATGAGTTGGATTGGAGATGATAAGGGCCAGTGCTTGAGAATGGATTTTTACCCCCCCCCCGGGTGGACATCCACCCAATATTCGAAATGTAATTTTTTCATTTGTAAAAAGTTGTGAAAATTTTTAAATTTTTTTTATGGATGTACATAATACCATAACATGTACACTTGTAAAATTTAGTGTGAAATAACCATATCCATCTTAGAAAAGACAAATTCACTGTTCAACTTGCACCGATTTGTCTTTTTATTATAGGACATACATGGTCATATTTTCACACCAAATTTTACAAATGTACATTTTATATCATTATATACATCAACAAAACTTTTACAATTTTTTGAAATGAAAACAATTATATTTCTAATATTAGGTGGATGTCAATGAGTTTCCGGTCAGTGGCTCGCAACTCGCGAGCGCATGAGACGGTGATGGGCCACTTGGCCAGTGTGTCTAGCACGAACGCGGGGCGACAGCGAGCAACAGGTCCCCGTACTACGTACATACGCTTCTTAACCAACGAATGAATCGATCAATACACACGGGCGGTTCCGTTCCCCCACGTTTGCCTTTCAAAGTCAAACATTCTTGGCTGCTCCCTGCCTACACTTGCCAGCTAATACAACTCATTTTCACCAAGTGCAGGCACTGCGGTTGCCTGGTACCGGAAACTAAGGCAAAGACAATGAAGTCAAAAAGAAAAAGGTTTAGAGTATAAACCGGAGAGGCATGAACAGTCATGCTCAGCAACAGTTTCCAGCTATGATGCAGTGAGGCCCTTTCCAGTGCTTCACGGTGTACAGGTGCTAAGAATGTCACATAGACGAAAAATTGACGTGGCAAAGCAATTAAGGAGGAGAGAGAACACGTTGGTGACCCCAGGAAGAAACGATGCTAAGCGCGCGGACCTATGCAAAACGCCTATGTGACATCTATGCATTGGGGAGTTTAGTTGCTAAACAATTAAATGAAGAAAGCTTAACTACAAAAAGCTAAGCACCTATGCATTGGAGAGTTTAGTTGCTAAGCCCTTTCATGCACTTAGCACCTCATCTAAGCACCTGTGCATTGGGAGAGGCCTAATAAATAAGTTATATGGCTTGGCTGAGTTCCTTTGAGGTACTTCTAAGTTATTATAAAATTTGTTACATATAACATACGAGTGTGCGACAGTGCCGAAATTTCATCGATGATAGCAATATTGTTAGTCAAAAAATATTTGAGAACTATTTGATCTACTATCAAATTTTGCAAAGCTTAAGTTGGAGCAACTTGACAACCAAGTGAGAGCCAAGCAACTCTCATTGACAACTATATGTAAGCCAAATTATTTTGTCGTTACAAAAGTGTGAGAAAATAAATATATGTATGTTAAACACATCATATCAGTCTAGTTTGCCATGCCAATTTGAACCTATTTATTATAATTATTATGCCAGAAAACTTTATTAAACTATTTGTATTATAATTTTAACAAGTTTTAAACTTACAATATTGGATTTTTGTGTTTATATATGACATTCAAATTATACGTGTAAAGTGTGACGTTGTGATGATAAAATCCTAGATCAGCTAAAAACACATGCTGGGATTCTCTACGTGTCCATGCTACCCGGTTGACTAGGTATCGTTGTTTTTTCATGTGCGAAAGGCTGAACCAAAAGCATCCCAAAATAGCAACACGACATCACACATTTCCGGTGGTACCAATCCACAGCTTCGTTCTCAGGACACAGCTAGAGCCAAGAAAAGCTTCCAGAAAACCGATTTTTCACTGTCACCCGGAAAACTCCACGCGCAGGGGAAGAAGCAATCGCAGCCGCACGATCGAGACCCGCGCACGTGGCGCGCGCTCCCCATCGCCGTGACCTTTCCACTCCGTAGCCTGCCCTGGAACCGGAGACCGCGCACACCATTCCGGCACCAGTATCCGATTTCATTTCATTCGTTTATTGCTACGCTACCCCACACCACTGCACCCCGAAAAAGAAGCAAAAAGGAAGGCGCTGAGACCGAGAAGAAGATACCCCTCTCTCTCTCTCTCTCTCTCTCTCTACCTTGTTCTAGGCTTCACCGCGACGAGGCGGAGCGAAGCAACGAATATTTTGGCGAGAATTGTACTGCTGCGCAACTGGATTGATCTATTCTAGAATAGGAGGAGATTTTTATTAGCCCCGCGGATTAGGTGTGCTGTTTTCGATTGGATCGAGGAGGAAGAAGGTCTCAGGTTCTCGGAATCCTCGCCCCGCCGGATGCACGCTCGCCGCCGCCGTCCATGTCACGCATGAAGCACCTCCTCCGCAAGCTCCACCTCTCCGGCGGTACCGCCGCTGGTACCGGCGCCGGGGGCGGAGCGGCGGGGGCCCCCTCCTCCGATCACCACCGCCGGCGGAACCACCCGCCTCTGCCGCCGCCGGTCATGACCGCGGCGGCTCCAGAGCCTCCGCAGCCAGCTGCTGCGGCTGCGGCGGTGGCGGTGGCGGTGGCGGTGCCTGAGCCGACGGGGATGGGGGCCGAGACGACGTTGACGCGGCTGGAGGAGGAGTACCACGTGCGGCTCGCCCTCGCGATCTCGGCGTCGGATCCCGCGGGGCTCGTCGACCCGGACTCCGTCCAGATCCGCGCGGCCGAGCGCATCAGCCTCGGGGGACCTGCGGCCGCGCCTGGGGACCGGACCACCATGGAGTCCCTCTCCGCGCGCTACTGGAACCACAACGTCGTCAACTACGACGAGAAGCTGTCGGACGGGTTCTACGACGTGTGTGGCGCGCCCATGGATCCGGGCTTCCAGGTCAAATTCCCCTCCTTGAGCAGCCTGAGGGCGGTTCCCGTAGGGAGAGGTGTTGCTTATGTAGCCATTCTGGTGAACCGGGAGCATGACCCCGCACTGAAGCGCCTAGAGGGCCAGGCTATGGCGATCGCTGCACAAAGTAGGGCACAACACGGTGGAGTTGCGTCAGCTGAGCTTGCGCAGAAGATTGCAAGCCTTGTAGTTGATGCCATGGGTGGTCCAGTGGAGGACGCTGATGGGATGAACTGGGAATGGGCCACCAAGAGCCGTGAGATCTGTGCTGAGCTAAACAGCATTGCCCTTCCTCTTGGTTCGCTTCAGATTGGGCTCTCGCGTCACAGATCTCTGCTTTTCAAGGTTAGTACCTCTGCAAATGTCCTGTTTTTCATGTGATCATTAACCCAACACATTAGTACATAATATCAATTATAGCAGCCGTGGAAAGGGTGGATGTTCCATCTTATCGCATAGTTTATATCGTGCAACTGTTGTTTGAAATATCTAATTTTCTGTGGCTAGTGGCCTAGCACTCGAGATAACTACTTTAGAAGTTATGGTAATCCAATAATGTGGTTAGTCTAGTTCATCGTATGCATTGGTGAATCATGATTTGCTGCACCAGATGCGTAATTGATGAAAGTGATGCTGTAAAATAATTGCTTTTGAGTTTTAATTGCCTATCACAGTGGAGAACTTGCCATTGAGTAGGATCCTCTGAACAAAGACAACTCATCAAATTGGTTTCAGGTGCTAGCTGACCGAGTTAATCTGCCATGCAAGCTTGTCAAAGGAATATGTTATACCGGAACAGATGAAGGGGCTATTAACTTCGTTAAATTTGACTTTGACAGGTATTTTCCTTGTATAATTGCTCTATTGTCTTTCTATATTTGATCTTAGGCTATATTAATTATTGGCCTACAAAAATCAATCTTATGGCTGTAACTATTGCAGTGCTGAATATATTGTTGACTTGATGGGAGCTCCAGGCACCTTAATCCCTTCAGAGACTTCTGCCAGTCAGTTTCAGGACTCCAACAATAGTCAACTGAGCAGTGACGCCATTGAAGAGAGTGTTGCAGAACTATGTATAGCTCTTGAGCAGGTTGGCGGTGTATATGAGAGTAGAAATGACATAGGGGGAAGTTCATCTGATCACAGTTCTGTCCTAGCACTTGCAACTTCACATATGGAAGATAGACCTCACGCAGAGAACCCACTTAAGCAACGTGTTATCTCTGGCCAAGGCCAATTCAATGTGCTCAACACTAAAGGCGATACTTCTCAGCACATGAAAGTGAATGATACCTCCAAGTATTTAGTGCCTGAAGGAGTGGATCCGGAGTTTGCAAGAAATTTGCATGACTTGCTTCTGGAGGGTGGTGCTTCGCTACCAACTGGTTTGTTATCTGACGAAAATATTCATAACACTGGCAACACAACAGAAATGAGCAAAAACACTTCTCCTGAAGATAAAGAAACTGCTGGATGGGTGCTGGTTGCTCAAACAAGTCAAAATTCAACAAAAGGTTCTGTAATTGAAGATTCTTCATCGCAGCTTGACAATACCAGGGCACTAGTGGCATTGAGCTGTGACCAGAATATTCCCTTGGCACCTTATGAAGATGTAGAATACCCTGTAGAAAATACAGAAGCAATTATCAGAAATTTGGAATTGCATGATCATGCTATTTCCAGTGAAGGTCAAAGGGTTGCTGAAGATTCTTTCGTGAACATGTCAGGAAGTAGCAGTGCAAATTTGGACAAGTTGAGCTGTTCTAGTACGCAGACAATCAGCTCTGTTATGGATGATGTTGCTGAATATGAAATACCATGGGAAGATCTTCATATTGGAGAGCGCATTGGTCTAGGTATGTGCATAAATTTCTAATCCTTATCTTACCAGCAAGGCAGTAAATGATAAGTTAAGAGTCATTTAAGGAAACATATTGCATTGTAAGTTTTCAATGAAAATCAGCTCACAGGAACATATGTGCAGCAAAATTGAATGTATCTTGCTCTCTGCTGGTGGTAAAACTCAATAAAGTAATTTTGTTTTTTATTGGGAAGTCAGGCTCTGTAACATTTCCACTCTCAACCTTTTTATGTGTCTGTGTCGAACAAAATTGATAGTCTAGTTTTTCCTTTTCCTTTTGGTTTTTCTTGTTAGAATCCCAAATTGGTATGAATGTTTTTTCATCACTTCCATTGTTTTTGTATTTTTGAACTGAAGTGCACCCTTTGCTATACTTCCTTGAATCTTTGGTTTGCCAAATCTATCTGGTTTCACACACAGAGGTCCATTGTAATGACTTGTGCTTGTCTCAATACCTCCAATTTCTTCATTTTGCAGTATCTGCCTTTCTTGGTCATGGATTCTTTTCTTATGTTTCAGTAACTTAATTATAAAACAAATAAATAATACTCCCTGTCCCGAAATAAATTTAGAATGCTTTTGGTCAAAATACTACTATAAACATATTTGTATTATACCTTTTATTAACAGTGGTATTTCAAAGTTATTGGTCACAATTGTGTCTTTGAGACCTTAAAAGGTAAGAAAAGTTTGCATATTCAGTGACAAAGGGAGTAACAAATTAGCTGTATTTTGCTAGGTAATTTCTTTTAAGTATCTTTCTCTAGCATAGTGGACTAAGCTGAATTTGGTGTTACACTTTTGCAATTAATGGTTTTGCTCTTCTTTTTGTAATTTATTCTATTCAGTGTCATTAAATTAAGTAATTTTTTCCTTTGCAGGTTCATACGGGGAAGTATATCATGCAGATTGGAATGGCACGGTAAGTCAATATTCAAAGAGGAATTCCGTATCCATATATGATATTTTGGTAGGACTATTAACATATTATGCTATAAGGTCTACAATTCATATCGTAAGATAGTAAAAGGTGATAAGTTGCTAATACTGACGAAGTGATGGTGTTCTTACAGATCAGTTGTCTATACGCTTTAATTCAATTTGTCTATCACTATTCACTTAACCAGTATTTAATATTGAAACTGTGTGTTATCTATATTGGATCATGGTTACATGAAGACATGAAGTTAATAGTATATCTTGTGCCTAGAGGCCTTCGACTATGCATTCTGTTGTTAAAAGTTTACACATTAATGAGATTGGCACATGCCATTAAGTGTTAAAACACCATATGTCCCTCACTCCATAACGTGGTAATTGTTTCATCTCCATCACCCTAGTAAGTTATTGGTCTTCTCTCGATGACTGCCAGCTGAACATTTCAACAGGACACATGAACCTACTAAAATGCTATTTTTGATACATCTGCTGTTTATGATGCTTGACAACTCATATAGACACCATTACAGAAAAGACCGCCTAAGTCTACAAAAAGTTTGGGAGCAACCTGTGAAGCTGTGATTCTTATGCATTTGATCAGTTCCTGCAGCTGTAAAAATCTGTTTAAACAAAGCACCATTATCTAAGGTTATAATATCACATGCAAAGCTGTAATATTTAGCAATATTGGGTTTCAGGTTTTGATTTAAATTTTTATCTATTTCTGCATAATGGAAAAATCTTGAACTACGACATTTAAATGTGTAGGTCAACAAATATAAATATGTTCTGTGTAGATAAAACTGAACTATCAGCATAACAGGTAGTCCACATGGTTTAATACAGTTAGCAAGCACCTTTAGATTAATATGGAAACCATCAGTCCAATCCTAGAATTCACATAGTTAGTGGAGGAAAATTTATACAGCATCACTCAATTGCTGAATTTGTTCTGTGAGAATTTCCTGCTTGATGTATTGTCTTCATTTATCCCAGGAGGTTGCGGTGAAGAAATTTCTCGACCAGGATTTATCAGGTGTTGCATTAGAGCAATTCAAATGCGAAGTAAGTTCACTTCTGCGCCTCTCTTACAGCTTGAGTTCCATTATTATTGAATTTTTGCCTCAACTAAGTGCGTATCAGTTCCTTATCTTTTAGGTCAGAATCATGTCGAGGCTAAGGCACCCCAATGTAGTTCTTTTCTTGGGATATGTGACACAGCCTCCAAATCTCTCTATATTAACTGAATACCTCCCAAGGTTCGTGCAGCTCCCACTTTTTTGACAAAAAAAATATATTCTCTCATCCTTTGTGGGTATAATAGTAGTGCAAAGAGTATTTTGCAAATATAATGTACTTTATTTTGCCAGAGGGAGCCTATATCGCCTATTGCATCGGCCAAATAGCAGAGTTGATGAAACACGAAGGCTAAAAATGGCACTAGATGTGGTAAGCTTGGGCAGGTTGCTTCGTTCGCTTTCATCTGTCGTGGCTTATTTTATACATTAGTTGATAGTTATTGTATTATTTCAGGCAAAAGGGATGAATTACTTGCATGCTAGCCATCCTACTATTGTACATCGCGATTTGAAATCCCCAAATCTTTTGGTGGATAGAAATTGGGTTGTTAAGGTGACTCTTCCTCCCAATCCGTTTTTTATTCAATAAAGAAAATATGCTAGTTTTGTTGTTAGTTTGCTTTCGCCCTCGATACACCTATACCATTTGCTACCTCATCATACTGAGGGATTTGTTTAAAGGTGATATGATGTTGCTTTGGTAAATAATGCATACTTCCTTTATTTTCCATCCTTGTTTTTACATAAAACCTCTAGATTGCATGTCCTCCTTTATATTGTTTAATATAATATATAGACTTCTTGGTGACTGCCGGCGATCAGCTTGTGTGATTCCGAGCTGTTCAATGAAAATATAAATTTCCCTACTTATGGGTTTTCTGAGCTAAGAGCCAAAATGGGATGTTGCACTAAATGAGCTCAAATATGATGAAAAGGTGTACAAAAGGTGGAAGCTAAGATTTAGGGTCTGTTTGGTTGGGCTGTGGCTGTTGACAAAGCTGCTGTTGATAAAGGTGCAGCAGCTTTGTCAATAGCCACAGTCTGAATATAACCAAGCAATGTAACTGCTAGGTTGCTGCTGCTCTTCTTTTTTGAAAGTTGCTACGCTGTTTTTTAAGTGCTTATGGAACATTATCAGAGGATTATTACTGGTATGCAGCACCTGAAATATGCAGGGTTTTATGAGCTTAGAGCAAGAGATACTGGTCATCTTTGCTGTGCCTTTACTATTCTTGAATCACAAGTTGCTGGCTATACTGGTCTAACTGAACTTTAAGTGCACAGTACTTAACGAATGGCAGCGTGCTTATCAGTACAACTGTGTACCCACGAAATATTTCTTTGGAGGAATTCATGTCCATTCTCTCTTTGATTAACAGTTGCATCACCAAAATTTTTATATATGCAGTTATGCACAGATTAATACAGCAATGTTCATATGAATCATGCAGGTCTCAGATTTTGGGATGTCGAGATTGAAGCATCACACTTTCCTTTCCTCGAAGTCCACAGCTGGAACAGTAATATCCTTGATCCTTTTATTTGTTTTTTATTTATTTTTGTTCTTGTGCATGTCATTTGGATTGTAATCCGTTATCGTGTATTTAGAACATTTGTTCTCTGGAAACCTTGAAACATAGGTGCAAGTTTGTTCTCTGGAAACCTTAAAACATTAGTCTGAACAAGTAAAATGTGCCTATGCTGTACCTGACCTGACACTTTACCAGGACATGCAAATGGTTTGAAGCAATGTGTCGGGTGCTGTATGTGGTGTTTTCTTTACAAAATGTAGTTGCCGAGGCCTGCTCGTAGCCTTTTGTGATCGCTTTTTTTAGGTATTGCATAGTACCATTTTTCTCGAACAAGGTTTGAATGGTTCGTGCAAAACAAGGTATGGTAGTCTGCTGGTTGAATTATTCAAGGTTTAACAGCATTGAAGGACAACTGTTGATGGCCGGGGTGATGAATATGTGTTCGTAGATTTATACTCTGTTTAATGTGGAGAAATAAAACTATTTGAGATGCTGGGTACCTAGAATATACTGCGTCCAGAAGCACAAATGCAACTCACACAGACAACTTAGCGAACATAAAAGAAACATGCCAGAAATGGAGACTCATAGTAGTCGGCACTCTTAACATGCTAACAGAATTCCTACTTTAGTTTTCTTTTGTTCTACTCCAACTGAAAAATGTCAAATGTGCTATGTAAAACACATCGTGCATGGTACAGTTCACTATTTGAAAGGAATTCCAGTCCTAGAAAATAAATCTAAAATGATTGGGTCAGCTTGGTATAAGGCATGCACAATACCATGGCAGATGCACATGTATACTCAAAAGATGACCACGTTACCTCTTTTCCAAAGAGCAAAGCAGCTATGCTTGAGAATGAAACTGCATGAGGTAGACCCTGCCAGAGAGTAATATCCTTCCCTTTCATTAGGGAGCTCCATTGTGCATTATTGAATCCCCAGCATGATCATTGCTTGCTTTCTTGTTTAAATAACCACTTTGGTTCAATGGAGAAGAAACTACGTAGACATTGGTGATTTGGTCTTCTATTTTAATTTCCTAATTTATGGGTTTTGTTCCACAAGTGGCATACTCCTCCTATGTTTTTCTTGTTCAGCTGGTGCGTTTGTTGTAAATAACCTATCATTCCATCTTCATGACTGTTTCCTGTTGGCCTGCAGCCGGAGTGGATGGCACCAGAGGTCCTGCGTAATGAACCAGCTAACGAGATGTGAGTTGCTTAGTTTTTTCTCTAGTCATCTTGTCTTCTCCTGTTCCTGCCATGTTATTGTGCTGATGGAAAATTCAATGCTGGCATCAGGTGTGACGTCTACAGTTTTGGAGTAATCCTCTGGGAATTAGCAACTTTGCGTGTACCATGGAGCGGGCTGAATCCAATGCAAGTCGTGGGAGCAGTCGGGTTCCAGAACAGACGACTAGATATTCCCAAAGAAGTCGATCCAGTGGTGGCTAGCATAATATCTTCATGTTGGGACAAGTTAGATAACAAATCATTTTTTTCAAATAGCATGTTGCTCTTCTCAATTTCCTTTCTCTCTTTCACCTGCCACTTGCCTCACTGATAATGACCCCATGTTCTTTGGTGCAGCGATCCAAGCAAACGACCATCGTTCTCCCAGCTCTTGTCACCGCTAAAGCAATTAAAGCGATTAGTTGTTACAGAAAGCTTCTGACAATTCCTGAGACAAATCTCGGGACAAATGCAAAAAGAAGAAAAATACAAGTATTTATGCTACTACATGGACCAAGTTTTTCATGTTGAAGCCTGTGGAGATGTATTCAAAATCTCTGCACTATGGATGCGTCTGGACGAAGGTTCTGCACATCCTTTTGTGAAAATTGCGAGAACTCTATAAAGCCGTGCGAAGGTGCTGCTGGAGAAAGTGTAGTGTCTTAGTTCCAAGTGAAGAAAATGTGGCACAACACGAAGTGCTCTGTGTCATGGTAAATAATTGTTCAGTTCTGGATTCGGAACCGTGGGTGATTCTGAGAATCAGAATTCATCACAAAGATAGGATCACAAAAATGGGAAATCAAAAGTTTTAGGCGTCTGCAAAAATTTGCGGCCTGATATTTACCACATGCAGTCTTGTATATCTTGTATACAGATGTTACTTTGCATCTCTATGAATATGCATCATAATGCTTTTGGTTTTCTCTTGGGATAAAACCCAACCCCACCTCCATTATCCTATCACATTTAGCGCCATTAATGGAGATATTGTCATATTACAATGTCTTCCTTTTGTATACGACTAATCACATATTCGTAGACATGGTATAAACTGGTACACGACTACTCATATTCCTACAGTCGGTATAAAACTTGTACACGACTAATCATATATTCCTAGTCTCAGTATAAACTTCTTATATTGGAGCAGTTTCACTTTTATCACGACAATATTTGTTAATGAACATATTAAAAATCCATTTTACAAGACAGGTCAAGCTGTCCCAACTGCTACACATCTAGACTAGACAATTCAATCATTTCATTGACCATATCTCGCTTACATGTGGGTCAATCAGCCCCGTAAGGACTTTCACTTATTTTGTGGTATGAATAGAATTCTCTTGTTCTTTTGCTCAGACTCGGTAGACCTGAAAATAAAGCAAGAGGCATGTTGCCATCTTGTGCACATACTACATAATAACCAGAAAACACCAGTTCCATTCTTGCCAATCCAGTCCAGTGCAACAGAGACGCACAGAAAGCTAGAGTAGCGGACACCAGTTTCAAATTTAAGTTACACACGACACTATTCATACTCACCCACCCAGATGCAATCACAGCACAAACGGAATTCGTGCCAGTATTTGCTTTCCTATTCCCAGATCAACATTAACATGAAATCCAATGCACAAAAAGATTCTAGTGTTGCACACAATTTTCTCAGAATTTCGAGTTAACATGTGGGTAAAGCTATTTAACATAGTGCAAAAAACAGTAAACTCGGGTAATATCAACCAAGGATTGCAGCATATTCTTTGCTGACTATCATGAACTACTTTAGAACTCGAAGTCCAAAACCTAAATAGCTCATTGCCCTCAGAGATTCTCATCCTACAGAGAAGTGCTCACTTGAAGCATTTCGCGTCCAGCAACGCCTCACCCTCAAACGGCTCCAGGTCCTCAATCATCGCGCCGGCTCGCTCCTTCTGCGCCTCGTTGGAGATATCAACCTTGGTCCACTCATAGAGATCCATGTCGTATACCTCTTCCATAACAAACTTGGGGATCTCAGGGCCATGGAAGAGCCAAAGCCCCTTGATTTTGAAAGGTGGCTCAGAGCCAATCACAAGCATCTTGCCGAAGGCGTATTTGCGACACAGGTCCATTCGCTGCAGGAATCCACCCACCTTGTTCATGGTGATGAAGGACACAGTGTTCTCATTGTACTTGTAGTCACAGAACCATAGGGAGTAGCCCTCCGGTTCATTTTTTTTCTTCGAACCGAGGCAAAAGCTTTGTTTTTTTCATTAATTAAGTAGAAAGTTGCCCGGTTAATTAGAGGAAAACCGGGTTAAAACCGTACAACGCGCCCAAATCTAAACATGTTAGGTCCAGGACACCCTCGACCGCCAGGGCCGTGACAAACATGAACACAACACCCAAGCTAAGAAGGCCGAGCCACCCACGAACGTCATCGTCATCACACAACCGCCCCCGGCAAACTGGCGACTCCCAGAAACCTACAGTACAGAAGAATATGAGTTCAGTTCAGTTCACTTTCTACTTCTTATAGCCAATTTCCAACTTCTAGAATACTTGGTCCTATTACTAGCAAAAACTTGCAATTAATAATCAAGAACTACAAACAGCTTAAAACATAATCTGGAATATAAATTATGATATAAGGCCCCGTTTACTTAATCTACTTCAGACTTCTAATCGGTATCTTTTGTTCAGCAATTAATGAGTTATTCCATGAGCATTTCTTTTTTGTTCCACTTATTATTCTAAATTTTTGTTTACTAGTAGTCGTGAATTATTGGACTACGATTGCGTACTCATACATAAGAAGGAATTACATATTGAGTGTGGATTTTGTACATTTGCTTGTGGGTACATGAGCTATCATAGCCGTATGTTGTTTCTTTGAGATTGGTGCAACCTTTTTGAGACGTGTTACTGCAGTAGTACAGGCATAGCAATTAGGTATAGGCTACCTGTAGACAACACTCCCTATAGCACCCTATGAACTGTGCCAAAACGATTCTTTCATCTTCCTCTTTACGTTGGCTTTCATCTCCCTCGGTGCGTTCCCTTGTGAATGGCAATACTCGTCGCCTCGCCATGAATCTGTGGTTCGTCCGCGTGACCAACGCCGGCGCCGCGTTCTCGGTCGACTCGGCGGACTACGCCGTCGGGCTCATCATCGCCGTGCTCCGACGGGTGGCCGCCGCCGACGCGTACGTCCGGAGCGGCCAGTGGGCGGCCGACGGCGACTACCCTCTCGCTACCAAGGTTAGTACTAGTAGTTGAAAGACTGTTTTGAGCACGTCTTCACTTCACTTGGCTCGCCTCCACCGACCCAACCCAAGCCGCCGCTCGGGGAGATGCCGCCGCCGCCGCCGCCGCGAACCCAGGCCGCCGCTTCGCAGCCGCTCGTGCTCTGACGAAATTGAAGATGAGGTTCAGAGGCCGGGATTGGGAATTAGCCTTATCGTTGAAGAAAGAAACCTCAAAGCTTCTCACCCAATTCTCTCTATCCGATCCCCAAATTCTTCCATCTACCTTCAACTCTTCTCGATCCCAATCTCATGCGTTGTTCATCCTGATTACTTTGTAGTTAGGATACGACAATTACGCAATTGCAACGCATCGGCGCATCCATGATCTTTTCTTCATTCAATCAAGAACACGAACAAGAAGATAATCTAATCTGAATCTTTATAGCATTGCTAAATCTCTTGCTCGCGTGCAAATAATGCAGGTGAGCGGCAAGCGAGTGGGGATCGTCGGGCTCGGCAACATCGGCGCGGCGGCTCGCCGCCTTCGGGTGCGCCATCTCCTACCACTCGAGGTCGCCCAAGCCGTCGGCGCCCTACAGGTTCTACCCCGCCGTGCGCGACCTCGCCGCCGACAGCGACGTCCTAGTGCTGTCCTGTGCGCTAACGGAGGAGACTAGGCGCATGGTGAACCGGGAGGTGATGGAGGCGCTGGGGAAGGATGGCGTGCTGGTCAACGTCGGCCGGGGCGGCCTCGTCGACGAGCCGGAGCTTGTCAGGTGCCTGCGGGATGGCGTCCTCGGCGGCGCCGGCCTGGACGTGTACGAGAACGAGCCGGCTGTGCCGCCGGAGTTGTTCGCCATGGACAACGTCGTGCTGTCGGACCACCGGGCCGTGATCACGCCGGAGTCCGTCCGCGGCGTTCTCGAGCTCGTCACCGCCAACCTCGACGCCTTCTTCTCAGGGAGGCCACTGGTCAGCCCTGTGCAACTCTGAAACAAGAACAGCATTAATTAGTTGAATGAAATTAAGCTGTGATCCAAAGTTGCGTGCTTGTGATCCATGAACTGAACGTTTATGACTTCAAGAAACTGCAATCTGCAAGGATTGTGTGCTTATGATCTTCATTTTCAATAAGATGAAAGGTGAAAGTGATTAAGGATGCACCAGCATTACTAGAGCTGTTCCTGTATTTTAAAAGTTCGTGTATGCTTTCGATTTGAGAGAACTCCTGAGGCAAATATAATCTGAGGGTAGGGATACCTATAATTATTCCTACGTGGGCCGGTCTATTAAAATCCTACGGAACGTTTATACGAAAGGTCAATAAGTAAGATAATTAGTGACTTAAAAGCAAGTTCAAAAGAAGCATTATCCACTGGGAGGTTGAACAGATTGAAGAGATCGGGATGCTTTTCGGGGTAGGTATAATGGCAGATAGGGAACTATGCAAATAGGGTACCTATACATCGACTTGTTCCCTATTTGCACAGAGACACACTTACTTCTCACAACTATTCTTTTCCGAATCTCAAAGCATCTTAGAAGGCTGAGATAGCTCATGTACCCACAGCTATAAGTACATTTGCTTTTCCCTTTTTCTATTGTTATGTTCATCACTTGGGATCTCCATCTCACAAAACGATTGACGGCGCAGTTGATTTGGGCTGGAATACAGCGACTCCACATCGGAAACCGTGTGGGTAGTTTAATGGGCCCTGGGCGCCCAGCCCACTGGGCCATGGCGAAATTGGAGACAAAAATCCCAGTGGAAGCAGCAGCAGCCAACGTGGGCCTCGAGGCCGCGGGCCGCGGGCCGCCTACTACGTTCGGAGGCGAAGCCGTGGGTTTCACGCCTAGGGACTAGGGTTGCACGCTCGCGATCTCAGCCATCAGATGGTGATCCGATGGACGGAAAATTTCTTGATCTTATTTACTGTCGGGCCTAATGGGCTTAACTCGGCCCTAGGCTAAAACCTCTAGGAACGCGATGATGGGCTTATTGGGCCTGAGTTTTCTTAGTTTGGCCCGGTGCAGTCTTTCATGGGCTTCATTCATAACCTAGGTAGGCCCACCGCGAGAAATATCGAAAATTACGAGACCAGAGTAAAATTTCCCGTCCATTCCGTCTCCCCGCCGCGTCGGCGCTCTTCTCCGCGCGGCGCCTGTCGCGCGCACGCCGTGGCGGCGTCGCATCTCTGTCTCGCCGTCGGCATATGGAGGCGAGGCTCCGCCACCGCAAGCGTATGGAGGTGAGCCGCCGCCGCCGCCTTCCCCTCCTCCTTCTGCTTCGCTCCTGCATGCCGTAACCTGCGAGTGGTTAGTGCGACCCGATCGATGACCGAAGAGAGCTCCGCGTCGCTCACCACATGTTCGACGAAATGCCCGCACAGAGCTTTGAGGTGCTGTAGATTCTCGACAGGCGCCACTACGACTTTGGAGGTTTGCGCACGTAGTAATTTCGGTGTTTGCTCGGCTGTGGTTTGTTGCGTGGACGTGGCAATGGTAAAAACATCCGTTGCCATTGGCGATGAAGAATTTTCAGCGGTATTTTCACATCTCTACATCGTAAGGCTGCTTTTGCACTAGTTTATTGTAAAGCGTAGTGTTGGAGATTGCAGTTGTTTTTGTTTATCGATTGAAATAGGTTATGCTTGCTAAAAAGAAGAGAATAAACTCAGTGTTGGATTATGAGCACTACAGTACTGCACATTATTGTACGTTAGTACTGTTCACTTACAGAGAATTGCATCTTATTTGTTTACGCAAGTCTGTGATGGAAGATTAACTACAAAAGGGTTAGCGTTGAAAAGGAGACTCCTGTGCTTACTAGTACATGCTAGTACAAAACCTGGTGATACTGAGTGACCTGCATGCTAACTAAGCCACTGATAGCTTATCAAACATGTTTACCTGCACACTCATCTCCTGAACAAGTGTAATGTATGCATAGTATATTATTCCACTTCTAATCTTCTCCCGATAGAAATTTGCTGTTCTTCGTGCATATATTATTTTCAATTTTCTGACAGATTCTTCTTTTATTTGACTCAGGATAGCTGGACCACTCTGTGTATTCTGCAGAGAGAGATATCTGCTATTTTCTTTGGTTGGAAGAGGAAATTTACACTTGAGTTCACATGTATACCTTGAACCTTGCAATAACTAGTACTGAAATTATTCATATGTTCTGTGATCACTAGCTTAAGCACATTTCCAATTTATAGATCAGTTTCATTGTTTGCTTAATATGTTAAAAAACCAAGTTGTCCTCTTTCTTAAGGTCAGATATTTTTGTCTAATGTATACGGAGAGAAGTTTGCAACTTCCATAAGCCTAAACAACTCATAACCAATGCAAACCCTCTCTGGTGCCTTTTTTTACACATGCACGCTCATTTCTATTGAGTATGATGAAAAATCTTTTCAGTGTTGTATAAACAAAATCTTGATGGGCTACATCAGCTCAGAATAATAATAATTAGTCAAAAGCTCAAGTAGTATGAAACAGCTTGAGCATGTTTTTTTCCACCAAACAAAAGCAGCTTGTATGGTTTTCTTCCTTACACAAATTGTATAACGCTCCCCAGGAATTTCAATTGTGCTTATATCTATTGCTGTAGGACTTGGGTTCTAGGTTTTCCAAGCCCCTTTTCATCAGTGAGCTCTCAACGTCTACAAAGGAGTGTGGTTTGTTCAACAAATTCCTATCTCTATATTGGTATCTAAGGCGTTTGAGTTTTGCAAAACTCCATTGACATGCAGAAGAGAAATGTTATCCCCACTCCAACTAACTAAAACTTTTACCAAAAAGTTTGTTCAAATAACAATTAAGGTGAAACGGGTCAGGTACAATGAATATCTTTGTGAGAAACAATCAGAAGAATATTTTAATCTAGTCACTACCATTCTCCGTTGAAATCCAAAGGAGAAAGGGGACACGAATCAGACAGTTTTCAGGAGGGGGAAAAAGAAACAATGACCTGTGCTTTTGATGTCTAGTAGGGTCTAAATCTGCTTTTAACTAAAAAAAAGTACCAAAAGAAACAATATATAGATTGCCTGATACCAGCAAATAAAGTTATTTCGTTGCCTATTATTTTCATATGTTAGGAGACCAGAATTCGAGTCAGGATTTTGTGCACACGGTGGCACATGCATCTATTATTTTCAAAAATTCAAAAATCACATGTTAAAGTTTTTTTAAAAATTAAAAATTTCATACATGTATATCATGGAATTAAGTACACACAGGTAAATTTATATTAAAAAGTATAACTATTTGCAGCCTGTACAAAAAAATCTGCAAAACAATCAAAAGAACACATTGGACAAACATGAATAGTAATGTATGAAAAAGGACACACATTTGTTTTTTTCCACAGATCACAAATGGGCATATTTTTTCACCAAAATTTATCTGTGTATACGTCACTCCATAATATACATTTATGAATTTTTATAGATTTTTTAAAAACATGTATGTGCTTTTGAAAATATTCGAAACTAATAGGTGCATGTGCCTTGTGCTCACCTTGGCACTTTCCACTAGAATTCTGACGATTCTCCTCATCCTATCCACTAGTGGGTGTTTTGTCTTGACTTGTCAATGTCATGTTTCTTTCGGCAAACTGGACCTTTTATTTGGTCATCCAGCACAAATGCAACCTCGTTCTAGCTTGTAAACACATTAAACTGTTTCAATCTTTCTTGGATACATCCTTATTTTGGTGCTGCTTATTATAGATTGTAAAATACTAACAAGTCTTCAAATATTTAGGAATTCTTTGCAAAAATTTGATTGAGATAGAAAGACTACATCTTATTTATGCAAATACTTTTTTTCTTATAAATGAAATTGCGCCGATGAACTAACATGATACGGAATATCAAGAATGTTTTCCAGTCAAAGTGTGAACATAATCCATCACCTGGAGTATGTGCAGACTACACGTCTATTATTTGATGTGTTGTTGTTTCGTTAGGCCTTTTATCCACAACTTAAATTTCCAGGACTATAGAAGTGCAAGTTTGAACGGTGAGGTGTCATGGTCGTGGTCTGAGGAACTCGCAGAGAACCAAAATAGAGAGGCACACACACATATTATTGTCTTGGGCCTTCTACTCCCGCTCCTGTCCTGATATTGTGTATTTGCTTTCGTAGCTCATGATGTATTGCGAAGCTATAAGAAAGCAAAATAAAATAAAGAAGGCTAATAGTTGTGATGCTTGATTTGGCAACTCATAACCAAAACTCCCCTTTTAGTTTATAGCATGACCTGATATGCTATTCATGCCTAACATAATCTCAAAATCTTGTTGCATGGCATTTAGCCTGAAAATAAGTGGCTGTGGCTCAACCATTCATCCCACCCCTAGGTTGCCTTATCCACTTTCTCACAGTTAGTGTACTCTCTGTTTTCTTCTTCTGTCCTTTTATTGTTTCTCTAATAGCAACCAGTTGTTGTGGGCGTGTGCCTCCCACAGCCACTTATTCGACTGTTATGATATTATCCAAGTAATACCTTTTAGATGTGAAAATTAAATACGATCATATCTCAGATGATACTGTTCTTTATTTAAGTTTTGTTGTGATTTGCATTTTGACCTGTCAGTAGTTTCCTGAAATTATTGCTGCCAGTGTTATTGCAGGCCTTCCATCTCTTGATGATAAACTTGGTATTACCTAATATTTGTAAGTGCCGCTTGACAACGGGAGACTCCAGATGTACTTTTCTCAAATATCTTGGCCTATATATTTTTTTCCTAATTAAGAGAAAAGTGCAAGAGTGGAAATGGGAATGATACTTTCGAGCTGCCTGTTATATAAAAAGTATTTTCTTAACTTTAGTGCCATTGACCAGCTCAATTGCACTAGCATTATGTATGTGATGAAATTTCTACATTTTCTATAAGTTGTTACTGTTTTAAAGAAAATATAATTGTCTACTTCTAAAATGATTATGATACTTTGACCTGCACTCTGCACTCTACATTAACTCTTCAGCTTCTTCACTCAAAATTGCTATTACCTTCGTTTTTTTTTCTGAACAGTACTAGCTCCTTGATGTCCTGTTTCTCATTTCTAGTTCTAGTTTTACTCTGAGTTCTATAGATGATAGATTTACATCTAGCAGATATTATTTTTTGCTGGAATTCTTAAGAATAAGTTCATGTTTGCAATAGTATATCTTCTGGTTTTATTCCTGAAACTCTATTGTACTATGACAGCAGTCCTTCAAAGCCAAACACATTAGCGTTGGACCATCATACCATGCTTATGCTGCCACTGTCGATATTCTTCTGCCGACTTGTGTTATGTACTGTCCTGCTTTATTTTTTAATTATGAAGCCCATGATTATACTAACTACACATACCTTCTCACTTGTGTGTGCACATGATCCCACACACATGAGGGTCCACGTAGGCATGGAGCACAATGTCATTTTGCACAAAGCCATGATCCCATTGGATTTGCAGAGCCTTCTGAAAGCTACATTTTTGTTGGGCGCAGGTCTATCATTGAGCTGGGCACCTTACATCTTGTGACTGAGTGAATTACTCGCACATACACACAGACACACACTCTTTCTCCAGGAGTGATTCAAAAACCATATACGTATACATGTTAACGATCATACAGCCAGGGTCTAGCTTTCTATTGAAGTGAACATTATCCGGCTATAAGTACGGTACGATAAGAAGTTTGATAGTGCGGTTTGAGGTTTTCATCAACTTACGTGTGAATATATAGCAATGACCTCTCTCAAGTGCCATATTAGCAAAAAGCTGTCATTTGGCTTACATGCTATATCTAGCTCTTATTCTGCAGCATACCTCTCTAATATTTCTGCTGGACATCTCAAGCGACGCAAAAGTATTTTACGGTGTCGGTGAAATTTCATGGATAAGCAGTCATTTTCTACTAGATTTATGCTATAGCTGAGAACTATTGGTCACTTCCATTGAGTGAACACAAACATGCATACTCCAGTAGCTTAAGCTCGCGGATTGTCGCTATAAGTAAATCTGTGCTCTAAACATGTCTGGAATTTGCATATAGTGAAACAGTGGGGCTTTCATATAATAAATAAACTTTAATAGGCGATATATGTATTTAGGATCAATTTTGTTCAATCTTGCCCAAGTCCCTTGAGTGAAATTTCAACATGCATGCCCAAGCTGCTCATTAATGAATGATGTCATGAAGCAGGTACAGTGCTATTTCCTGTAGTTGGGGTCATTTGGTCACCTTGTGAGATGAGCATTACGCAAACAGTTCGTTAAGATGCTTAATCGTAGATTATGTACTACCTTGTCAATCTCAAATTCCTGCACTAATACACAGTGATTATGTTATTGCAGTAGATTAACGCATTCATACATGCATGCTCTGCATAGATCCTGGAAGTCCCTGGATCCCAAGACAGCCTCTGCATCCTGCCTGAAGTTCTGACGATTCACTCCTGAGCCATGCCTGACAGTGCGCAAACCAAGGCAAAAAGTTCAGTAGGGGACTGGACTCTGGAGGAGATCTGCTCATCAAGAAGTTAAACCCTTGGCGCTTCTCCAAAATATCAAACAAAAAAAAGATGCAGTTCCAGCTCAAATTTGGCGCCCACCAGCTTCTTCCACGGCTCGGAGGTATATCTATCTCCGATCTCGATGCGCCCCGGAAAATGCCTACCCATTTCTAGCTAGCTTGAAGATATTGCATTGCAAGTTGATTGGATCAATGATCTCGCCAAACGGCTTTTCTTTCCGTTGTCTACATCTGCCTCCTTTTGTAGGTATACCATGTATCGCTCGCTGTGATCTGTACAAATTCATATGACCGCGAAAGGATGGTGGTACACGTACAGAGGCGCAGCATGCAGCAGTGGGCGCGGCCTGCGCTGCCCCTCTTGGCTGAAATCTGCGCCATTAGTCGCTTGTTTGGGAGCGCTCCCCGCTGCGATTTGTCCCCAAGGGGGATCACGAGAGAGAGCGGAGAGGAACAAGTTGCCCAGATTTTGGACGCGCACTCGTGGAATTGTGTGGGCTTGTCATGTTGGAAGATGGGTCGCTCTCGGTGTTAAGCTGTTTCTCCTTCTCTCTCTCTCTCTCTCTCTTACTCATGGCAATAAGACTAAGAGAGGTCGATGGATGGGCTAGCTAGCGTGTGTGTGACTGTACATGTGTGTGATAGACTAACAGGAGGAGCTAGCTTAGCTAGTGTTAGTGTTAGAGTTATCAGCTATGCCCTCTCAGAGTGATGAAAAGCCTAGTTGAATAGCCAGGAAGCTAGCTAGCTGTAGATTGGCTAGCAATTAATGGGTTATCCTGTTTCGAGTCATGGAAAAATTTTGTCATATCTATGGACCCAAGTGTCCTGTTCCACAAGAAGTACGTAGTAAAATATTTTTTGCCCAAATAGCTTTCGTTTAATATGTGAACTGATTTTAGTCTAACCTGTAAAACACTTGGTTGCTTTAGGTGCATGAGATACTTGGTGTTATTGGAATTTGATAACATGACATCTCTCTGCTTGGCGTCTTATAAGGTACTTGATCTAACCCACTCTCCCCTGCTAGACAAATGGTTGCTGTGATATAATTTATACTAATATTGGCGGCTTAGCTGGTAGTTTGTTACTGCTAGCTATGATTAGAGGCAAAACTAGTATCCCATTTGCTGCTGCCAGTAAATCCAAAAACCATGCTTGCATGGGCCTCCAAGGCGCAGGAAGTGTCTCATTGCCTGCTCATGTCTTTATTATTTCTTTGT
This sequence comes from Stipa capillata, assembly GCA_019208055.1. Classification (NCBI taxonomy): domain Eukaryota; kingdom Viridiplantae; phylum Streptophyta; class Magnoliopsida; order Poales; family Poaceae; genus Stipa; species Stipa capillata. Next base: position 86,077 of record JAGXJF010004774.1, on the reverse strand, counting down.
CTGCACACTCTCTCTCTCTCTCTCTCTCTCTCACACACACACACACACACACACAGATGTATGCCCGTCCATGCAAACCTATCCATCGAGCCGCTGCATTCACCAGATCATCTACAGGCCTTCCTCTGAAAGGATCCAGCTTTTGTTCAACCGATCTGTCGTTTACACTACAGTGCTGTGAAACGTGCATGTACTACATGTACCCAATCGACTGCAAGAGATAAGAGACGTGGATCGGCATGTGATAGTTAGTTAACTTGCCCTAGCTTGATGTGAGTTAACTTGCCCTAGCTTGATGTGACTATGCCTCCATAGTAGCGATCTATATCTGGAGCATATGTCCATTAGCAGGAACCAGATTAACTAGAATGGCGTAGTAGCAGCAGCAGCAGCAGCAGTAGCAGTTGTAATAGTTGGTTTTGTACACGCCAGGGAAAAACATCTCGTCTGAAAATCAGTTTTCGCGTTGGGGTCCGAGATATCTTTGAAGTGGCCAAGCATTTCCTTCCTTTTTAATTTTAAACATATCTATTTAACTTTGCTAGAAAAATAAACCAGTCTAGAGCATGTACATTACAGGTGGAGAAGTAGTTAGCAAAATAAACATGGATTTTCCTTGCTATGCAGGATAGAACTTAACGAGTGCTTATTCTATAGTATCGGTGCTTCGTATGTGCAGTAATTCATGTAGTAGTACTTCAAACAGGAAATGCATCAAATGCTGTGCCAAATCAAGAGAATATTACACACTAGTTGCAGGGCATATAAGATTATAAGTACATGGTGAGTTGAGGTTTGGGGACAGAAGCCCTCCCGTCATACTTCCATGTATGGTATGTACACCCTCATACTTAAAAATTAATTCGTAGGTATATGACTTGCATGTGTTTATGTGTGTGGAAGATCAGATAAGAGTATTTAAGCGAAGCATTACACAGAAGTCCGTTCCTTGTTCAACATGCAATGAAATTCTAAGTTTGCTGGCAAAGTTAAATAGATATTTAATATGGTTTAAAAGATGAGTTTTGGGGAGAAAATAACTAAATTATCTAAGCAATAGAATCCTTAAATTGGAGACGATAGCACTATATAGTAGAATATGCAAATTCACCTGGTGCCAACTGCCAAGAACCTTTAGTAGTTAGTACCCTAGTGTAACACTAAAAAACACAAGGAAATAATGTTTAAATTCCCAAGTGTATATGATTTACCTTATTAACTAGTGAAGGCTTAAAACCTTATTCTCATTGTGTTGTGGTATTCGCTGCCTGTTGTATTTCTAATAACAGAAAGTTACGATTAAAACACACAAATCCAAACACCTGCCAACTATGGTTTGGTATCACAATCCACAATAGCTTTTGGCAGTCAGCTATTTGTATATTGCATTCCATGTCAAAAAGTAGCTTTTGGTGCCAAGAGGACATGACAAGAAGGAGCAATGCTACACTTACAAAAAATATGTAAAAGTTTTACTTATGCGATGATGCAGATAACAACGAAGTACATGCACTAGAGATGAGAGACATGATTTAAAGGAATCAGTTATTTCTTTTTTCTCATTACTCATTCCACGTTAGCATGTAAGTAGAGTTTTGGTAAAACTTTTAGGTAAGAATAGAATTGGGATCTTCATTTTGGCCACTTCAGCGAGCAAACTTACACTAAGACCACATTTGCAACCTGGGAATATTTACCGGTACCTTTGGGAATTTAATTGTTTCTTGTTAAATTTCGACAAAAGTACCATGAAGTTCTTGTGTTCCAGACAAGGTCTAAGGATTTTGAAGCCAAATACAGAGTAGCTAGCTATTTTGTCCATAGACATTACAAACCCATACCTAGGTGTTAACGGGCAAATATCAGTTGGACACCATGTGTAGAATTCTGAAATTCTCAAAGAAATGTAGGCATAGGGAGACTTATTTCATAGCCATGCAAAATTTAAAAATCAAATTCATTGCATTTGAAATATATGAAAAAGGACATATTCTGCACTTTTTTATCTCTCTCAAATTCGAACGAGTTTGGCTTTGCATTTTACATGCATGGCTATAGAATACCCCCCTCCCCTATACCTATTAGTATTTTGAGAGATTTGAATTTTTTTGCACATGGTTTAATAGAGTTTACACTCAATTTGGTTTCCACCTTTGCTAAATCTTTACGTAAGCTGTTGAACATATGATAGTATAACACATTCCCTACATATATGGTGTGTCATGGTTTTGGTCAATATATATCCAATGCAACTGCGTCATCAATTCCATGCAAGTCCTTTCTTACAGTATAAAATATTAAACATTGCACTAGGTGGGGGTGCACATGCAGCAGTTCCATGGGATCTTGGTTGGGCTTGGGTACGAATGTTTGCATGTACAATGTCCAATAATGTGTTCGACTTTTGGTTCCTCGTCCCTTTAATTTCCGTGCTGTGTGTGTTTGTGTCCACCCTCTTTCTCACTCTAGGAAAGGGATCACACATGACATCCTTCTAAATCCCCCTAGGCCCTAGCAAGCTAGTGAGAGAGGGAGAGCTAGATAGCAACCCTTGGCTCCTCTTGCTCCCCTTTATAAAAAGGACGTGCCCCTCTCCACTGTCCATGATCACTCTGGGCCCTTGTAAATTGCCCCTCCAACTGCAGATCCCTATACACCCCTCAACCCCTAGCTCCTTCTCCCTTATATCCATCCTGATCTCTTCCATCTCTGCTCACAGTACCTGCTACCTTGCTAGATCTCTTTCTCCCTCCTTTCTCACATGTCTACCATCTACATGAGCCAGCTATCTATCCCTCTAATGGATGGACATCAGGATCAAGGGCACCTCCAAGCCTTCCATCTAGCAAAGGATCCTCCTATCTTGTTCCCTTTCATGATCGACAACCCTGTGGAGCACCAAGGGCAGGGCTATGGAGATCAGCACTTGAGGCAGCAAATTTTGGGTGAATCTAATCAGCAGGTAAGGGGATCATATCACAACTATATTTATAAAACTACAGCAATTAAGGCAAAAATCTACATAGATTTGCTCCAACTTTCTTAGCTCTTATCTGACTAGCTTTCTCTTCTCTCTTGTATAGTTCAATGATCATATGCTGATGGCTGGAGGATCAGGCGTCTTCACCACGCCCTCGCCGTTCCGACCTACCATCCAAAGCATCGGCAGCGATATGATCCAGCGATCCTCGTATGATCCATACGATATCGAGAGCAAGTGTGCCATCGATGGATCCACCAGCAAGTGGGCATCCGCCACGGCACCAGTGAAGATGAAGATCATGAGGAAGGTGACCACGAACGATCCCGAGGGTGGGCCGGTGAGAAAGCCAAGGAGAAGGGCACAAGCACACCAAGCTTATGAGAGCCAGCAGCAACAGCATGCTATGGGTGTTATTAGAGTGTGCTCAGACTGCAACACCACCAAGACCCCCTTGTGGAGGAGTGGTCCTTGTGGCCCCAAGGTGAAATTGCTAATTAGGCTAACTCTTTGATCTATACGTGTGCAATCTATGTACTTTAATTTGCTTCATGTTGATATAACATAGTACTACGGGTTGGTACACTACCTACCTGCATGGTACACGCGTATTTAAGTGTATTTTTTGGGTATCTGTATATATTCGTTTGCTGTATGGTGCATGCAGTCTCTTTGCAACGCATGCGGCATAAGGCAAAGGAAGGCGCGGCGGGCGATGGCCGCTGCGGCGGCAGCTGCCAACGGCGGGCCGGCGGTGGTTAGCAATATTGCCAACGCGTCACAAGAGGCAAAGCCGGCGAAGAAGGATAAGAGGGCCATGGACGTCGACCGGTCGCTGCCGTTCAAGAAGCGATGCAAGAATATGGTTGATCATGCTGCAGCTGCTGCTGTTACTGCCGGCGTCGCCAAGGCCGTTGCTGGCATCGCCTCTCCGAAGAAGGATCACGATCACGTCGGCAGCGATGATGTCGTGGCAGCGGAGAGAGTGAGCAAGGCCGGTCCCCCGTCGGCGTTCTTCCACGGCTTCCCGCGTGACGAGATCACCGACGCCGCCATGTTGCTCATGACCCTATCTTGTGGTCTCGTTCGCGGCTAGTGCTAGCTAGTAGCCATTGATGAGTGCAACTTAATTTGCAACTGAGTACTAGCTAGTCTTGTTATATCTTATGTCTTGTGATCTTGTTGTTTCGTGTTGTTGAGGAGATCAGGAGAGGAAGAAAGAGAGGACGAGAGACGTACAGAGAGTGATCACATATCTAGGGTAATAAGCGAACAAATTCGCTAGTAAGCAGTAGCCTGGATTTGCTATATGAGTGTGTTTTTACGTACTTTTTTTTTCTTTTCTTTGCTGCTGCGGTTAGTTAATTAAGCCATTATAAATTACGTTTGTTCGTTGTACTAGTTATGTTTTGGATCCAATTATATGGAGAGGATCGATCAAGGGAAAATTACTCTACCATCAGTGGTTGTCCATGAATGACCATTGCTACTATTACATATGTCAGCTTGTGTATGGTGGTGATCTACTTTCTGTCAGGTATCTCGTTCTTTTTCACTTTTTTCGGAGACAAACATTCTCCCTCATGGCTCCTACTAGCTGGAAATCTGAACTTGCTACAGCTACTAGCTACCGATCCACGTCCAAATTCAATAAATCTTATCCTTATATCAAAATTGAACACAAATGAATTATTATTTGGGAGAGTCACATGCAACAATACTTATTTTCTCGGCCGTTCTATTTCAAAATGGTGTACACAATTACGCATGAGCTAAAAAGTTGACCCTGAACCGCACCTATATACTAGACACTCATGCACTGCAAAATACTCCATTGCGATACGTAAGTGGTAGTAAAAGTTGAGGCGAAATAAGGCACAAGAAAGTACCACGTAGCACCTCTTTTTTCTACGTCGTTCAATTTCAGATCAAATTGACCGGATTGCATGTAAGGTAGCACTAGCATAGAAATCTATATATAAGACCTTTTAGCCGTAACGGTTTTTTAGGCATATCTATAACGCTTCTTTTACAAATTTTATATTTATGATAGATTTTATAGCCAACCGTCTAGAATATATTAGATATTTGTGACGGTTTTATTAAAATTTACATTTCAAATGGTTTTTCTAAAAAAAACTCCAAAATAAAGCAGACATTTGAGATGATTTTTTATGCAAAACCGTTTGGAATTAATCCTAACCCAGCCTATTATCACAGCTCTTATTTAACCTAGTGCTAATCCTAATTTTCTCCACTTCCTCACTTTTTCTATTAGGAACACCTCAACTCACGTGGATCCGGCCCCCAGCGGCGTTGCCACGTGCGGATCCTGATCCGACCTCCGTGCCTCACGCGGATCCAGCCGCTGACGGCGTCGCCTCATGCCTGCCTCCACCATCCGTGCCCGCAACTACCGTGCCTTCTCCTCCGTCAACCCCCCACGAATGACGACAACCTCCTCGCTTCCTCCTCCACCAGTAGCCCAGCCCGACCACCCAACTAGCGGCACCCACCACTTTTCTCCCTCGGCGGTCCCTGCAACCGAGGCAGAGGAGAGTGATAGGGCAACATGATGAGCTCGTGGTGGCCGGCTGGAGGTTTGTAGCTTTTTCTAATTATAATGTAACTATCTTATTTTCATCCTCCGTCTATGATATATTTTGGTCATCACATACCATTATTTATAGATGGTTCGAAAAACCGCATGTGTTGGCATTTTCGAACCATCTATAATAATAATTTGTATAGTAGTGTAAATAACCAGTCATGCTATATTCTCTACTGTAAGAGAAATGCCACATTCTTAATATTAGTCACAACAGCTCAAAATAACAAGGAAATATGTGAATTATGCCATTGACAATATACTTACCATGGCCTTCAGCTAGGATTTGTTGCCTCTTGCTTCGACCGCTGCTCACTTTTAACTCTGCGTGTGGTATTGGTCCCCCGTACTTACGTGCATGCATTCAATTACACCGAGCTAGCCGTACATGTGTAGCTTGGTGTGCGTTGTGGAGCTGCTCGTCTAGGTTTCCAGTAAGCTTCTGGATGGACGGCACAGCCCAAGGAAGCACCGGGGCCCTTGGCGTCGTCGACTATACAAGTAAAATCTTGACTCACCTCTAGTTTGTTATTTGCTAACAACGTGGTTGTATGCATTGAGCTAGCATGGACGACTGAGGTCCAAGCTCCCGCCGGAATGTATGCCACCTGAACGAAAAAGAGTGTCTCCTTGGTTGCATCGCCTTGCTTGATTTACATGTTTTCAGCCACAGAGGTATTTTTCTTCGGCGCTAGTTCCTCTTCAGCATGTTCTGTTATATCCTCTACATCACTACTCTATATCTGGAAATAGATTAATCATGTATAGATTATTATTCATTGGTAGAAGAAGAACATAAACAATATCAAAATTAAAAACAGAAGAAGAACTATAGAGTGATTGAGTGCATTTACCAAAGTGGGCTCCACACGCTTGCGGTGGGATGAGACGTGGCGAAGGGAAAAGCATGCATGCTACCTGACTTAGCACTTTGGAAGCAGGCTGGCTAGATACATACAAGACACATAGATATTAAGCTAAATAAAGGCGCTTAACATTAACACTACCAATATACCTTCGGCTAAAGATGCACCGAAGTAGGAGAGAGACAAAAAGCTATATATGGGGCCAAAAGAAACAGAACTCATGTTATATATCAAGTATAAATATTTAGCTATTACTACTCAAAACTAATACATTACTATAAAATGAGTCATCTAAGATCTCACATCATATACAGTTTTCTAAAAAACATCTCTAGTGGAGCAAATCACATACAGTTCACAGGAGACACCGTCTGGATTAACTCTCAGCGGTGCAAACCGTCTGTAATGATCAGATATCGCATACAGTTCTTATACAAAACTGTCTGCTTGTTCAACAAAATAAGATGTTCATATTTTTTTCATTACAACTAGGCATAAGTGTTGCACTAACTATTTCATAAATTTGTTGGTTTGAACTTTATCCCCCAAATAACGTAAATTCACTAAACCATGACGACATAACTATATAAAGAGAGCATTGAATTCTCATTCTCATTCTACCATGCCAACTAAGGATCATGTATTTGAATTCTTTATTACGAGCGGACTTTAACATCCAACTCCTTAAAAGATTTCTCAACATATAAACATGTTTTCAACATACAAAAATCTACACACTCCTTTTGCATTGCAATGCTAAGTCAAACTATTTGGATTTACGTAGGGTATGAAAGAGGTATGTCAAGATGAGAGAAAAAGGTGGCAGCAAGCCGCTAATACACGATAAGAGCATTAAGGTATTCTTCAATACATAAACATAATATATCACAAGTTGTATTAATTATGATATGAAATTAGTAACCAAATTATATATCTTTCCAGTGCTACCAACAAAAAGGAGGAACAAACGTTTGTGACTTTTATTTTTGCCACAACATGAAAATCATAGTCACTAATTTTTAGAAACATGATTTGAAGGTTTGACACCATTGCTATAATTATTTTCATATTTTTATTCCTTTTATAAATGCATGACTTTAATATGCATTATAATCGACAACAGAAAGAGACCTTGGAGACGAGGTTGGAAACATCTCATCTCAATAGAATACGAGAACGCATTGCTGCTTTCCTTGTTAAAGAGATCCTTGATGAATATGGCCAATTCCACGCCTACGACTTGGAAGAAGGGGAGTTCGTGTTAGTTAAGAAATGACAACTTTGAAATTCACGTGATATATATGCATGTGTTGTGTGATATAAATTACTTTGTGTACTTTGAAGTAGATGCCGACTTTACTTCGTGAATAATGTGATATGAGTTGATGAATTGGACGAGGAGTTCACTTTTGTGAATTAATAAGTTACATGTATCAATATTTCATGAATGAATGTGATATGCATTAATTTTTTATGAATATGTGTGATATGTATCACTTTCTGTGAATGAATGTAACATACGTGTAATTTATGTTTTGTTTCCTGATGCTAGTCAATAATCAGGAATATATAGTGTTCTATTAAAACTTGATCACAGGCGGTTCTATAGCCATAGGACCGTCTGTGATAAGCAGGATATCACAAACGATCTAGAACTGTTTGGGATAATAGGGATGTTATAGATGGTTATTGTTAAGAACCGTCTATGATAATGTCTCATTATAGACGATTCAATAAATATTTATGATAATAAAATGTTATTATAGACTTTTCTCAGAAAACTGTCAATATTAAAGTTTCTCGAAACATTTATAATGGACATACTGTAAAAGTGATAAATACATGTGTCGATGGTCCAAAGGCTACGAATGAGACCGTTATTCGACCGTAGCGTAGTATAGGGACTACCTGGCACTGTACAGGGCGCACGCACGTGCGTACGTACGTACACCAGGACAGCGATCTCGCAGATGCCAAAAACTTATTGATGCTTCCCTCACATGGCATCAGTATTCGCTCCATACCTGCAGCTACGCACAGTACGCTACTACGCTAGCTACGCCTAGTTTGCTGGCCTGGCCATTTGGCATTTTTTGCTGTGGTTTGACGTGGATTCCTTGGGCAGGAGCAGCAGGATATAATTATCAGGTATGATGCAAATGCAACCTTTTGGTGCTAATTTATCTAGTGGGCGAGCAAGTGACACGTACGCGTATACGTATAAATATACAACACATATGTCTATATGATATGGGATTGGTCATTGGTATATTGTCGGCTTGTCGTAATCATATAGAATGGAGTTTTCTTTTTCTATTGAGAAACTGTAGAATGGAGTTTTCTGTGAAGTTCGTAGGATAATTTTCACGTTCGGAATGGGCCAAGTTTTGCGCTGAACGAAGAAAAAAGCTGCCCAATGTAGGTGTGCTGTGTACTCGCGATGGATCACTGAAGGAAACGGGCTGTACATCCATGGGCCTAAACTAATAAGGCCTCTTCTCCGAGGAGAAGGGCCCAGCGGGCAGGAATGGGGACTGCGATATCAGGATTTTGCTACGCCACGGACATGGATATCGTACAGCACACGTTTGGCGGGAGATTTTTTTTTGAAAAGAAATATTTTATGGATCATCTCTTCTGCATTAAGCTGATGCATACAGTCACGCAACGTCCAGACAGTATATTATTTTTGTAATATGACAAAAATATTGCCTACAACGAACATCTAAATCAACAATTAAGGAAAAATACGATTTAGGTGGTCAGAGGACTGTCATCACCCAGTCGCCGTCGAGTGTGCCAACTGCTAGGTAGCAAAGAACTCCATTGTTAAGGACTCCAACTGCCTACTCCCCTGCACCATAGTTTTCCTGGCCTTCGGCCTCTGCAATGGCGTCCAACATCTCAGTAAACATCTATACCTAAATATGACGAGAGAACACTTTGTTATCAAAAATAATGTTGTTAGGGCAGAGCTAAATGGATCAACACATAGCTACTGTTTCAACCAAAATATGTAATCGTAAGCCATGTCCTAAGCTAGCTAACCATCTTTCCAACATGGGAGAAATGCTAGTGGGTGCATGCAGATTGAATGTAATATGAATCACTATCCATACAAAATGAGCTACCACACAATCAAAAAATAAGTGTTGAATTCCTCTCCAACTTTGTTTGGTAAATTATCTTTAGTCAATATGACCCCCTCCTTAGGTACCACAGAAAAATCTTAGTCTTGAGGAGTAATGCTTATGCCGAAATTGGGTATGCGAAATCATTAGGAAATTGTACATAGATTGGGTTTGAAAACTGATCATTCAAAGGTAATGCCCATGAGAACATGTCCCGCCCATCTGACAATATAAATGATCAAGATGTCGGCCTAGAGGGGAGGGGTGAATTGACGACTAAACAATTTTAACCAGCTTTAATTTTTTTTCTTGCAATGTGGCGAAATTAAATATTATCTAATGCAAGAACTATATGATCATCGCTAGATACTAGTTCACACACAAGTAATCCTAATGTACTAGTAAAGCGAAAGAAATAACCAAAGAGACGTGACGGTTTGTTGCTGAAGTTCAGATCCTTGGGGGAATCATACGTTTCCATGTGGGAGCTCGATCACTTTGATCAAGAGCTAGCTTCCACTCAAGCCTTTATCCCTCGAGGATGCACTTTGTGTCTTCTTGACTTCTTGGTGATTCTTTTCTTGCGAAGGTGAATCCCGGTCTTCACAAACTTATTGAGGCTCACACAAAGGTTGGAAGTTCTTAAACACTCACCCGGACCCTCCGGATCCCTACTGGAAAGCCTGGACCTTCATTTGGATCCTCTGGGTGGCACTCCGGGTTTTCCAGAAGCTTAGGTTTGCTGTTTGGCTTTGTGTCTTTGGGATACTAAGATTGAGTAATATGCATTGAGCCTTTTCACAAGATTTCCAATGAACCCTTCTTCATAGTACGTCATTCCTATACTCAAAGTGATCATTTACCTCATGGAAATCATTAGTCTCATATACGCTTGTCATTAACCACCAAAACCCACTTAGGAGGCCTAGATACACTTTCACAATTTATCGATGGTACTCGGAACACAAGGTCATTCCATGCCACAAGCTTAGCCCCAACTATAGCTCATCAGAAAGAAATTGAATGTGCATCTAGGTCCCCAAGTGGATATTAGTGATTAATGATGAAGGACTAAGGGACTAATACGAAATTTGAGTGTGTAAGTAGGTTCTAGCCTGACATGTAAAGTCCAACAAACTATGGCGACCCCTACAAGGATGAAAAAGAGAAACGGTTAGACTTTGGTTTTTTTTAGACCTCATTTCCTAGGTTTTAGTTATTTGATAAATTACATTGAGTATAGGAAAAGCCGACTAGAAATGAAAGGACCTTAATGACTAAGATGTCGCCTAGAGAAGGGTGAATAGGCTTTTCAAATTCACTTACGGATTTAGTTTAATCTTAATGCAGAAGTGTACTAATTGGATTTTTACAATCTCAAATCCTAATATGCTAGTTTTTCATATAAGCATAACCAACCTATGTTAGTATATCAAGATTTGCAATCTTAGGGTGACAAGCAAGCAATTCAACTTCTATAGGAGATATATAATAATATATTGCAAGTATGAAATGCGATAAGTAAAGGAGACAAGAGATAAACGATGTATGACCCGGAGTTCGGATAGCCACCGATATTCTACGTCTCCATTTGAGGACTCAATCACGCTTGATCAAAGGTGGGCTTTCTCTCAAGCCACTTCCTCTCGAGGACTCTCCGGAGTCTCCCCGATCACTATGATTAGCTCTTTCCTCCACTCCCAGAGATGGCGAGCTCCACAACCACTTCACAATCTCCCGGGCCTCCTCACAAGCTTCTTGAGGAGATCACCGAGCCACAACCACCAAGCCGTCTAGGAGTCGGTGGCCTCCAAGAGTAATAGACTCTCGGATTCTCGTTCGAACACAATCGACGCCGAGTGCTCAACAATGCAATTTATGTACACACCTTGTACAACTTATGCACAAAAGTTTCCCTCACTCCTCATAAATGGCAACACATGCACTTGAGGCTTTGGAGAGGGAGGAGAGCACTAGAGAGCAACTCTTTTTACAAGCCAACCCAAGGTGGAGAATATATATAGCCAACCTTGAAAACTAGCCATTGGAAAGGAATCTGGGCAAATCCGGACTGTTCGGATTTTACCCGGACCCTCCGGGTATACACCAACGGTTAGAAAAGTGACCGTTGAAAAATCCGGACCCTTGACCCGGACCCTCCGGGTTGAGGTCTGGGTTGTCCAGTACAGATCCGGACCCTCACCCGGACCCTTCGGGTGACACTCCGAAAACCTTCTGTACAACCCGAACCCTGGCCCGGACCCTAGCCCAGAGGGTCCAAATTTTCCAGGACAGCAACTCCCACGGAGCACTCGATGAGCCCGGATCACTTCCGAACAAGCCCGGAACACCTTGGTTCAACCCGGAATACTTTGGGGGCTTGCCTTAGGTCATATACTCTAGAAATGGACCTCTCGGAGTCCATAACCCTAGCCGATCAACCAAACCACTTAGATTGGTAGGATCACATACGCCTAGACACTAAGTCTAGGGACAACGCACGCAACACCAAAACTACATCCGAAGCCTCTGAGTACATGTAGCTCGGAACCTCCGGACACACTAGAACACCGAGTTCTAGCACCTCCACCATAAAGGAAACACGATGATATGCAACACATGCAAAAACTTGAGCACTCAACACGTGACGTGAACAAGCTAATCATCCGATAGCCCCTCTTTATAGTACGGCTATCTAACCTATAATCCGGTCTCTCTCCAAACCCCTTGAGACTGGTCAAACTAGAAAAACCTAGCCTAGGCATACCTTTGCCTTGCGTATTCCACTTGAGCTCGATGATGTCCATCTTCCTTGCTCCAAGTGGAATCACCTTGATCATCGTCATCTCATAAAGTTTTCTTCATATAGCTCCCCCATAATCCTCATGGGGAAGCTTTCTCTTGAAATCATCTTCACTTGTTCATCTTCACTTGATGGATCCACAAGTCTCAATCATATGTCTTCGCATGATGCCAATCTTGAGCTTTCCATGATGACCATCAACTTATGATGCCGTCCTCTCATGGGCACATACGATCAACCTCTCAATGCTTGCCCATGAGTGGTACCTAACCCTCAACATACACATAGCACATAGCACATAGGGTTAGTTCATATAATGTAATAAACAATTTCTTACTGTCACTTGATCACATGAAGCCACCACTAGTGTTCTTCTCTTGAACTCCTAGCTTCATGTCTTGATCACCATGGCTCAATACATGAGCCCACTCTTGACCATCTTGGGTTCAACACGTGAACTTCTTCATCTTTGTCAATTTCACTCTTGCATTATGACTTCATCTTGATCCAATATGGTGTTGGGGAACGTGCTACGCAAAACAAAATTTTATCGCGCACAATCCACCCCAAGATCACTATCGAGGTGCAGGCAACGAGATCATACCTACGACGATCACGTCAATGCAGCGGAGAAGTTGACCGATGTCGATGAAGTCCGCAGACTCCCGCAGCTAGGTTATACCTCCCAGCCGCGAGAGCGATCTCCTCGCGAATAGTTCGCCCGATCGAACGCCGAAGTATACGACGTCTCCGAGGTATCCACGCGTACCGGATCAGCGACACCGCGGTAATGTGTGGACCAGCACACAAGAACAGCGGGGATCTACGAGAAGGAGAAGCAGCAGCGCGCCGGCAGCTGTACTAGATCCAATCTAGAAGAGAGAGAAAAAGAAGGATGTGGCCAATTTAGAGATGGCCGGCCTAGGGTTTAGGGCTGCTTCTGGGGCTGCCTCTAGGGCTGCTCGGGATACCCTTTGAGGTGCCATGCCCCTCTATTTATAGGGGTTGGGGCAGCTCTCCCTAGGCAGGTGCAGTCCTACTCCAGCAGGGACACCCTGTTGGAGTTGGAGTCCAACTCCACCAGAACCTTCTAGAACCTTCTAGAACTTCCCGAACCTTCTAGAACTTTCCGGAACACTTCCGGACATCACCGGAACCATCCGGGACCTCCCGGAACACTTTCAAGATCATCCGAAACACTTTCGAAACCCTTCTCTCTCGTTCTCCATAAATCGTAGCATTCCTAAATGTCGCTAAAACGTTAAGCGTGTGACCCTATAGGTTCGAGTATATGTGGACATGTCCGGAACACCTTCCGGTCAATAATCGTCAGCGGGATCTGGACACCCATAACGATTCCCACATATCATCAAAGATCTTTATCGAGCGAACCTCGTATTACCGCATATCATCCTTTTGCCTCACGATACGTTACACAACCCGAGGCGAGACTTTGACGATATCCCTGTGATCAACTCCTTGATCACCATACCTAGTTATCCTCGTTACCGGTTTGTACTCTTTTCTCGTTTCTGTATTCCGGTATCCCCGTGGCTAACCTTTTAGTCACAATACCTGGCCAGGCGATGCTGGACACCGTAATACCGAGTGGGCCCAGAGTGTATCTCTCCATCGCCGGATGGGCAAATTCCAGTCTTGAGATATCTAGAACCACGATATACTTTCTGGTGTACCTGAAAATCACCTTTATAATTACCCAGTTACGGAGTAACGTTTGATGACCCCAAAGCAACCATCCGGTATCCGAGTCTACGATATTCTCATGGTCTAAGGACGCAAGTAAACGTTAACACATAATGAGAAGATACTGACAACATATTGACGAAGTGATCTCGCAGTATCTCATAAGGGGGTCTATCCAACACCATTGTTACCCTAACAATGTGTTCCCATTATTGCCGGCATCCTTGTTACATTAACAATGCCCATGATCAGGAAAACAAGACCATCAACAATACATGAGCTAGTCTAGAGGCCTGACTAGGGATCTGAATGGTGTTTATTATTCCACACATGCAATTAGGTTTTCCTCTGAATCTCATATTCAAGAACCAATGCAATTCTAGCATAGAACATAAACTTAATCATGAACATGAAAATAGAATAATAACAACTTTATTATTGCCTCTAGGGCATATTTCCAACATGTGGTTCATTCTTTGAACCCATATCTTGATCATTGAAGTTTACTTCTTGATTACTTGACGCTTCACATGATTCGATGGACTTCAACACGTGAATCCATCTCCCGATCATCACATGCATCATTGATATTGGGCTTCACGGGCTTGTAGGTTCATCCTGTTGATGTAACCCTACAAAGTGGTACCTAACTCATACACATTCCAACAATCAAGAAAATGGTTAGTCCACAAAACCCGTTTGCCATTAATCACCAAAACCACACCTAGGTTAGATTAATTCTCAATCCACCCTAAATCACACAGAGGGCTAGGTGGACTTTTAATAAAGATCGGCATGCTTAAGGGGTTGGAATAGTGACTTAGTGCTCAAAATTCAACCATATCTTCTAGCCTCAAAAGATCCCTAGAGTTTTCCAAGCTTTCTCTGCGATGTCTGTCATTCAGAATGTCTAGATTTTAGCCTAGAGTCTCTAGGTGCTGAGCATCCTTTCTGCTAAGTGTTGGCCAAATACTTTGAGTGAGTCTCTAGGGGAGCATAAAGTTTTGGGGGGTCTTCTGTCCCGGATCTAGAGTATCCGGACTTTTCTCATATACTCTAGTGGTCCAAACTGTCGGAGCATCTCTCTGGGCGTGCTATCTGTTTTGAAGGGTCTTCTGTCTCGAACCCCAGGGTGTCTAGAATTCCTCTCAAGTACTCTAGATGTTCGGAGTGTCTAGCCATATCATGGGCTATGCTATTCATTTTTGAAGGGTTTTTGTTACCCCCTTTGGAGTGTTTGGATGTTTCTCGATTACTCCACAGAATTTCTATCTGGAGTCTCTGGCCAATTTGTTCGGGCATTCGAAATTAACCATTGGATTAGATCTCGAATACCATGGGTGGAAGTTCAGATAATCCGGGCAGGTATCTTTTCACGCAAGGGCTAGTTTTTTGTGCGGTTATTTATTCTCTCACCAATTCTTGCAAAGGAGCCACAAATGTTCAAGCTCATGGGGACTCTGGCTCAATTGGGAACACAATACATCAAGAGAACAAAGAAGGGTGTGGCTGAGGAGATAGAGGAACATTCATCTAATGAGGACAATGTTCCCCTTGCTCTGAGGCAAAGAAAAGTTACAAGAAAAGTATCTCAGACAAGGGCCGCTAAAGATCTCACACTGAAAGTTGGTCTCGAGCTACTAGCAAGGCTAGAGGATTTCCTCAAGCACCTAAAAAGTTTATGGGTGGAGCACGGAGGGCATACATGAGCGAGATAAATAGGAGGACAAGATCTCCCGTGTCACAAAGAAGGCCCCCTTTCAATAGGGCTTCCAATGCTAGAGAGGCTACTCTTCCACTTCCATAAGGGATCATGCTCACTATCAAGCATCCCACTCATGGTCATCGTGGTTATCAAGTGGAAAACTATATGACCATGAACAAGTCAAAGTTTCAAAAGTTTAGGTGGGACGTCAACCAATTTGAGCCAGCTAATGACACCACCGACACAAGGTTTCACACTCTGGTACAACAGGACATCTATGAGTCCATTCTTCTTGCTCTAAACAAGCTAGTGATACATTAGAGAGCTATTGACTAGAGGTACATTAGGTCCAACCCTAAGTACTTCTAGGAAGTGTATGAGGCTTGTGCGAATAAGGGGATAAATGAGGTGATGGCAATCCAATAAGCTTGGAGTGATGAGATCATCATGCAGTTTTATGCTACTCTTTTTATTACCAAAGATGAAGGTGGGATTATGCACTGGATGAAAAATGACAAGAAATATCAGCCCACCTTTGATGACTTTTCTATACCTATACAAGACTGCATGACTCCCACTTTCTCAATGTGAATAAGATTGTATGTCTCTATAAGAAGGACGCAGAGTTATTGAACACATATCTGGTTTGGAGCCACTCTATGCCAACTTGAACAAACTCTTTAGGCATACGCTTACCCCCAAGGCTAGCAATTCTGCAAACATTTGCTCCTACACCATCAACCCTCCTCAAGGAAATGCAGTATAAAGGGAAGATACATGTGATGGAATTTATTTTCAATGAGGTCCATCTAGCTATGGTGGAGCAAAAGAGGCCTTTACCTTACGCTCCATACATTCAGCAACTTGTGGATGCCATCTCTGGTGACAAATTCTTCAAGGAAGTCAAACATGGCCTTTATCAACATAGGATAGAATCCCTCTAGTCCAGACCTCCAAGTCCTTCAAGGCCTCCTCCTCCTCTCGTGCTACTCTAGATCCTCCATCGGGGGGTATTCTTCACTCTACTACTGATTCTCTCAAATCCATCTTCAACCTGTGCAAGAACATCACCATGAAGAAATATAAGATCTAGAGGACTCAAAAGAAGAATATCATCCAGATGAAGAAGATCCAGGCTCACCTAAATATGCAGGATATCTCTCCTAAAGGATCTGAGTTTGCACCCTGTAAAGACCCTCTCGTAATCGCTACACTTTCATGAGATCAACATGAAATCACGAGTTAATTAAAATAAAGTTTTTCATTTCATGCGTACATGTAGGCGTCTTCGCTCGTACCATAACCAAAAAGTAGAACCACCCGGGTAGCTTGAATCTATTCGGGTAGCGTGAGCCTACTCGGATGGTAATTATGTACTTATGCAGATAACATGAGCCTACTCGGATGGTATTCCTGTGCCTACTCGGGTATCCAACTTGTTTGTGCCTAGTCGAGAGCATCTCGTACCGAGTCAAGGAATGACTTGTACCGAGTTGTGAACAATTCGTGCATAGTCAGGAACAACTCGTACCGAGTCGGGAAATGACTTGTACCGAATTGGAAACAACTCGTGCATAGTCGGGAACAACTCGTACCGAGTCGGGAAATGACTTGTACCGAGTTGGAAACAACTCGTGCATGGTCGGGATCAACTCGTACCGAGTCAGGAAATGACTTGTACCGAGTTGGAAACAACTCGTGCATAGTCAGGAACAACTCGTACCGAGTCAGGAAATGACTTGTGCCAAGTTGGAAAACAACACATGCATAGTCGGGATCAACTCGTACCGAGTCAGGAAATGACTTGTACCGAGTTGGGAGCAACTCATACATAGTTGGGGAATGACTTGTATTTAGCCAGAAACGACTCTTGCAGAGTCGGGAACATCTTGTACCGGGAACGACTTGTATCTAGTCAGAAGCCATGCCCATTTAAAAATTTAGATTTGAGGGCCGTTTGCTGTTTACTTCTTCCCTATCCTCTTTGCCTTGCGGTCCCACCCACAGGAGTTCTCCTCCACGCGGCGCCGCCAAGGACGCGCGTTGTTCGCTGGGCAGAATGACATCACCAGGACCTCCCTTCGGTCTTCCCGCTCCAAGCCCTTTAAAACCCTCCGCAGGAGCTCCGTCTACCATTTTCCCAACTGTTACCTCTGCTCCTTTTTCCCTCACCAAGACCAGCAGTCGTCGCAGTTCTCCGGCGATCATTTCCTGGCAAACCATCAACTCAGGCGGCATGGTTCCTCCTCTTTTTCCTCCCCGACCTCGCTTTTCTCTCTCTGATGCTCACCATTCTCCGTCATTGTGCTTCGATCACAGGAACCAAAGTGGCGGGCTCTCCTCTTCTCCAGCACCGATGGTGTCCTGCAGCAACTCGGATCCTCCGCCACTCGTCGCTGCTAAGGAAGTCGTCAAGCGTCAGAGCCCATGAACCGAGCCTTCCTCCGACCGACATTGTTTCGACCCATGGACTTCTGGGGACCTCCGTCATCGCCACCGAGTTCACCCCGTCACTGACTTCCCAGGCTGCTCTCCTCCGAGTTGACTCCAATAGTCTTGGGGTGAGGCAGCACCCCTCCACCCTCTATTCTGCTATAAACGAAAAGAATTTCGGAATTCACAAATCATTATCAAATTCAAATAAAAACAACTCAAACTTAGAAAATTTATAACTAAAATATTCCCAACTCTAAATGAGGCGAAACCAATTGCATTAGTTGCATATTTTCATCCTCTACATGGTAGAATGCATCTCATGCATGTCATTATCTCTGAAAATTTCAGCATTTGCTTATTTCGCTTTTGCCACATTTTCCGATGTTTCGGTGCTTTATTCGCTAGAGTCAGGCAACGAAGGTTTTCTCGAGGGTGATCACCAGTAGGAGTACATCCCAGAATAGCAAGGCAAGCATGCTCGCTTGTTTGAAATATTTTGGTTATCTTTTGCTATGCATTGGTTAATTGATGACGTGTAGTTCGGATATTCCAACATGATGTATGTGGTGCGTCTATCTACTAGCATGAGTAGGTTTGCTTATGTGTATATGGTCAGCAATGGTGTGTTACCTAAATCACTCTAATAACAACTTAAACCTTGGAAAGATGTGAGAGACGGGAGAGGATCCTCATTGGGGACTTGACGAGTAGTAGCTCGCATGATCTTAGAAATGGGATCCCTCCTTAAGCCGCGAGATTATGGTCAATGAGAGTCAGGTAGGGTAATGGTCGGCCAACCATTCACCCTCGACCTTATCGAGATACTCCCGTTCAGAGTAAGGGTAGTAGCTCTTCCCTCGACTACAGTTGATTCGGGATGAGGTAGTTACACTCATCTCGAAATCCCTCGAAGATTAGGAGGTCTTAGAGGGAATAATACGCTTGACTGTGATGTATGGTTGCGATTGGAGTCGCAAATTGGTTGGAGCCAATATCTTGAACACTTGATAGAGTATTTGGGTAGTAGCCTAGCTCTAGTGTTAATATTGATGAATTGTTACTTGTCGGTAGCAATTTTGATGCTTTGAATGATGGTAGTCATGCAATTTCAGACCTGGTCTTGACTCGTAATTAGATAAAATGTCAAGTTGTAGCTTGTTTAAATGGTTCATTTCTTGCAATTCATTAACTAGATGCTAGAGGTATGTCATCTACAGTTTGTCCTGCTTAATTGAATTGCATTGTTTGTTCTTGTCATTCAATTGCCATGCCATGCCATGCTAAAGTTAACTTGGGATGAGCACTTAGCATCTTGCAAGTACAAAAGTACTCACTCAGGAATTCAAATCCTACAGATGACCCTAGCATCGATGAATACTTTGATTCCTGGAACACCGCCTCTGACGTGTAATGCTGCAAGTTTGCCTGTTTTAGTTGAACCCTGTGTTGTATAGCTTTTGGGAGGTGGCTTAGTTGGTCATCTCTATGGTTATCAAACTCTTCCGCTGTTGTTTTCATACTTTTGTGCGCTGAAAACGACTTCTATGTCGTGTAAGGTTGAAGTTAAGACCTACCCGTCTTATGGGTAATGTTTATTATCTCTAAATCCCTCTTTCGTAGAGTTTTGTAATGATATACAAGTTGTTTCGGTGGCTGCCCTTATACATTGCGTGTATGAAATGGAGTGTATGGGTATGCCGTGAAGGTTTAGGGCGGTTCTTCTTTTCACTAGGTGGAGTAGGTATCGGTTAAGTGACCCGCTAGCTGAGATGCTGTGCCAGCCATGCAGGGTGTGGGCGGATCCTACCGGGCTTTCGAGTGATCTACTAGCTTCCGAGCTAGGTTAGGGTGTGGGTATGATCGCCGGGCTCTTTCGATCTTGCTATGCCTTGTGGAATCGAGAACGACTCTAAACCTCCACAGGATCTGGGAATTATATGTGATTTTGGAAAGTCTAATCGCTTCCGGCCGGCTTGACCAACGGTGAAGGCATACAACATCGGTAAGTGTATCGTACGTTGGTCAGGTGTTGGACCACTTTGCCTCGGTGTGTACGGCGTAGGTACCGTGCCATCAGGTCGACTGGTTCCTCGGTCCTTGGCGATCATTTATTTCCCTACTCATATACAATTCCGGGGTCCTGACACACCGTCTAATGATTATGCACCCGTCCAAGACCCGTTCTACTCATTGTCGCTTTCGCTGACCCCGTCAGCTTCACCACTTTTGGCTTATGGTAACAACGAGTAGTTTCTACACTCTTTTCTTTTCTTTTTGGTGTCTTGATGCCAAAGGGGTAGAAGAAGTGGAAGTAGGTCTCACTTTTGGGTCAAGCGTAGACCTAGGTTTTGGGAATTACAAGACTTGTTGTTTATATTTGATTCCAAATGTCTTACAAACTCCACTCCATTCCTATTTGCTACGTGTGAACATGAACTTGTGGTGTAAGACATGCACTCTATCTATTATGTTGTTGC
Organism: Stipa capillata; assembly: GCA_019208055.1. Taxonomy (NCBI): domain Eukaryota; kingdom Viridiplantae; phylum Streptophyta; class Magnoliopsida; order Poales; family Poaceae; genus Stipa; species Stipa capillata. Next base: position 65,367 of record JAGXJF010004774.1, on the reverse strand, counting down.
TTCTCATGTCTTGTTATGTCTAAATATCTTTATGTTCACTATGCACCTCCACGGAGTCTTGGATATATCGGGAGCTCTCACAATTTCTGTCTTCTTACAAAGGGTGTGCATTTGCATTCAAAGGAAATTCTCTTTATGCACACAAGAAGGGGAGCTCATCATATATTCAAGAAAACAAAATAAAAATAATCATTCTATCCCAAATCGAAGCTTTAATCGTGTTGTCATCAATCACCAAAAAGGGGAAGATTAAAAGTGCATCTAGGCCCCCAAGTGATTTTTTGTGATTAATGATGATGATTAAGGGGATAATGTGAAATTTGAGCGTTCAAGAAGGTTCTAGTTCCATACGTGAAGTCCAAACAACTATGAAGACCCCTAAAAAGTTGAAAATGAGAAACGATGAGGCTCTGGATTTTTAGACCTCATTTGCTAGGTTTCAGTGATTTGATAGATCATATGGAGTATAGGGAAAGCCATACTATATAGAGGGGTGTGCTTAAGGGGTTAGAATAGTGAATTAGTGCTCCAAATGCTCAACCATATATTTTAGCCTCAAAAGATCTCGAGAATTTCCCAAGCTTTCTCTGCTCTATCTGTCATCCAATGTGTCCAGATTTTAGCCCAGAGTCTCCAGGTGCTGAGCATCCTTTCTGCTACGTGTTGGCCCGGGTACTTTGTGTGAGCCTCCCGGCGTGCAAAAAGTTTTAGAGGGTTTTGTATCTCGGACCCAGAGTATCCAAACTTTTCTCGAATACTCCGGAGGACCGGACTGTTTGAGCATCTCTCCAGAATGCTACATGTTTTGAAGGTTCTTATTTCTCGAACCCTAGAGTGTTCGGAGTTTCTCTCGACTACTCCAGATGTCTGGTGTGCCTGGCCATATATTTGGCTGTGCTATTCGTTTTTTAAGTGTTTCTGTTACCCCCTTCGGAGTGTCCGGAGGTTTCCCAAATACCCCGAAGAATTTCTATCTGGAGTCTCTAGCCCATTTATCTGGGTGTTGAAAAGTAACCATTGGATTAGATCTCAGATACTATGGGTGGAAGTCCCAATACTCTGGGTAGTATATTTTCATGCAATGGCTAGTTTCTTGTGAGTGGGCTATATAAACCCCCACTCCTTGTTCCACACCCAATTCGTGCCCAATCATTTCCTATTCTCGAGAAACCTTCTCCACCTTCCTCAAATCTCAAACATTTGATCTTGTGAGGAAGATCTCAAGAGACTGAGTGCTGAGATTAACTGAGCACTGGGTTCATCTCCAAGTTCTTCCTTGCGCTTGTTACTCTTGGAGATTGGGATCTCCTAGATGGCTATGAGTGCTTGAGAGCTCCCAAGCAAGTTGTAAAGAGCCTCAAGAAGCTTGTGAAGTTTAGGATCTGCCTCCGAAAGGGAAGGATCACCAAGAAGAAGTTGAGGAGATGTAAAGTGCATCCTCAAGGGATAAAGGTTTAAGTGGAAGCCGGCTCTTGATGTAAGTGCTCAAGCTCCCCAAATGGAGACGTAGGATTTCTATAGGAATCCGAACTCCCGCAACAAATTCCTTTTGTCTAGTTGGTTATTTCTTTCCATCCTTTACTTCTTGCAAACATTACCTTCATTGCTTTTCATCGTGCTTGTGTTTGACTAATATCTAGCAGTGCCCATATAGCTCTTGATTAAACAAACTTTAATTTCACAAAATTGCAAGTTAAGCTTAAAATTGATAAATTTTGTTAGTCACATATTTACCCCTCCCCTCTAGGCCGATATCTTGATCATTTAATTGGTATCAGAGCAATGTCTCTCTTTCGGGCTTCACCCCTAGAAAGAACAAGATGCCTGGTGATGAGCCGGAAATAGCCAGTAAGCAAGCTAGCAGTAGTGATTTTCAAATCTATAACAATGTGCCTCCACCCCATAGCTATAACAATGGTCATTCCTATGTTGGTTGTTCATCGGGTAGAGCACCCTACTTCAATAGGACATACTATGCTTCGTGGAAGCACAAGATGATGCACTTGATCTCCATTAACCTCGCCATTTGGTGCATAATACAAAATGCTTTAACACTGATTGATGAAGACAATCCCACACCCGAAGAAAATCGACTTATTCATGCCAAAGTTCAAGCCGTAAATGCTATCTTTCTAGCATTGAATGTAGAAGAGTTCAATCGGGTGTGCTCACTTGAGAATGCCAAAGAAATTTATACCACTATAAGGTAAATACATGAATGTACTTTGACTGTTCTAGAATCAAGACTCGAGTTATTGAAGGGAAAGCTTGATCTCTTCGTCATGGGAGAACAAGAGACTCCAAGTGACATGTACACTCGCCTCAACAATCTGGCAATGAGATCAAGGAGCTTGGTAGCAAAGAGATAACCTAAAACTATGTGATCAAGAAGATGCTTGGTGCAGTTGCTCCCAAAAATAGCACTTTGGTCACCCTCATTTGTGAGAAGGAGAGAAGGACAATTTCAATGAGGTCACGCCACATGATGTTTTTGAAAGAATCATTGCCTATGACTTGATGGATGAAGAGGCTCAAGAGATTTGTGTCCTCAACAAACCAAATTTTCAAGCTCAAAGAAGTCAAATATCGCTTTAAAGGTCAAGCAAGTTGTTGAGGAGGACACAAGGGAAGAGGAAGAAATTTGGGAAGATGGTCAAGAAGAGTGGATATGGCTGTCAAGGTGATAAAGGAAAATCCTTTGGCACAACGAAGATGAGGCGACCCAAGAGATTGTGTTTTGAACGTGTATAGCATGACCACTTCATCACAAATTGGGACAAGAAAAATGAAAAGGAGACAAGGTTCAAGAAAAAGGAGTACCACAATAAGGGCAAATTTCACAAGAAAGACTACAAGGCCCAAGTTTACATTGGAGAAGTGTGGAACTCCGATGACTGCACATCCCACTCCGAAGATGATGAGCCCCAACAATTGCTCAAATGAATAGAGAATAAGTTTTTGAGGTCCTTGGCCTAGTGGATGTCATGATCCATAAAGATGATGCTATCATTAGCATATTATAGGATAGACACACCATCATCTATCAAATGTGGAACAACTCTTGTGATGATGCCTTTATCCTTTCTCCTATTCAGAAAAATGGTCAACATGTCAGCCACTATATTGAACAAAATAGGTGACATCAGGTTCCTTTGCCGCAACCCTTTATTTATTTAAAATAAGATCCTATGTCATCGTTCACTTTAATTCCGACACTTTCTCCTTATAAAAATTACACAATCCAACCGCACCATGTTGAGGAAAAGCTCTTTAAACGTAAGGTTCGAAGCAAGAAGGGTCATCTGACTTTATCGTAAGCTTTCTCAAAATATATCTTCAATATTACTCTATCTAACTTCTTTTTATGCTTGTCATGAAGGGTCTGATATAAAATAACTACCCCTCGAGGATATTAGGGACCGACATGAAAGCAGTTTGGCACGATCATACTACTGTTTGGTGGGAGATGGTCTCTAAACAATGTCCATGTTTTTTTGCCCCAGAAATCTGGTCTTGAACGATCTTGAATTCTATGCAATGGTTTCATCACATTCCCTTATCATTTTTTCTGTTTCTGCGAACTGCGATAGAACGTGTCCTGTAACTAATTACTTACTGCTCTCTGAACATTTGAATGCAAGAAAAACAACAGGAAACTTCTTCCTTTTAAACACACAATGTTCTGATTCCTTCATAGCAATATCAGCGAAATGCTCATTTCATTGACATATCGTCTGTCTGTGTGTAAAGTCAAATTAAGCACAGTGCTTTTTTGGAACCACTCCATTTGTCGTGTAAAGTGTACCTTGAAAGAAAAAGGGAAGCCTACCCACGAAAAAAAAGGTAATTACAATCTAGAAGAACTCCTCTTTGAATCAGCATTCAAATGCACAATTTTCCTGTGCGTGTATGTACTTCGCTCTTTTCACCGTCAGTTAACTAAAAAATCACCTCCTCTCAAAAAGAAAAAAAAACTAAAAAAATCATCCGAAGAAGCCAACCAACTGTATCAAACACCTATACAATACACTTCATATACATATGCAAAAATCCTCCTAGGTTGTTAGAGATGCCACCGGCGCCGGCGCCAATCACGCGGTCGCGATGCTTGCCGCCGTCGACGGGAAAATCCTCTGCCCCGGCGACATTATCGCGTGGGGGTCGTACTTGGCCTTGAGCTCGGCGATCCTTCCCCACTTGGCCCCGAAATGCCGTCGCCATCCGTCCTGAGACGTGTAGTGCGGCAGGTACTGCTTACACTCGATGACCTCCTGATCGCAGAACGCGACCACCGCATCGTTCTCCCTCTCAAGCCGCTCCACGTCGCCGGCGGACACCGCCGACCGGAGCAGCCCCACGGTGTAGAATATATCCTCGTCGGCAGGGGCCGCCACCGCCGTCATCCGGTCGTCCCACCTGTCCATGTTCATGGGGTACATGAGGATGAGCCCCACCGGGTTGGCGCCCCCGAGGATGCCCTTGAGCACACCGGCGTCGAAGTCGAGGATGCGTGATCGGGGCACGAAGAGGTTCAACCATGGGTGCGGCACGTCCCACACACCGGCGGACCGGAGCACCGCCTCCTCCACGCGCACCCGGTCGAGGAACTGCATGTACGTCACGTCCTTGGCGAACACGAACCCCGGCACGAAGCTCAGCTGCTCCAGCACCGCCTCCAGTTTCTCGTCCACGGAAGAGGCGGTGGCCTCGTCGTAGTACATGGCGGCTTCGATGAGGTAGACCGTGCCGGCACCGGACTCCGAGGCGAGCACGGCGAGCCTGCCGATATCGGCGCCGGAGAAGAACGGCGTCGACTTGGGCCCCTCGATCAGCGTCCGGTTAAGCTGCACCTGGCCTTCCACGTAGTCGAACCCGACTTCGCCGGCGCGCTTGGAGATGAGCAGCTCCTGGTCTCTGGTGAACGCGACCACGTCGGAGTATGCAAGCCGGACCCAGCGCACCCGTTTCGGGGCCGGCTCGAGCGCAATCCGAGCCCGGGTTATGACCCCGAACTGGCCCAGCCCGCCCAGCACCGCGAAGAACAGGTCCGAGCTCTTGTCGCGGGAGCACGTCACGGTCTCACCCGTCCCCGTGATCACGTCGAGCTCGTGCACGTTGGCGATCTGTGGGCCATGCCGGAACGCCTGCCCGCCGATGCCGGCGTTCGAGAGCGTGCCGCCGACGGTGATGCGGAGGTAGTCCGTCCATGCGCGCGGCGCCAGGCCGTGCTCTAGCGTCGCGCGGAGGACGTCGACCCACAGCTGCTCGCCACCGGCGTCGACGTAGCGTTGTCCCGCGCCCGCGGACACGTTGATGCGGTGGTGGCCGCGCCCCAGCGCGCGCATGTCGACGACAACTCCGCCCGGGGCGAGCGACTGCCCGCGGGCGGAGTGGCCCTGCCCGCGCGGCGACACGGGGAATGGCGCTGGCGAGGACGCGGAGTACCGGATCAGCGAGGCGATGTCGGTGGGCGTGGCTGGGTGGAGCACTGCCTCCGGCGCGGCCTCGACGATGCGGCCAAAGTCAGACGATGCCCTCGCTGTCGAGTTGCGGTCGGTGCGGATCTTCGAGGCAATGCCAAGGGCGAAGAGATCACTGGGGAGCTGGCCACTTGGCGGCAATGGCCGGAGCTGACCGGCGACGATGGAGACGAAGCTGGCTATAGCGACAAGAAACGCGACGAAACGAGTTCTTGCCATGTCGTTGCAATGCGTTTGGAATTGCGCTATGATGAGTGTAAGCTAGAGACTTTGCTGCTTAGGTGAGCAGAGAGAAAGATCGATGCTTGTGTGTTCTTTCAGGTCAAGAACTCCATGACATTTTATAGGGTCGCATTATGCCTTACAGAAGTTGACAAATGGAGATCCTGCAGAGTTTTTGGATTGTTTTTTGTTTACAATTTTCTTTAAATGGATTGACTTTGGAGGGGAAATAACTCAGGGTGCCGGAAACATGGTGTCATGGTTAAGACGAAAAAGTTAATTGGTTCCTTTTCCTCGTTTTGACTTGGAGAGTACTTAAGTACGATTATTGGGCATAGACTCGGAGCAATATTTAATTCTATCTCTTTTTTTATGGTTTTGACTCAGCTACATTGGCTGAGGCATGTATAAAAATCTGTGAACGTAGTGGCAAAAATGTAAGCTTTATTTCAATTTGGTCAGCTCTTCTTCTTCTTCTTCTTCTTCTTCTTCTTTCCATTTTTTTTTAGTTATCAAAATATATATCCAATTATGTTAATCTCACTCAGCGCCACGTCATAGTAAGATTAATAAAATCAGGTGGTAAATCCAGACTCTTAAAAATACAAGTTCTCTCAGGACACATGGATTTCATAGTAGAATCAAGTGAAGGTAGGAGTCGCAAATCCTGGCCAACAGGTATATAATGTCAAACTCGCTTGCTCTCAATGCAATGGGGCTTATATTATATTTTTAGGGAAAGATCATGGCTTATTTTTATGATGCTACCCCAGTTGAGTTTACGGTTTGTTGATGTCCGGCACAAATAACTAATGGACTGTCCGGAATGTACGCACAATAGAATTTCGAGTTCATGTGCGGTCAGGATCGGAATTTTATATAACATATATATATAAAAAATCCCTGAGACGACAGGACATGTAAAGTATATATAAAGAAGCTTGAGGAATATAAGATTACAGATTGGGAGGGTGCATGAATGTTGAGGGCAATATATATTGGACCAAATCAAACCCGCAGATATGTCAACCGCTTGAATAATCTCCACGGGTTAGTGGTGATCACTTCAGAATTATCTGCTCTTTAAAGAAGCTCCAAGGCCAGAGCAAAGGTTATACCTTCGCTGCTTGTTCATGCACATTAGGGCCTTCATATATTAGTGCAGGTTTAGTCAATGGATGTGGCAGTGCATTATGTCTGTAAGAAAAACGGTATACTTCTTCAAAGCATTTATTTTCTCCATGCTTGCTTAGGTCACTACTACAGATACCATTTAACGGGACGTCACATGTACAGACGGCAACCGAGAGACGTCTGTACAATGCTTATCACAGACGGTTCCCAACACGAACCGTCTGAGAAAATGATGACCAAGGATGGCAAACAAGCGGGACGGCACAATACAGACGGTTCGCTCGTGGAACCGTCTATAAAAATAATACAGACGGTTTCCAACTGCAGCCATCTGCACTGGGTATCACAGTACAGACGGCTCTCAACAAGGACCGTCTGCACTAATGCCACAGACGGTCCCAGTTGGTAGCCGTCTGTAGTAACCCATGCAGTACAGACGGCTCCCAACCGGTACCGTCTGTACTAATGCCACAGACGGTCCCAGTTGGGAGCCGTCTGCACTAACCCATACAGTACAGACGGCTCCCTACCGGAACTGTTTGTGTTGTTTATACAGACGGTCCCTACTTGGAGCCGTCTGTACTAATATCTAAGCTCACTCCCACTCCCACTCCCAGCAGAGTTCGTGACCTCCGGCCTCTCGAGCCGCCCGCAAGCGCCGCAGCCGACCGAAGCTCGTGCCGCCCGCCGGCGATCTCCCCAAGCCGCCGCCGCCACCCGCCGATGATCTCCCCAAGCCGCCGCCGCCGCCGCCGCCCCGCCCCTGAAGCTTCCCCGTCGCCTGTGGCCTCCACCTCGCCCCGCCGCCTCTCGGTAAGCCGCCGCGCTCCGCGCTCCCACCTCCCTCCACCGCCACGGTCCCGCGCCACCGCCGCTTGCCGATGCCACAGTGCTCGATCGAGCTCGGCCGGCATCCCGGCCGACCGCCTTTAGGCTAAGCCAAATAAAAAATAAAAAATAAAAAAATGAAAATATGACCAGTGGGACCTACCTGTCAGGTTCTACTATTTTGAATTTATTTATTCATTATTTTTACTGAGGAAAAGATCAAAAAGAGTATTTAAATATTTAAATCATATAAAATCATAGAAAATTCATTATTAGTCAGAAAAATACAAATAATATATCAAAATGTTCAGAAAAATAAGATCTATGCAATTATGTCATTTTCATTCGTGTTTGCATTGTAGAAAAAATAAAATTGACTAAAAACTCAAATTAGGGTTTCCGGAACCGCCGGAGAAATTCGGATCGCGATATTTTGAGCGTCCGGACTCCGATTAAATTGATTCCATTTGCATTAGTATTTATTTTATGTCCTCTATTCCATGACATGCATTTCATCTCATGCCGATGTTCTGCATTTTGATATTTATGTTTATACCCTTAAACCCTTAAATTGTAGTACGATTTCTAGATAAGCTCCTTTCTTCGATGAGAAGCTAGGTGGTTTTCTTTTATTAGGTCAATTTAACACTAACTTCCTTGTTGTGCAGCGCGTGTAGCTAGATGGATCGGGTGTGGATGTACGGTTCTCGTACGAACCAAGCGTACCTTGATGGTGTGACGAATTTTCTGAGAGTTGCCGAGGAGGATAGGTTGAAGAAGGGCGTTGAATTTATATATTGTCCTTGTTGCGATTGTAGAAATGAGAGATCATTTCTCGGACACAACTCAGCCCTACAGATCCAAGCGCACTTGATTATTAGGGGTTTCAAACTGGACTACACGTGTTGGACCAAACATGGTGAAGAGCAGAACATGTTACACGAAGACGTTGGCATCGTCGAAGAACCCGAAGTCAACGAAAGGAGAGAAGATGATGACGAAGTAGGTGTAGACGATGATTGTGGCCGCCATGAGGAAGTAGGTGCAGACGATGATTGTGGTGGCACAAAGGACGATGATAGGTTGGATCAGATGTTGCGCGATGCTGACGTGAACTTTAATACTGAGAGAGACTTAAACAAGTTCATGTACTTGATTGAGAACTCAGAAAAACCTTTGTTTCCGGGTTGCAAGCCGAAATACACAAAGCTGTCATCCGTGCTCGAGCTGCTTAAATTGAAAGCAAGCTATGGTTGGTCAAACAAGAGTTTCACGGCACTCCTAGGTCTCCTCTTGAAGATGCTTCCGGATGGTAACGAGCTGCCCAAAAACACATACCGAACAAAGCAGGTGGTTTGTCCACTGAGGATGGAGGTAGAAAGGATACATGCATGTCCGAACGACTGTATCTTGTACCGTAATGAATTATCAAACTTGCGTTCATGTCCAGTGTGCAAAGCATCTCGTTATAACCGTAAGAGTCAACCAGACGACGGCGAGTCTTTCATCGAGCTGAAGAAAGGAATTCCCGCTATGGTGGTGTGGTATCTGCCCGTAATTCCGCGTCTGAAGCGTTTGTTTGCGAACCCAAAAGAGGCCAAATTGTTGTGCTGGCACTCGGAGGACCGTAAGAAAGATGGAAAGCTAAGACACCCTGCCGATTCCGCGCAGTGGAGAAACATCGACATGATTTTCGAACACTTCGGTGCGGAGCCGAGGAATATAAGGTTCGCGTTGAGCACGGACGGAATGAATCCTTTCGGCAACATGAGCAGCCGGCACAGCAATTGGCCAGTTGCTCTTAGTATGTACAACCTACCACCTTGGCTATGTATGAAGCGAAAGTACATCATGATGTCACTGCTTATCCAAGGGCCGAAGCAACCTGGGAATGATATTGATGTATACCTAAGACCTTTGGTGGAAGATCTGAAAACACTGTGGAATGAAGGGGTACAGGTATGGGATGCATACAAACAAGAGAATTTCACCCTACACGCCATGTTGTTCTGCACGGTCAATGATTTGCCTGCCCTACGTAACCTTTCGGGCCAGAGTAAAGAACCAGACAAGGCTTGCCCTCAGTGCTTGGATGGTACCGCGAGTAGGTGGCTGGCCCACTCCCGTAAGACGGTGTTCATGCGCCACCGTAGGTTCCTTAAGAGGAATCACCCGTACCGCAATATGAAGGAACAATTTGACAGGACGCGGGAGAGAGCTTTATGTCCAAGGCATTACAGCGGGCAAGAGGTGTACAATATGGTTAAGGATATCGATGTTGTCCTTGGAAAGAGTGGTAAAAAAGTGAAGGCCAGCGGCATGTGGAAGAAGAAATCAATATTTTGGGAGTTATCCTATTGGCAGCACCTTGAAGTTCGCCACTGCATCGACGTTATGCATGTAGAGAAGAACATGTGTGACAGCCCGATTGGTCTCTTACTTAATATTCCAGGGAAGACGAAGGACGGCCTCAACGCACGTCTCGACTTAGTAGACATGAAGATCAGGCCCGAGTTGGCACCTGAGCCCTCCCAACAAGGCAGAACAAGGCTTCCTCCGGCCTGCTATAACCTGAAAAAGGTCGAGAGGACCGAACTATGCCGGTGCTTGCAAGGTGTGAAAGTTCCGTCCGGTTACTCCGCCAACATCTCGAAACTTGTTTCGATGGAAGATTTAAAATTAGTTGGTATGAAGTCCCATGATTGCCATGTGTTGATGACACAGATGCTTCCTGTTGCAATCCAAAATATCCAGCCGAGCTATCTCCGAGACACAATCATTAGGCTGTGTTACTTCTTCAACACAATCTCTCAGAAGGTTATCGATCCCGAAGCACTAGATGTGTTGCAGGCCGATGTGGTGAAGACATTATGTCATTTTGAGATGTGCTTTCCTCTGTCGTTTTTTGATATCATGGTCCATGTTACTGTCCACCTCGTGAGAGAGATAAAGATCTGTGGACCGATATTTCTACGTCAGATGTACCCGTTTGAGTGGTACATGGAAATTCTCAAGCAGTATGTACGAAATAGATCTCGTCCAGAGGGCAGCATCGTCGAAGGTTACACAACCGAAGAGGTGGTCGAGTTTTGTATCGATTACATGAACCAGCTCAAACCAATAGGTGTGCCTATGTCTCGCCACGAGGGGAGACTGGATGGCAAAGGGACCATAGGAAGGAAAACACTCATTCTTGACTACGCGTCGTTATCTCAAGCCCATTTCGCAGTCTTGCAACACATGACTGAAGTAGCCCCGTATATCAACATGCATAAGGACGAGCTACGCAGAGAGAATCCAGGCCGTACGGAGGCTTGGCTTACCAGACAGCACAACCGCAGCTTCAACAACTGGTTGCGGGTTCGAAGTACTAATAGTACAACAGAGGAGAATATTGGCTGGTTGGCCAGATGGCCAAGTCAAAAAATCCTGAAATTTGAAGCATACGACATAAATGGGTACACCTTTTATACCAGAGCACAGGATACGAAGAGCACGGTACAAAACAGCGGTGTCCGCATAGATGTCTTCCAGGACAAACGTGGGGTGTGTGCGTACTACGGGTACATTGAGGAGATCTGGGAACTCGACTATGTACGTTTCAAGATCCCCCTCTTCCGGTGCCGTTGGGTCGCACTCTCAAGTGTTAAGGTCGACAAGTACGGCATGACTACAGTGGACCTCGAACGTGCCGCATACAAAGATGAACTATTTGTACTCGCTAAGCAAGCTGTTCAGATCTTTATGTCCAAGACCCGGCAAATCAGAAACTTCACTTAGTCCTTCAGGGGAAAAGAAGGATTGTCGGAGTTGAGAACGTCGTGGACGAAGAAGAGTACAATCAATTTGATGAGTTCCCTCTTGGAGACGGCACCGCGCTCAACGAAGAACAACTACCGATCGGGGCCACCTGCTATCTGCGCGTCGATCATCAAGAAGGGCTGGTTGTTAAAGGAGATTAGGTTATTTTTTATGATGTAACCCGATTGTTATGTATCGCCACCAGGTTTTCTGTATGAAACTATTAATGCAATAATAGGTTTGCAGATTTTGAGTTACAGTAATATGAATGAGACCTACACCATGTGATAGTACGTATGAAACCATAAATTTACACACAAAAAAATCTTGTCATGTGGAGTTTGTTTGCATTAGTTATGAATTTTACAAGTTTATGGGTTTAAGGGTATTTCAAACTTTTCCATAATAGTAACATGAATAACAGTTATACCATAAAATTTTACAGATTAAAATATGAATTTACAAAAAAAAGTTTAACTCAATTGGAATTCATATGAATTTTCTATGATTTTTAGAAGTTTAAGTCATTTCTAGCATTTTCTGTCTTATCCTCAATAAATCAATAACATGAAAGTCATGACAAGTGGGACCATAGGTCAACTCGGGCAAAATCCTTGTACAGACGGCTCCGTATTGAGAACCGTCTGTACTAATGTAGCAGCGTCCCGCCTGCAATATTAGTACAGACGGCTCCATATTGAGAACCGTCTGTAAGAATGCTAGTGCGGACGGTTCGTGGTGTGGAACCATCTGTACTAATAATAGTGCTGACGGTTCGCGGTATAGATTTGTCTGTACTATTAGTCCAGACGGTTCTTTTTTCCGGACCGTCTGTAATACCATCTCTAATAAATCCCCTCGCAGCCTTCCTCTTTTCAAACCCGCGCCGCTAGTTTCAATTTTCATTGCTAACCCTAATTTGTCGCACCGGAACTCCGAGCCGCCACCGCCGCACATCACCGCCGTCGCCCGGCCTTCTCCTCCCCGGCCTCGCCGGCCTCCCCGCTCCTCTCCGGCGTCTGCTCCTCCCCGAAGCCCTCTGCCCCGACGCCGCAGCCGTCCTGAAGAATAGATCCCGAAGCCCTCTGCCCCGACGCCGCCGCTGCCCCGAAGCCCTCTGCCCCGACGCCGCTGCCATCCTAAAGATCACCTCCTCCCCTCTGCCCCGACGCCCTCTGCCCCTGATTGTACAAAGTATGGCTCATTTCTGTATAGCTGCCATGTGCTTTGTTCGTCTCAACTTGCTAAATTTGAAGCATATTTTAAATGCTAACTAATAGGTGTGATATTTCTAAAGTTTTGAGTCCAGAGCATAACACCATGGACCTGGGATAGACCAATGCAAAAACTTATTCATCAGAGGACATTTTCATTTAAAAATATGAAGCCTGGATTTGTTATTTGTATGTATGTTTCGTTCACTAGGAACTCTACTAAGGACATGATATGCAGGAATGTTCTCAAGGAGTAGTGGTAAAGATGTTTCTGGGAATTTAGGAGATAGACCTTGCATACATTCAGAAAATGTTACGCTAACTTCTAACATGAAGCAGTTTCTAGAGTTCATGTGTCTTTATATGAAAATATTCTCTATTAGCAGTTAAAAAGGATGCTTCTGTCTTTATATGATATATGCTATTGTCTTTTGTTATTTGTTACAGGAAAGATACAGTGTTCTTCTGATGTATATATGCTATAGGCTAGTGCTAGTGGTGTACAGATGATATTTATGTATGTACTACCTTCTGTCTTGTTTAATTCGATGACAGAATACTTGCAATCGCTCACAGCAGTTGTTCCTACCAACAAGACTCATATGTGTGTTTGAACAAAAATCTTTCTTAGTCTAGCTAGTCATGATGCAAAGCGTCGGAAGCAAATTGTTCTTCTCATGTATAACTCATGTATAAATAGACTTCTCATGTCTAACTCATGTATAAACAGACTTCTCATGTATAACTCATGTATAACTCAATGTTCTATGTCCAAATGAAGCTTACAATGTAAATAAGCATGGAGTCACGATACTAGTCCTATCAACTGACTAGGCTAGAGTTTCATGGTATGTACGCTCGAAAGATCTTTTGGTGAATGATAAGAAAACATACTAAGACTACTATGCCCGTTGGTGGCCTTCTTTCCTTCTTCCCCTCGTAAGGTCCTAGGCTTGGCGTGATAGTACTCATGCTAATTATTCTCCGCTCTCTACATGAATGCATATATCATTGATTCCCTCGCCCAGAAAGAAGACTTCGTTCGTAGCATACATAATGTCTGGAATTAGTTCGTGTACTGTATATCTGAATTTTTTGTCTTTTGAAGATGGCGTCCGGAGATGAACGTGAACTGCTGGTGGCCTCTTCTCCTTGACAAGATGAGCTGCACTTGTCTCCTCAACCAGCTCAACCGTTGCGTGAACAACATGCAGAAGCCTCGTCTCATGAGCAAACCGAAGAATCGGGTGGGCAGAAGCGAAAGCGAGGTGGCCGAGGCAAAAATAAAATGTCCACGGGTCACTACACGATAACTCATGTCAGTGATGAGGGTGTGCCCACATTGCCTCAGCAGGCTCAGGCGGCATTCCGTAGAGCGTGCACTTCACTGGCGAGGACGAAGGTCCGGATAACATACGCCAGCTGGCCGTCAGTGCCGGATAACGAGAAAGAGTTCCTGTGGAACACCATCAAAGCACAATTCGACTTCTCCGAAGGTACCGAGAAGGCAGTGGAAAGACAGGCAAAAGCCAAGATGGGCAAGGCGTGGAAGACCTTCAAGAGCGAGCTTTACAACACGTACGTGAAGAACGATCTTATGCCCTACAGGCAGGACCCGAACACTTACGGGTACTTGGAGGATCAATGGACGGAATTTGTGGAGAGGTGCACGTCGGAGGAATTTGTGCAGCGGAGTCAGGCAAACAGGGCGCGCCAGGCATGCAACGTTTACCCCCACAGGCTCGGAACCGGTGGGTATGCGCGCAAAGAGTTGGAATGGAGAACAGAGGACGAGCGGGCGTCTCAGGAGAGTCGCGACACACCGTTCTCCCAGATCCCAGAGAGGCGGGCCCGGAAACTGGTATCGTGCGAGGGCCAACATCTCGGCTGAGGGCACCGTCACCTTCAGCAAGCCCGAAACCGTCCAAGTGGCCGAAAACATCCTGCGACTGTCAGAACAATCCGCTCAAGGAACTTCCAAGCAGCCAGGGAAAAGGATATACTAACCTCGGCTCTGGGAAACAAAGAGCACCCGGGTCGAACGCGTGGCGTGGGGGTGACGGTTCCATGGAAGTTGGGATTCCCCGACGATGCGGGTTCGTACAGGAGTCGAAGGAGAACGAAAGCAGAGCGCGAGGCAGTCGAGCGTGAACGGATGAAAAGAGAGCTGATGGAAGAAATATATGCAGGCCTAGAACAGAGGATCGATGCAAGGGTCGAAGAACAGGTACGGCAGATAAGGCAGGAGGATGCAGCCGCCGCGGTCGAACGCAACCCCGCAAGCTCATCCCCACATGCTCGGCGCAGGAGTAGCTGCGCATCCGTGGAAAACAACAATGCCGAAGACGTCCATGAACAATTCGCTCATGACCGCGTTCCAGATGACGACCGCGCCGACGACTTACATGTCGAGCCGATTCCGCGTGAAGTCGTCAGTGAAAGATTCCCTGTCGACGACATAGTGGTGGCAACTAAGTGCAAGCTCCTCGTGCCCAGCTGTTTTGGCCCCACTGACATGCTTGAGGCTGGCATGGGGTTAGCATTTCCATTTTTCGAAGACACGACAGTGCACGGAGTTCCGCTAGCGACGGGTAACGCTAAGGTGGCAGTGGACATGGTGCATGCGAATTGCTCCTCCTTCACACTTCCTATACCGCTGGAGGACGACGTCACGACACTGGGGCAGGCCGTCCACACGTTCATCCAGTGGCCGAAGAAGTACATTTCCCTGGTTGCCCCTCCATCTCCTGCACGGCCGCTGTCTCCGGTACGTTACGGTCCAGATTTCTCAATCCGTGCTCCTCCACCAAAGGTGAAATCCGCTTCAGCACAATCTCAGCAATCTAGCAAATCTAGCCAACAGGCTGCCAAAATGACTCCTCAAGCTCAGGGTAGGCCCACCAGAAATAGCACAAAGTCGGCCAAGAGCAAAAAGGTAGAAGAAGAACCCGAGATAAGAAGCTACACGGAACGGCAGCCGCTAGTGACATGGGCGGCGTTAGAACGACTTGGTTGGGCAGCTCAGATTGTGCACGATTTTTACATGAAGAGGTCCAACGAGGAGACAGCGCTTCCTCAAAATATCAGCGCCACGTACAAGCGGCAACATTTCCTCCATCCAGGTGGAACCTTTACCGTCGATTTCTCGGATTTATCCGACCTCTACCGTCATGATGCCCTCGATGTCAGCCTATTAAGATGCTGGACACTGTAAGTGTTCTCAATCACTGTTTAAGTTAAATGAATTGCCTAACTTATTGATACGCTCTTTCAATAACATTACTTTTATGTGTAGACATATGATTCAAGAGGCTAGGGTAGAAAATCCTAATATCGAATTCCTCGATCCACAAGTGGTCATATGCACAATGGTCAAATTCCAGCCGAAGGAGGTCGAGGAATACATTTCGGACGTCATGCTCCTTCTCTGTACTAAGCACGTCATTCTTCTACTGTACAACTATGGATTCCACTAGATGCTTGTCTGCCTCGAGCCACAACATCTACATGCCACATACTTCGACTCCAGGGACTACCCACTAGAGAAGTACGCAGATTTCACGACGGTGCTCAACAGGGCGTTCAAGAAGTATGTTGCCAAGGGGGGGTTGTGAAAACAACACAAACCGAACCGACCCATCGATTTCATTTCCTGGTAATAATTCCTCCCTCGCCCAAGAATAATCACCTCGCACTTTCTAATATGTATTCGGTAAAACTAAATTACCCTGCACGTAACCATGATTTCTATAGTGCCACAAGCAGCCGCCGGGCAACAATCTCTGTGGATACTATGTCGTGACATATATGATGCAGATCGTTCGCTCTAGTCCGGTAGATGTGGAGGTTAGTGTCATTACACTATATGTAGTTCCATTTTTCATCGTTCGGACGTTGTGCCTAACCTAGCGATTTAATTTCCTTCTGCAGAGTTTTAAGTTCCCTACAAATGAGCTCGACACTGAGGGCATCCGGTTTGTTCAAAAACAGTTAATAGCTTTCATACTTAGAGTGTTGTTGAAGGAAACCGGAAAATTCCATTGTCCTCAAAATGTTGCTCCTCAATGACTTGAGAGTTTTTTTCCCTAACAATGCATGTGAATGACTTTGTGGTTGAGAATGACGTTTCATGTTTGCTTCTGAATGCTATGTCTAAGATCAATGAGTACATTGTGTGTTTGTGTATGCTATGCCTGTGATTGATCACTTTGTTTCTAGCATTTTCACTACCGCGGCAGGACCGCGGCCGCACCGGGCATCGTTACCCTGCCGCACGGCTGCTGCGACAGCAGAAACGGTAGTTTTCGCTGCCGCGGCAGCAGGCGGCAGCAACGTCGCCTTGCCGCACGGCTGCCGTGGCAGCAGGCGGCAGCACGCTGCTACCGCGGCAGCAGAAACGGTTGTTTCCGCTGCCGCGGCAGCATTGTTTTCCTGCCACAGCAGTAGTACAGACGGTTCCAGGGGTAGAACCGTCTGTACAAATACTTTGTTCAGACGGTTCTAGGAATGGAACCATATGTACAAATGCTTTTGAGGTACTGTTCAATGCATTTGGGCAGACGGTTTTGTGGATGGAACCGTCTGTACAAATGCTTTGGAGGTACTGTACCAGAGAATATCACAGACGGTTCGTGTGTGGATCCGTCTGTACTAATTATTTGTACAGATGGTTCAATAACCGTCTGTACAAACCTGATTTGTACTGACTGTTTCGTACAGACGGTTCGAAAAACCATCCCGTCCGGTGTTTCCGAACCGTCTGTACAAATCGATTCTGTAGTAGTGGGTTAGCTTTGTCAATTGTCATACTTGGCTGATGAAGTAAAATAAGAAACCGAGCGCTGGGAACTCACCAGTCGCATCCCTGTACCTCTCCCTGCATGCACACATCAAATTAACTCAAAGATAATCTTATCTTCAAGCTCTAACCTCCCCTTCTCTTTTTTATACCCCTGGACGGCCTCACTCAAACACGCCATCTAAACTACCCACCCTCACAAATTCATCTCCCTTGACAGGAGGTGCTTCCAGTGCTTGAGCACTTCTCACATTCATGCCAACTGTCAGGATCTAATCCGGTGCAGAAGGTGCGGCAAGTTTGGACATGATTCATTTGTTTGCCGCTTTCCTTTCTCCTCTTATTATCCTTTCCGTTCCCTCACAGGCATGTCTTCTGGGGACGTGGTCAACCCTGTGCCGGAGCATGCCCGTGTGACTGATGCCACCATGGAGGACGGCAAGATCCCAAACCACTCGGTCAGTTATAAAGTATCAACAGAACGTCCACATCCATTCTCATTTCATCTCTTTGCCCCAACCCACCCATCGCCTCTATCTAGATCTCCAACAACATGTTTCCCATGCTGGAGCTGCCCCTAGAGGCGGTTGAAGTGCAGGAGTACACTACACGAAGAGGCACTCGAGGCCGAGTGCGTGCCTCAGGAGGTAGCGGTGTCTCAAGCTCCATCAGCCCCTGTGCCACCCATTGCAAAGGAAACTCCCCAAAGAGTGCAGGTGCCCATGCCAGCGACACCCTTCTTCATCTAGGCACTTTTGGCCGAAGGAGTCAACTTCAACCAGCCAAATAACATCAACGACCTCTTCCCCAATAGGCCGGATGTCCTCGACGTTTACCTTTAGCCAGTTGAGGTAGAGCACCTCAACAACGTTGGTTTTGCTTTCATATCACCTTTTGCTCCAAACCATACCCCAATAATCCATCAAGCCATATTTTCCATTCACCCAGAGTCCTTTTTCTGCCATGTTTCGTCCTCCGAAGGTTCAGCCCTAGTTGTCTTCTGTAGCCCAGCTTTCCACAATGACGCGGTGCATGCTGGCAGTATTCGCTAGCATTGGGAGGGAGAGGATTACACCATTCATATTCTCCCACATGAGATCACTGAGAATAGGTTCCTATATGGTCCGGGCTTTCTAGCCTCCATTAGTGTATTTGGTTTTCCTCTTGAACACTGGTCTACACAGCAAATCAATGAGGCCATTAGTCCGTTTGGAATTATAGCTGCTCTTGATCCCGTTTGCCTTTCTGGGGTGATTTCTCAGTTATTTCTCTCATTGCACATGCACATGTCGAGAGCATCGACAAAATTTCTCACATGCTAGCTATCAAAACTAGAGGCATTAGTGCCATTGCTCACATAGTCATCAATGGCTTCATTGATCTGCCATGCCCATCGACCAATACACCGTCCCCTCCCCTCTCACCAGCCACACCACCTTTCAGTCCAAATCAATCTTCTAACTTAGCTTCCACTAACTCGTTGCCTAAACACACCTTCCCAAACCCAAATAACTCCCCAGTTACCACTCTACTAGGCCCGTGCGAAGCACCTCTCATGGATACTCCCGCTCAGGTGCTACTCACGACTCCCGATTTCCTACGTCTGTCGCCGCTCTAGGGGCCCCCTACCATGGTGGGGCCAACTGCTACTCCTCCTAGTATGCTTTCTACACCGCCTATCATCCCTTTGGCGGAGCCTGATGTGGAGATGCCATCACCGCTGGTGCTGGCACTGACGGTCCGCGAGCGTGATATGGCTGCCCTCATCCAGCCGACGGGGCAACTCGTAGTGCTCGAGGACATTCCTCCTCCACCCATGCCACTTCATGTGCCACATGTGGGGACACTATCGGCCCTTGATGAGCCTAGGCGCATCAAGCGCCTCCAGGATCGTCATCACAGCCTCTACGTCAATGTTGTTGATAAAGCTCTCTAGAAAAAGGCTCAGGTGCTCGAGATTGAGGCACCCACATGCACTCCTTCGGCTAAGAGGGCCAAAGGCAAGGGTTAGACTTCAGGGGCAAGGACATGCCCCAACAGCGCTTCCAGCCTCCATGATCCTTGACTTTTCCAGGAATTGTTGCCTCCCGCCAGAGAGCATGGACGCACTCAAGGCTATTGTGGGGTCCTTTAATGAGTAGAGGTCCAGATCTTCATCAGTTCTCCCAGGCTTCTTTTGCTTGCACTTGTCCAGCCCATTTATGTATGTCGATTTCTGTCATGATGCTTAGATGTGCCATTGTTAGGTCGCTTTTGGGTTTATCGTTGCATTGAGCCAGTGGTTATTATATCCTTCATTGTCTTAGGTTCGCTGTGTATCGTCCTATGCCAAAATGTTTGAGTGGCAGTGTTGTATCTCTTTATGATGAACACTTTAAGTTTAAAATATGTTGCTAGAAGTTAGAGGATTGGGAGACCCTGTCAAATGTGATCTGGTTCACAACTCTCTCTCTCTCTCTCTCTCTCTCTCTCTCTCTCTCTCTCTCTCTTCTGATTTCTATGACACCATCCTCCTCTAGGAAACAAAATTAACCTCTCCATCGCCCTTCAAGCTAGCCTCTTTTCTACTGCCACACCTCTCTCAATTGTTACATCTTGACGCTATTGGTTCTGCAGGCGGCATTCTTCTTGCATGGAACCCTAGATGTTTCTCTCTTTCCACCTCCATTCTCAAATTACACTCCATCTCTGCCTCTCTCTCCTCAGCTTCTGAAAACTCAGAAATATTACTAATGTCTATGGGCCAACCAACCATCCAACTAGGATTTCCTTTTGCCAAGACCTAGAAGATCTTTCCTCTTCTATTACCGGCCTTGGGTTATTGTAGGTGACTTTAACTTTTTCCAGAATCCAATGGATATAAGTACAGGCAGAGCATGATCTGCTCTGGAATCTTTAGATGCAGGACCTTCCTCTTTTAGACAAAATTTTCACATAGTCAAGTATGCAAGACTCCCTCATTCTTGCAGGTATTGATCGTGTTCTTTTTAATGCAGAATGGGACTCGATTTTCCCTAACTCCTCCCTTTCTTCACTGCCTTGTATCACCTTAGATCACTTCCCTCTCAAAAAGTGGACTTTGGCAGCAAAATCCCAAAACCTAGTATTTTTCGCTATGAAAACAACTGGAAGTTTAGACCGGGCTTTAGAAATCTGATCCAGGCCATTTGGGCAGAAGCCAGTTAACACAGAAAATGCGGTAGCTACTTTGGTAGCAAAGCTTAAGAAACTTCGGGCCACCATTTGCGCTTGGAAAAAAACTCAAAACAACGTAGGCCCAACTCGACTCCTCTAAATTGACCCTTAATTCTCTAGACTGGCTTGAAGAGAGATGGTCTCTGACCGAATTGTTACTACTTCTTAGGAAGCTTCTAAAATTCATGTCATTAGCCTTGTTCACTCCATTGCTATCATTGCAGGGCAAAGGGCCAAAGCAACGTGGTATCTCCTGGGAGATGAAGACACCAAATATTTTCACTCATGCACATCTGCAAGGTTCCGATCAAATCAGATTGAAACAGTCGAAGTGGATGGTACTCGGATCTTCTCCCATAAAGAAAAGCTACGGCCTTTCTTACTTACTTCAAGTACCTCTTGGGCCTTAACCTGGATATTGCGAACAATAAAGATAATATAGCCGTTTACCAGGACACTTTAAACCTTGATGATCTTATTGCACCCTTCTCTAAACCTGAAATCCTCTCAGCCCTCAAAGTTATCCTGAGAGATAAAAGCCCAAGACCTGATGATTTTGGCTCAACCTTCTTCCTAGATTTTTGGCCCAAGGTAAAAGGAGACACCTGAAATCTTTTCTAGAAATTCTTCTCTAACCAAGCCCAATTAGAACGCTGCAATCGTTCCTACATGGTACTTCACAAGAAAAAAGAAAACACTTTCTCTCCTGACTCTTTCAGGCCAATTTTGCTACGAAACTACCTCAAGAAGCTTATCACTAAAGTCCTGGCCATTCGTTTGTAGGAGGAGATAAAGCACTTAGTCAACTCAAACCAATCTGATTTTATCAAAAATAGGTGCACCGCAGACAACTTTATGTACGCTTCAAACATAACCCAATGTTGCCGCTCTTGTAAAAAGAAAGCAATAATTCTTAAGCTTGACTTCCATAAAGCCTTTGACACTATCTTTTGGGATTGTCTCTTCAATATCATGCATATTCATGGCTTCACTTCTAGACAGATCCAATGGATTGACTCCATCCTTCGATCAGCTAAAACAGCGATGCTTCTTAATGGTATCCTAGGCAACTGGATCCCAATTAAACAAGGGGTACGTCAGGAAGACCCGATCTCTCCCCTCCTCTTCATTATCATTGCAGATTTGATCCAACAGTTAATCCAATCCTTCTCTCAAAATGGTGCTCTCAAACACCCTATACTTGAAAAAGACACTTGCCCTATACTGCAATATGAAGATGATAACTTGATTATCATCAAAAGATGTCCAGATCAAGCTAGACTCCTCAAAGAAATCCTTGATGCTTTCTCTTGTTCCACTAGACTCTACATAAACTTCTCCAAAACTACTTTTGTCCCTATCAATCTACTTCAAAATGAGACCACCCTCATTACAGATATCCTAGGATGCCCCGCTGCCTCTTTTCCTCAAACCTATCTTAGTATTCCTTTATCCGACGCAAAATTTCCAAGAAATGCTTTATAGTCCCTTCTTGCTTTTATCAACAACAAACTAAATGCTTTCTCAATGAACTTCCTGTCCCAAGGTAGACGCTTGCTCATCAAGTCTGTTCTCGCTACTATCACTGTTCATTTGATCTCCTGTCTTAAACACCCAAAATAGCTAATCTAAGAAATCAAAAAAAATATGTAGAGCCTT
Source organism: Stipa capillata (assembly GCA_019208055.1). Lineage (NCBI taxonomy): Eukaryota > Viridiplantae > Streptophyta > Magnoliopsida > Poales > Poaceae > Stipa > Stipa capillata. Next base: position 43,036 of record JAGXJF010004774.1, on the reverse strand, counting down.
CTTCTGGAAAGGTAAAAACAAAGTCTCAGGCACTGACTATATGATTTCTTGGAAGCAAGCTTGCCATCCTAAAAGCAAGGGAAGATTAGGTATCAAGGATATCGAGACACAAAACAATTTCCTCATCATCAAGTTTGTTTATAAATTGCTCACTGATCCCCAAAACCCCTATATCAATTCAGATATGTTCCAGAAAAGCTATCCCTCACCCCCCAATTCTCCTAAAAATAAATAGAAACCAAGCGCAGCTCAGTTGATATTGGCAGATGGCGTCCTCAGATGCCCGTCCACCGGGGCTTGAATCCTAGTGTTCAGCATGAGTGAGTGCCTGGTTTACACTTGAATTTCTGAGCTAGCCATTGCTTTAAACATTTTTTTCAGTGAGTAAGGGCCTCTTTGATTCAAAAGAATTTTATAGGAATTTTGGAGTATTTTATTTCTTTTGAATTTTTTTTCTATAGAGCTTGTTTGATTTCTAAGATTACAAGCCATAGAAATTGTTACTATGGACTACTTTGCATGTAGATTCAAAGAAAAAATTTCATTAAGAATCTCTTGAAAATGCACCAAGCCCCTAAGAAAATTCATATGTTTTTCCTGCAGTGCAACCAAACAATTTCTAATACTTATTCGTGTTTTCTCATTTTTTATAGGATACAACATATCATAACACTTAATTATTATATTTTTTTTATTATTATGTTTTGAGAATCCTGCAAATCAAAGGGACTCTAAACTAACTCCTAGGAAAAGAAACAGATTTGGGTTTAGGAAAATGATGACGAAGAAGTGTATTACTACCGTATTGAAGAGATGGACAACGGTCATCATCTTCAAGAAAACCATGTTAGTAGATTTGAGCTTTCCCCCGTAAAGGTGAACTGGTTGGTAGACGGCCATTGCATATTGTTTTATTTTCCTTTTCAAGAGAAATGTGACCGATTTTATTAACTCGAGATAATTAAAATCTTCTCTAAGGATTACTCTCTACGAAGATGTACACAACCAATATTCAAATTAGATGTAAAATAGGAGTATCGGACGGTACCAAAAACCAAACGTGGTGATCAGAATTGAAAGAAAGAACATTTCTAGCCAAATAGTGGGATTCATTGTATTGAAATATCTTTGTTTCACGCACTTTTCCACATAGACAACCTCATCGAAAGACTTGCGTGGTTCTTCGATCTCGCGGAGTACAGTACTGTAGTACAGCGGCTATCTTCCTTGAATACTGTAGCACTTCTGTTTTTGTTTTCTTTCTAAACTTGATTTTCTTTTTGAGTGTATTCTAAACTTGATGTGCTCTGCTGGCGCTTCTGCTGTGTGTCACTGCGAGCCCTTCCTGGTCCGAATCTTAACAAGAGAGAGGCCCAAATTATGGGCTATTTGTATTAGTCCAGTTCGGCTCAACAAAGTGGCGACCCAGCAACCGGCCCATGGGGCGACCTGGCTGGCCTGACGTCATGGTGAACGGTCGCTCACGTCACGTGCCGGTGCATCCGGTGCCCGGGTCACAGTGTCACACTGCTCTAGTGCTCTAGCGGGTGTCGCTGTTTTTTTTCTTTTTGTAAGAACAGAAGGTTTTATTTCGTTAGAAATGGAGTACAGGGAGCGACGATAAGGAGGACCCGCCTACGAAACTGATACTGTACCAATGCACCATGGGAGATGTTGGCTATGGCTACGAGTTCATGACCAAGATTTCAGCGCTCTGCAGTTTGCATGCTAAACAAATCTGAGTCATCTAAGCACGAGCTTAACAAACTGAATCATTTCGGTTTCCGGTTTCAACGTTTGCGGCTTGCTTTCGGGTTCCATGCTTCACACATCGTCGCAGATTAAAAGGGGCGCGCGATTGGCCTTTTGCGTGGTGGTGCGGCCACCACGCGCGGGGCGGCACGCCTGTGATCAATGGCTGCCGCCACGCGTAACTCCTAGTGGAGACCCAACCTTCCAACGACGGCATCCACGACAGCTATTAACATCGCAGCATAGCAACCAGAAAGGAAGGCAGTCTCAGCCGTAACCTCCTCACTAATGAGACGGCTCATCCTCACCAACCGCTCGCAACAAGCATGTCCTGCTAGCCTCTCACAGAGACCCATCGGTGGCACTAACACACTCTATCTGCGCCGTCTGATAGTCGATCGACGGCCCAGATCAGTAGCCGTGTTGCTCCACTTAGAACCGGCCCTTTGCATAGCGCGCACGCGACATTCTGTGGGCCAGCTCCAGCACTCTGGATCCTTTGATGACATGGGGGCCCATATATAGCTGTTGTGCTCTGCTCTTCGGGAGTCTCCTTTTCTTTTTCCCAAGGAAAATCCTCACTCTCTTCTAATCTTCTTCCCCCTCTGTTTCACGCACACATTTGTGAAGGAGAAAAGGGAGATTAGCTAGGCAGCAGCGCCTGCTGAGGCAGAGGCGAAGAAGATGACGACGACGACGCCGCCTTTCAAGGTTCCCGAGGTGGCGCTGAGGTTGTGCGTGATTCCCCTAGCCGTAGCCTCCCTCTGGGAGATGGCCACCAACAAGCAAGCTGATGACACCTACGGGGAGATCAACTTCTCCAACCTCAGCGGCTTCAAGTAAGCTGTTCTTTCCTCTTAGCTACTTGGGTTCTGCTTAATTTCTCTATTTCATTTAATTGCTTAGCCATGGCTCTGGATAGACTCTGAACATGAGTGTAGAGTGAACTAGCACCAAGATCAGTTGTCATCAAATGGATTAGGTACTTGATTACCTAGACTTAATTCCACCCCCGCCCCCATGCTATTTTCTTAATTCGTTAGCTAATATACTCGTTTGAGTTTGGATGGGCTTGTTTCGAATAAACTCATCGAGCTTGTTCGTCGAGTTATTGATTGATTGCTGCACTAAAAAAGATCTCCTTTTTTTTCTTCAGGTATTTGGTTTTCATCAATGCCATCACAGCTGCCTATTCGGTGGTCTCCATCTTGCTGTCATCCTTCAAGTCCCTCGCTCGCTACGATTGGCTGATTTTCCTCCTGGACCAGGTCTGTCTCATCCAGCCTATCACCTTGTTTCTCTTTTCCCCTTTTAGATTCATCCACGCTCTGTAAATACTACAGTGCTAATTAGTGGAGCTAATAATTAGTAGTTGGTGAATGAAGGCAATTGTTCATCAATAAACTAGATAGTAGATACTCCACTAGTCCTAGAGCACGCTGTTAATTAGCTAGCTAACGCTTGTTGGCCTGGATCGCCGGTGCAGGGCGTGGCGTACCTGCTGGTGACGTCGTGCTCGGCGGCGGCGGAGGTGGTGTACCTGGCGCGGGAGGGCGACCGGGAGGTGTCGTGGGGCGAGGTGTGCTCCTACTTCGGCCGGTTCTGCGACAGGGCCACCTTGTCCGTGGCGCTGCAGGCCGCCGCGCTGCTCTGCTTCGTCGCGCTCTCCCTCGTCTCTGCCTTCAGGGTGTTCAGCAAGTGCGACGCCCCCGCCGCCGCCGGTGATCGCTCCTCCGACTCCAAGCAAGCAGAGGAGCAAGGGAAGTAGATGACGAGTAGCATGCCGCTCTTAGATGCTTGGACTAGCGTTGCTTACTGATGGCGACGTATTATCTCTCCTTTTCTTATGTGTGCTGATTATGGAACGGAAATGGTGTGAATCTATACATTTTCTTCTCCCTCTCATATAAGATCATCTCAAAATTTTGGCAAAACCTATATGCCTATGTCGAAACTTCAATAGATGTCCTTCTCATCCACCGACACCAAATTCATAAATTCAAATTTACTCAAGGTGCTATTTCCCATAAATAACTCTGAATTCTACCCGAGCTAAATCTCAACCAAGAGTTGACTCAAAGCTGAGGACGTGGCATAGAACGCAACAATAATAATTCGACATATTCAGTAATCTAATTTATTTATCTATAGCAACGCATGAGTATTTAGCTAGTAAACTTAGAAGATTGGAATGTGTGTCGTTTTTGGTGTTTGGCATGCGGAGGTTCAAGCCTTTGAAACGAACGAGACTGTGACCAGACAGCTGGCCTTCAGGATCTGGTCATGTGCAGAAGTAACATGCATTGTCCAACTCACGACACGGCTATCACACCAAACCAGTGATGCAAGAAAGGAAGAATTGTGCTCTCACGACGAAAACAACACACAGTTCGGCAACATCTTGACAGAATCTGAATAGGCCCAAGAGATCCAAAGCGAGATATGACTGTTTGGGTACCAACCTGCTGAGTAATTAAGTTGTTAGAGATTAGGATTGTAGATATATACTTGTATAGTTGTATGCCACGTTTGTGATCCTACCGGATGCGATCTGGTGGTTGTAATCGCACCGGACTCTGTAATCTCCCCGGCCCTGCACGATTCGTTGCATGGCTATTATTACGCAACCTTACCGGATGCGATCTGGTGGTTGTAATCGCACCGGACTCTGTAATCTCCTCGGCCCTGCACGATTCGTTGCATGGCTATTATTACGCAACCTTGTGTCCGCTAACCACTAGCGTTTCAGTCTTCATTACGTTCTAGGCCCAATCACAGAGCAACATAGGCTTATAAGAGATCTTGAACCATCTCCCCCTAAAAGACTAGCCTAATATGAGGGGTTACAGTCACCCTTATAAGTTGTGTTCAGCTTATATCCACAACCGATGTGAGACTAAACCCAACAAATCTTCCCCTCACACATCGATCATACCTGAGCCCGCTAACACTAGCGTTCCAGCTCGCCAACCATGACTGCCAATCGTGAGCTTTTCGAGATTCGTATTCAGACACCTAGACTCTGATACCACTTGTTACACAATCTTGGACCCGCTAACCACCAGCGTTCCAGCCCTCATTACGTCCCAGGCTCAACCACAAAGCAACACAAACTTATAAGAGGTCTTGGATCCTCTCTCCCTAGAAGACTAGCCTGATAGGAGGAATTACCGTCACCCTTATAAATTGTGTTCAGTCTAAATCAATATGAGACTAAACCCAAGAGCTATATAAACACCTCGACCGGCATCACATTGATGCGCGGAACCTAAACCTTAGAGTATGTACAATGTTGGTCAACATTGGGTGCTAAGAGGGTGCTAAGGATTCTTAGCACCAACTTTAGTTGGTTCTAAACATTTGCGAAGGGAGGTGCTAAGAAAAAATTGCTAGCACCTAGTTCTAGTACTAGAACCAAGTTCTAAGAGAGAGTTGACTATATGTGGGGCCCAAGCTAGAGCAAATTGTGAAAGAGAAATAGATGAGAAAGAATATAATATGCTGACATGTGGGTCCAAAGTAGGTGCTAAGAAAAAGTTTCTAACACCACCACATTGGAGTAAATTTACTTTTCTTAGAACCAAGTGCTAGCAATTTTCTTAGCAAGTTTCTAGCACCACCACATTGTACGTGCCCTTATGGCCTGATAATTCACATAAGCCACCGAACTCATCGAAACATGATGAAATTTTCTATCACAAACTAGCCATGAATCTTAAGTACATCGCTACTGCAAATCACAACAACTACTGAAACAAAAGTGCATGCACCTCTCACTCAAAATCTCCACAAAACATGCATGGGCAGCCGGTCCATCAGAAGTAAGTTTTCTTCTCCCCTGCCTTACCCAACTACTACTAAAAACATACATATTACGATGGCAATGGCGGTTCTCGTGGTCTCCGGCCTCACCACTTGTAGCGGCGGAAGATGGCCTCGGCGTGCGCGTTCTTGTAGGCGCTGCAGCCGACGAGGTAGAGGAAGACGAGTGCGACGGTGGTGACGACGAGCGCGATGTTGGCCTTGTGCCACTGGTTCCGCAGCGTGGCGAGGAGGCCCGCGCGGCAGGACTCGCACTCGTAGCACAGCTGCGCCGGGTCGTTGCTCCACAGGCCGCAGTCCGGGTCCGATGCCGGGCGCGCCGGGTTCGTCCACACCGTCGGGCTCACGTAGCCGTACCCGCACACCGACGGCGGCTTGCAGCAGCCGGACTGCATCGCCATGCACCAAGCACAACACAGAAAGCTTCGTCATGTGCCGGTGTCAGGCGGACCAGAGATTCAGAGTACATTTACAGTTGAGCTAACTGAAGTTAAATTATCACCAGCTCAGTTAAACCAAGAAAAATTTACAGTAATATACAGGTGGATCTGAAGCATTTTGCTTCTTTTATTTATCGCATCAGGCTTGGAAGATCGCGCCAAATAGATATTCCTAGAGATGCATGAACATCTGAGACTGAGAGAGACCAGCTATGCTCCGGAGTACGCGGCTGCATGCAGAGACAGACAAACTCTCTGGCTCTGCAGATGAGGACACCGAGATGATTGTACTAACACACGGCCAAAATCCAATTCAAAAACCAAACTCCCATGTGCCCTGAACCCCAGAACTAGGTGATATCAATAGTTAACACGTAATTCTAGAATTAACGAGGGTAATCACACGCCCCCACGCACCGGCCCATGCGATCCTTGTCTCAACAGCACCTGTTCCTCTACGACGCTTGTACACGTATCAAATGAAACTTCACTAGTACTATACTCCTGCGGTTTCCGAACGCGAGAATTTCACATGAACTTTGCAGTATGAGATCGTGCAATCCCTGCACAATTTCTAAAAATTTCCGGGTTAGACCTTCTCTTGGGGATAACTTAGAGTATCCAACCTACCAATCGTCCATTACGCAATTATATTCCCAGTCTATATCAGTGTCAGATATGTTCCAGAAAAGCTTAATTACATGGACCTACACATGGATTCCCCCTCTAGACCATTTGGCATTTTCGCAATGGAAAGCTAGATGGCCCACATTACAGTGACAGTGAACAATGCTTATAGTGCAGTCATGCTTTCCTACGTGCCCTGTCTGAAAGTTGTCATCTGATCCACCTCCTCCTCAACTAGTAGCATCTCGGAGACCAAGATAGCCTGATGCCCTGATCCTTCTAAAGCACATTTCCACATCTTGTTTCAGCTACAAGTGTCACTACCAATGTGTTTGCTCAGAGTGGCAAATGGACAGTCACTCTACATCACGGGAATCACAAGGATTTCATCGGAAACAGTACGACTACGACATGATTTTTGTCGAATCCCATGTTCGAATTAAAGGGTTCTGTATGGCAAATCTATGGCTAGACGATTATATAATCTAAGAAAACTTGAATCATTTATTCACGTAATGAGCGGATAATACCTGGAGCGGCGTGAGGTGGGACTGGTAGAACTGGTCGGCGGTGACGAAGCTGGCCTGGCGGGCGAGCTTCTTGCAGGTGTCGGAGACGGCGAGGCAGGACTTGATCCCCTCCCACCGGCCGGGGTCGTCGGAGACGTACCCGCGCAGCCACATGGAGAACCCGTCGAGGCGATACTCGTCGTAGGCGCGGCCGAGCACCGGGTAGGCGCCGGAGCCGCGGGTGACCGCGAAGGCGAAGACAAGGAGCGCGATGAGGAGGGCGATGAGCGCCGCCATGGCGAAGAGGTAGAAGGCGAGGAGGCGGCGGCGGTTCCAGTAGGCGCCGACGAATCCCGCCAGGGCCGCCAGGAGGATGAGCCCGCCGAGGATGGCCACGGGCCACCGCGCCAGGCGCGCGCACTCCTCCCCCTGCGCCGACGCGAACCAGATCCCCGACGCGATGACGGGAACGGCGCAGATGAGGGCCATCAGGGTCACGCAGGCCGTGATGTTGTTGCTCACCGCCATGGCCTCGAGCTGTGAGCTGCTGCTGCTCTCTCTGACTGTGACTGCGGTGCTGTGTGTTTTTGACGCGGCGCGGGGGTGGCTTTCCGTGGTTGGGGGGGCGGGGGGGGGGTATAAAAGGGCTTTGCGGATTAGCGGAAAGGTGGCGGGGGGTTAGGGGGCTGACACGCGGGCCCGGGGAACGTGTGACCCCAGGTGGGCCCCACCGCCGACGTTGCGACTGCCAAGCGTGTGTGGGAGACTGGGATTCGATGGACGATGTGGTTTTGCTTCGTGCATGCCACACGTACGACCAAAAGACACCACGTTAAGCATTCGGTTTTAGCTCGAAGCGCCGACAAGGATGGCGTATATGCTAGTATAATGAACTCCAGGATGGCTTTACATCCTGATCGCCTGCCCGTCGAGCTCCGGCGAAGCCACGTGCTTGTCAATCTGAAGAACGTGCCTTCAGAAAAGAAAATAAAAATCTAAAGAACGAAAACGACACAAGATAGTCCTAGTTGCTGTGACTAAACAGAGTCACTTTCGATTTTATAGAGGTTTTTCTAAAACTGAGCCTTCGTTATCTAGAATTGGGTGGAAGCCCCACATCATGCATGCCTGCATCCTTATTGCGGTCGTTTTCACAAAAATGGTTTCTAGGGCATCTTACTGCATAACTAAAAAATATTTTAAAATAAATTTTTACTTTTATAATAATGTCAATTGGTAGCGGTGATTTATTCATCTTAAGAGCAGACCACCATTTGGACCATAGAAATGGTTAAGATGAGAATGGATATAAATGATCTAATATAACATATGATAGTATAATTTTTTTAAATATAATTTTTTTAATCTATAGCAACATATGATATTGTGCTAGTCCTGGAGAAGATGAAACAGATTTTCTCTTTTTATTTTGCGGGAAAACAAAGAGAAAGATGGGCCAAACCCTCCCCACCTCGCGGCCCGCTTAACGCCGGCCCGGATCACTAGCACACTTTGACCGGCTTCTCTGGCTTCGCGTCCAGCTCGTCCGGTCGAGCGCTGCGTCGCGTGCGCCGGCGGGCGTGGGTCCGTGCGACGAAGCCTCCTCCTCCCTCTCCAGATTCCCAACCGGCTTGCCTGCTCCGGCGAGGCAAGCATGGCGTCCGCTCGACGGGTCCCCGGGGGCACCTCGCGCTCCCCTCCCCTCCTCCTCCTCCTCCCGACGCTGCCGCTGCTCGTGCTCCTCGCCTTCTCCTCCGCCGCGGCGGCGGCGGTGCCCGCGTCGCCCACCGCGGTGCACAACAACAACTGGGCCGTGCTCGTCTGCACCTCCCGCTTCTGGTGAGCCCCTCTCTCTCCTATCCTGCCGGCGCCACACCCCTGACCTCGCCGCGCGCCGCTGCTTACTTGCCTCTTCGTCGGCATTCGCTCGGCATCCATATGCTGTGGATCAATACGACCGACTATATGTGGGTTCAGGCTCACTGTGTCCAATGAACTAGTGAGTGGTTTAGAGAAGCAAAGGTTTTGTTCTAAGTGCTCATTAGTGCGCGCGGTTCGTAAAAGGGTCTCGAACCAATTGGAGTGGATTGTAGCCTATGAACTTGTGTGTGTATTAGCGAGTTTGTGGTTTGTAGATCCCTGTCTGCTAACTGGTTTATAGATGTTGGCGTATGGAGCGGTTTAATTTTGACTTGGTGTCTTGGATCCATTTAGTAGTGCCACATAGTTTAATTTTGTCGTTATGGCTTGAGATCTTAGTGGGTGTAAATTGTGTAGAACCCATCCTTTCTACCTCGGGGGCGTGAGCATAATAATGGTGGCTTAAAATGTTTTAACCATAATGATGTAAGTCCAGCGAGTGCAAGTTCCTTTAGAGAAGCATTTTGGTGTGAACGTATGCACATTTGTTAAGTTGTGTTAATGACAGCTCCTTTTGAAAGAGTTTGCCGTTTGAGATGCATGTTTATCCCTGTAGCTCATGCTTTTATATTGGTTCCCTTCTACCTGTATTTCACTAGGTGGCTGATGCTTTTATAGTATCTGTAGTGGTAGGTGTTGGGTTCTTGGGCCTATCCGTGTGGTCACTTAATTCTGATTTCTTATTGTTAATGTTCTGCAGGTTTAATTATCGACATATGGCCAATACTCTGTCTTTGTACAGGTAGCATTCAAAGTAGTATTCATGTGCAATTGTTAATCCTTATCCTGTCTAGAGCTTATCCTTACTAGCAGATACACCGTTTGTTTTTTCCAGGACTGTTAAGAGATTAGGAATACCTGACGAGCGGATAATACTTATGTTGGCAGATGATATGGCTTGTAATCCTAGGAACAATTATCCTGCCCAAGTGTTCAACAATGAGAACCACCAGCTTAATCTTTACGGTGACAATGTTGAGGTGAATCTCTTTACTCTGAAAATATTACTGCTGAATCATAGCATCGTAGTTCATACTCCCTCTGTTTTGCAATATTTTTCCAAGACCGTCATGTGCACAGACCAAGGAGGCAGCAAATCTAGAAACAGTTTATGACATTCATACCCATATAAATGACATACTATGATTACTCAACCTCTTTTACAGCATTAAACTAGAGGAAGAGAGTCAAAGTATTGCAATAGCTAAAATCTTGATTTTCTCAATTGGCAAATATTGTGAAACGTCACCTCCAAGAAAATGGACAAATATTGCCAATTGAGGGAGTAATACTTAAGGCACACTACATGCACAGTGCAGTATCGTCATTTTGGTGATTTAGTGAATGTGAGAGCTGGCAACGCTTCAAGATGTCTACTCAAATGTACATAAGTGCTATATCTGTTATACTGGGATGTTATTCTTTCGGTTTTCTAATGACAGGTTGATTATCGAGGTTACGAGGTAACAGTTGAGAACTTCTTGAGGGTTTTAACTGGAAGACATGAGAGCGCTGTGCCAAGATCGAAACGTCTTTTAAGTGATGAAGGAAGCCATATTCTTTTGTACATGACTGGACATGGTGGGGATGAATTTTTGAAGTTCCAAGATTCTGAAGAACTTCAGAGCCATGATCTAGCAGATGCAGTAAAGCAAATGAAGGAGAAGCATAGGTGGGGAATTGTACAACTGTTGCTTTGAATTGTCATCCCACCCTCGCAACCCCACTCCATTTTTGATACAGGAAAATCTAATAGATAAAAAGCAAGGAATTGTTTCATTACCAACATTCAGATGTTGCCTTGTGCCCCTTCATTTCGCGGGTCATTGATTCTGACCTTTCCTCCTTGGTCTGCCTTTCAGATTTAAAGAGTTGTTGATCATGGTAGATACCTGCCAAGCTGCTACTCTCTTTTCTCAGGTTTGTTTCACTGTTCTAGTTGCTAGAAGTCTGTCTTGAGTCTTGACATATACTGAATTAGTGATATGCATATTATCCATGCCGTCTTGTAACTGATCAATGTTTCTTTTGTACAGTTAACAAACGGTCATATTTTGGCATGTTTTTGTTTCAAGTGCACATGTTATACAGTTATAGTATACTAGTACATCTATGAATTTTTTAACATTACTTAAAATGCTCAAAATGCATTTTGAAAATGGGGTGCGGACTCAACTAATTGCAGATTTGACTTTCCGGATTTATTCTCCCTATCATTGTAAGCTTATGTAACAGTAGCTGTATCTGTACAATATTTTTTATGCTAAAAATATAGCTCTTTGACATATAGGAAAGCCAAAGGCTGCCCACGTCTTTTGTGCTAAGTGGCTGGATAACCACTTTGTTTTCAAACAATGATATTAATAATATTTCACATCATTATAGAATCAAACGAGGTGGTTTAATCAATCTAATCTGCCCTTCCATAGCACATTTCGCTATATCTGAAAACTATATCTGCAGCTGTACCTGATATATCTAATATATGCAGCTTCAATCACCTGGCGTTTTGGCTATTGGTAGCAGCATGAAGGGTGAAAACTCTTACTCTCACCATCTTGACTCAGACGTGAGAATATGCCTTCTATTCACAGTTGTTTCAGATAATTTTTGCAAACTTTGTCGTATTACTTTTCATGAAGCTGGTCAATCTGATATATTTCTTCTGGCAGATTGGTGTTTCTGTTGTGGATAGGTTTACCTTCTATACACTTGCTTTCTTTGAGAAACTGAACATGTATAGCAATGCCTCATTGAACAGGTAAATTAGACTTTACATGATCTGCTCTACTATTATGCATATTGGCTGCAATTCATCAATTGTTGACATGCCAAATATAAATCATGTCAATGTTCTGAAAGTATTTTTATTCGCTTCTTTTTTGTTGTGTTATGCCAGTTGATGGTCTTACTGGGTTGTGCAGTTACTCCGAAGAACTTGCTTTATTATTTCTATATTAAGATATAGTTTATGTTCCTTTTCCATTTGATATTCCATGTAATATGGTGCCAGCAGAAGTTCTTCATCATTTAGGTTCTTCTGTATAAGCATGCTTTCTTTGGCACAACACAAAATAATTGAAGTTCTTAGCTTGCATCTGGCATGCTTTTCTCAGATTGCAGTGAATTTGTGATTCCCTGTTGACTATTTTTTCTATGGTCACTTTAGTCTATACCATGGATTCATGAGAGATAAGAGTAGCATTTAACTTATTACAATAAGTAGGACTATAATGGAAATGAGCACTAGAGGATAGAGGATATGCAGCTATTTGATATAATTTGCTACAGACCTGAAAGAAGCCACAACAAACTGACAACACAAGTTATCGTTGCTAAGGATATGCTCAAAACACTGTCCTTTGGGAATCAGTTGTATCTTAAATGCTGTATCTAAACAACATAGAATAACATTCAACTATATTCAATCTTATATTTCTAAAAACAATTTAGCTGGGTAGCTCTCCAGAGCAACATTCAATGTTCATCTTATATTTTGGAGATTGGTGTTTTGTGTTATAACTGTTTTGTTTTTTACATTCCAGTCTTTTCAACTCATACAATCCTTCCATGCTGTTGTCTACTGCATATTATCGAATGGATCTTTATGAGCGTCACTTAAACGAGGTAGTTATAAAGATATGATTTATTTCTAATTCATTGTCCTGTTGTTCAGAAGTAAACCTTGTTCTCCTTCTATTCTGTCTTTGACCAGGTCCCTGTGACAAATTTCTTTGGATCAGTCATGAAGACTATCCACATTGATTCGGCTTATACAGGCTTCTTAGCTGCACATGACGCAGAAATCCTCCTGTCAGTCGGAGATAATATACTTGACCCTGTCATGGTACAGAATGAGGCTAGCCCGAGAAGATTAAACATAGAAGAGATGAAAGTGAGTTTGAGTAAATTTGAGATTTTTTGTTTTTGTTTTGAGAAACTAATGCTTTGCAAATTGCAACATGCAGGAGGCACAATTAAGGTCCCATGGATGGACAGAGGTTCTGCTGGAACAGCTAGAAGGCAAAAATGCTGACATTGTTGTGATGTATGGTCTGGGTACTATGGGTATATTGTTGGCAATTTCAACCTGGTTGTCAGTGTAGGCACTATGAAGGCTGCTGTTAGCACATCATTGTCTTCCAGAGAAAATTGAATCATACTAACCCCGACAGAATGGGATCAAAAAGAAAAAAGAACATGAGATAATTTGGAGGTCAATATGTTGTATATTTTTTCTCATTTAATTCACTAGTATCCATTCAGCTTGAAACGTACTTGTTGTATGTAGTTTCAATATGGTATGTCCTACATTTTAGCAAGGCAGTTCATTATTTAACGTGCTTTTGGGGTGGAACGTTTTACATTTGTGCTGCATCACATATCTCATCAATCAGATTATTTCACAGCTACTTGAGAACTTTTCCTGGGATTTTGATCTACCTGGCTATCCTATTTAGGTCTAGGATAAAAAACCAATAGCCAAAACATCAAAATTTCTGGAGCTTTCTTCGTTCAATCTTAAATATCTAGAACTTGATATTGACTTTTATTAGGACTAGATGCATCGCAATATTTACTCTCCATTCATTACGTGTGCTGTTCATTGCATCTTATAATGACCTTTACCTTGATGTGTATTTAACTATTTATGTGAGCTTTCTGAAAGTGAAACGTATATCCCATATGAAGATATTTTTTGGAATATGTGATCTTTTTGTACATGCTCTATATGTGAGGTGCAGCAATTGCTTTCATTACTGATATAACAGAAAGTTTTTTTTAATACCTGCGTACCAAGCTAATATGCTGGTCATGAGCCTCATGGTCTATGTAAGTTGACCAGCCAATAGAGCTGTGGCAATGCTACTATGGTAAATGAAATGAGCAAATATTCTCTGTCAATTATGGAACATTGCACACCTGCATGTGGTCAGTGGCATCCATAACTTTAGTTGGCCTAATGTAGAGTAATTACTGTCCTTTGTGGAAAGTTTCGTAGAATTCTTATCAGTACAAGCATAAGATTGTATCATATGTCCTGTGAGAGTTTTCAGATGGACGTTAAATTTTATTGATTAAGTTAGATGCTGGACCTTTGTACTATACCTTCCTTCATCAGCACTTTATAGAACCATGTCTCCTTTTATGGGTATAAACATGCCTATTGGTAACTTGGTACGTGCCTATCGTTATAACTCGTGGCTTTATGAGATATATGCTGTAGAACTCTATATGTAACAGAAAATAGACGCTATAAACTCATTTATAAACCATATGGAGATTACGCAAAATTTCCTATGATAAGAGGTGAAATTTTTAGTGCTTCTCAGCAAGCTGAGCTGACAGTTCTTGTGGCTGCATCCTCTGCAAGAGTGGGATCAAGAGAGGGGAAAGGCTCTTAAATATCACTGACAGGTCCTGCCCTCTATATTGAGCTCTTCCAAGAAAAAAAACTCGTTTCCATGTAGCTCTGTCGTCTTCCCTGTTTGTGGTCCTGACGGCACTCTGTGCATTTATTATTATTGACCTTATTCTGGCCCTATTATTTGCTATGACAAAGTTGGGATGGTGGTCCATTTTGGCAGTAGCCGAAGTGTCCATCTCAGACATCAATATTGTCATGCTTTTTTTTTGCACCTACAAGAGTACTGAAGGCAAAGGAAAGATAAGATTCACTGATTTCAGTCACCAGATCTGTTATGCTTGATCTATTCTGATTACAGAGCAGTCTGAGTTCAGGACATTTGATACTTATTGTACAATAACGATACAGTGGATGGTTTAGATGTGCAGTTTTGGAGTTATTGTTGTATAATACTTTCTATAGATCAGATCAGATCAGTGGGCACAAGTCATTGTGGGAGTTGTTATGGTAGAACAGCAGAGTAAAAGCGTGTTTCCTGTCCAAGCTGTTCTCCATTGAGGTATGGTCTGGTCCCAGGGATGTACACTTTACCTCAACCAGCAAATGTCTGAATGCCACTATCAGGTATCTTCTTGTTAGATGCCCCATTGTTCAGTAATTGCAGTTAATTATATTGGCCTCATCAGAGTTGAAGTTGTTCTTTCTACTGACTAAACAGTTGGCAGTGTGTCGCAGGCAAATGAACGAGGGAGTGGACGAGCCGCCGCGGAGGGCAACCTAAATGACAAAAATGAGAAATCTTGCATGGAAAGCAGTGGATGAACTATCTGAGTATGGATTTGTGGCATTTTCTGGACTCAGAGGCCGACCCTGTTGGCTATGTGACAGGTATGAAATGGCTGCCATGCCAACTCCCTTTGGAACCGGGTATTTGAATCCGAGACTTGAATTGTTTGCATTTTGCATTAGGGTGTATCGATGGGATTCCATCCGAATGACCATCATACCACCAACTGTCGGTTATATCAACCGCGTCTCATATCCTGGTTGTCGGTGTGCTGGGCGTTTTGAGGAATATATGTTGACATCTACGCATGATGCTTATTATCCTGGTCTGGAAGTTGGATGCTGGAAGTGCCAAGAATTGGTTGCTCATATTTACTATTTCCATTTATGCTAGTTAGGCAAGCGGTTGCCTTATCAAAGATTGGGGTTTCTGGAACTGCACAATGGTTTCCTTGGGATAGGAATTGCCTAAAAGGAAACAACTAAGGAAGTCAGCGGAGATTGAAGGTTGGAAGGGATATAGCGTGAGACAAGTTGTTTGCGAGAGGAATACAGCTGCGTAAGATGATTACCTTATGCAGAGCCAACACCGAGACATTCTTTCGTTGCCAGTATCATATGTTTCCTGGTATCCTTGCATATTGTCCTCGGCTCTTTTCTGGAAAAGAATGAGAGACACGTGGCAGTAGGGGTTGAATTCTGTTGCCGGGGACCAAGTATGAGCTAAATTTATTAATAGCTAGTGATCTGAAAGAAGCTGAAGTTAGACAAAAGGGTCATCTGGGAGGGGAGTATGGTAGCTCAAACCCATGCACTTACAAGGTACTAGTATTTGTTAACTCTTTTTTGAAAACAAAGACCCTGCATTTATATTAAAATCGAGCAAACAAGCTCCACACAGCATTACATCCCACAACTGAGCATAAAGGCAACAACGGAAAGAAATTACAATCATGCCCTTGGTGAACACATGTACATCAGATACTCCAAGAAAACTCCATGCGTCCGACCGATCAACCTGGGATGTTGTGTGCACCCACACGTGTTTGAAGACCCACTTTGACGTCGACCAGAGCTGAACTCGCCATGGACGAACTCTGATGTTGTTCGGCACTAGCAGACGAGGTAGCCATCTGGATTTGAGGCCTCCGCTTGATTCCCATAGAGGAGATCCGAAGGTTGAAGATGCTGACGAAGCCAAAAATATTTGGGAAGTGCTTGCTTTGGCAGCGATCGAGCGCCTCTGAGTTGGGCTGTCATCTTCAGTGGAGGTTCAAGCCTCACCTCCATCGTCGTTGAGAGACTAGTGCCCCCAAAGACCGCATGGTGGGCCTTTGTGGTGAAGGTCGAAGAGGGAAAGCAGTAGGATCTTGGCAAGAGCTTTGGCTAGAGCATGCTCCTTTCTGACGCAAGAAGAAAGCACGGAACACATCGTCGGAGAGAAAAGAGGGCGACACCATAAAGTAAACTTAAGCACATGCATCCTCCTTAGACGGAGAAGAGAAATGAAGTGCTAGTAAAAGATCGCCGAAGAAGAAAGATTTGGGTAACCAAATCCGACGAGGCAAACCAACTGCGGCAGGGATTTTTATTGGGTTCAGATCTGAACCTATCCCTAGGGGAGAGAAGGCAAATCCCGAACCTAGCAAGCAGGAGCAGCATGGCGACGGAGAGATGACAGACCACCGCCGGCCATGGTCGCATCTGGAAGCACGGGATGGGTGGAAGGACGCCATCGTGACAAACGTCTTTAAGACAGCTACAAACTTTGTTCCTTAGGTAATATACACTAGGAGGACGACGGAGACCCCTCTCTCACCTCACCAGCTGGCGGAGCCACCGGATTTGGGAGGGAGAAGGGCTGGAGGTGGAAAAGAAAAGCGGGTGCCCTTTTCGCGAGAGGAGGAAAAGAGAGCGCTTGGAGAGAGATCGGCATCCTAAGAACAACTCTAGTAGATTCCCTAAAAAGAGAGACTTTAAAACAGTTTTAGAGTGTTCTTTAAAATTTTTTAAAGACTTCAAAGCAAAACCCTAAAGTCAGATTCCCTAAACTCAATCTTTATAATTTTTTTTGCCTCTTTCCGTTCCCCTCGACGCCCGTTCACGCCGCCGCCACCATCTTCCCCGCACCGGCGACTCGCCTCCTCACGCTGCCACCCCCCGTCGCCCGGTCGCTCCTTCCCCCATGCCGGCGACGCCGCTCCGGTCCTTCCCCACGCCGCGACGGCTCCCCCGGCCGCCGCGCTCCCCCGGCTGCAGCGGCGCGCGTGGTAGCTCGGGAGGCGCGGGAGCGGCCGGCCCGTGCGTAGCGGCAGCGAGGCGGGCGCCCGTGCGGGAGCGGCCGGAGGCGCGCGGAGAAGGGAGCAGGGGCCGGCGGCGCGGGGAGAAGGGAGCAGGGGCCGGCGGCGTGGGAAGAAGGGAGAAGGGAGCAGGGGCGGCGGGCGGCGCAGGAGGCGCGGGAGCCGGCGGGAATGGGTCCGCGGCGAGGTGGGCTGCGAGATGGCGGCGGTCCGACGGTCGGAGGTGGCCGGAAACGGCGGCGGCGTGGCGAGGTGGCCGGCGGCGGGAGCTCGGGCGCCTGTGAAATGTCCGTGGCGCCCAAAATACTGAGGATACAGTGCACTCTATATTTCCTCCCCCTTTCCCTAAATATACAGACTAGAGGCCTGGTTTTAAAGTGCATTTAAAAAATTTTAGGGATAGAGGGAGGTTTAGGGAATCTGTTAGAGTGAGATTTTGTCCTCTATTCCTTATAATAGTAGTTTTTTAAAGGCTAGGGGGATTTAAAGAATCTGCTAGAGTTGCTCTAACAGTATTTGTTAACTTAATACGCCTCTTCTTGCGCTGATTGTTTGAAATGTCGTGCAAAGGAACACGTTTCTCCTAGTCCATGCCCCTACAAGTTTATTTAAGTGGTGTTTGGTTAGACTTTTCAGCAGTTTTTCATTAGAAATGATGCAGGTCAACCAAATGGTCAGTTTTTCAGCAGTTTTTGCCAACGTAGCTATGGGCTTTGCGGTGCAAATTCAGCTGTTTGGAAAAGCTGCCTTCTGAAAGCTGCCTTCTGTCAGCTTTTTGCAATGTGCTAAAGCTTCAGTGCTCATTTTTCAAAATGGTGTAGATTGTTTAGATCAATCAAAAACTATATGTTCACTTTCCCACAGTCACAGCAGTTTTTCCAGACAGTCAATCAACAACAGCTTTATTAAGAGCTACATCCCAACCAAATAGGCCTTTAGTGGTTAGCTATAGGATGAGTTCCTTATGATTAGCTTTGCACTTGCACTTTGCATCTTCTCTTTCGGCACCCACGTTTTATAGTACAATATATGCTCATCCTCCAAGGAATAGGTCGAAATTGAGTTCCTTCTACCATCTAAAGTTGATGATTAGATGGATTTGGATGGGATCTACGCACTTGCGAAGTCCACGGTTCATTTTAGGTTTTGTTGGGTTACGACTCGGAAGGACTTTATTTTTTTCCTGAACGCTGCAATGCTTAGCGAAAAAACTGCCCTAGAAACATTTACATAAAACAAAGATACGGGTCTGGAAGAATATTACTCTCTCCATTTTACTATATCTGTCCTCAACCGCAGGATACTCTGTTTCACTGTGTATGTTCTCAACCTCGGGCCTTGTCCATTGAGCAAATCAAGAGTACAGTTATTATATTGTTTCTACTTTATAACTTTATAAAGTGTTTTGAGAATGACTAAATGGTTCTGTTATATTATTTAATAGATGTATATATGATTATTTGTTATTTTTTGTTAGATTGAGTATTTTCTCAGTTTTTGTGTATAGTAAAACTAATGATAGATATAGTAAAACAAGATAGGAGTTCGTTTTAGAACTGAAAATAGTAGTTTAACCAGATCTAAGTTCTAATTGACCATGGTTGGCCAGCAAATGTACGTATCTAGCTGGTCTCCGATGAATGGTTAAATAGGACGAGAATGGGGATTGGTACAGTGCTTTTGTTAGGTGCCCTGGCTTTCCTGCTGCACTGTAATCAATGGCACCAAATAACTAGGAGTCTAGGAAGGGGGGTGTTCCCAAGGCGAGGTTAAATCAGTAACCAAAGCTACTCACATGTTATCTGTTTACAAACTCTATGCGAATTTTAGTTGAAGTGTATCGTGTAGGATTGAGTATGAAGGTGTGAGGATTCACACTGGATGGAATTCTGTCTAATCACTATATATATACTGTACAAATTTTTTAGTACATGAAGTGTTTTTTTGTTTCTTTCTGTGAAAAGAAGCGTTACTGTAGTCTGTCATGATATTGAAAATGATATGTTTTATTTTGTTTGACAAATATTCAGCATTACCCAGATCTGTATTTTCTTTCTAGAAAGAAAACCTGAACACTGGAGCTGCGTTTCTGTTCTCAATCCTTAGCAAGCAAGCATTGAACTTTTTTTTTCACTTTCTGTTCCTCTTGTTTTTAGATGACGATGATGATGGTGAGTTTGTGATGATCTGTTGCCGAAGTCTTTAAGATTTGGCAAGTTCACAAAAAGCCCACACATTTCCATTTTTGTGCCATTTATCTACTCCATCATGGCAATATCATCTATAGGATCCTTATTTTGTGTGGTCCCTGGCCGGCTTGTGCTTCAAGCATTCTCTTTAGCTACACTTGCTTTTGTCTGGAGGGATTTGGGACTAGATAACTGAGATCGAACCTTATCAAGAGAACTAACAGAGTAAGGCTCCTACGCCGGACTCCGATCTCATAACATGTTCATGTTTAAGCTCTGTTTGGCATTGAGTTGAATTACGATAGTCCTGCTAGATTAAATGGCTTTTAGATATTTATGCATTTGGCTATCTTTCTTATGTATTAAACAAGGTTCAAATGGATATTTTATGGTTTTAGAGCATATAAGAAGAAAGATGAGACTATAACTGATTTTATCTTCATTTAATTTGATTTACCAAGTAAAGTATCAGTGGTTTTGTTATGGATCTTTTCCACACTGTATTAAAAAAATAAGTGTAAGCCAACAGAGCATATTAACAACACATCGAGTCTTAGGGTCTGTTTGGTTAAAGCCTGAGAAAGTCTAAGCATGTCAAATATTTTTACCTAGCATGGTTAATTTGTGGCAAAAAAAAATAGAGCCACAAGTGTGACAAGTTTAGCCAAAAAAAAGAGCCAAAGTTATGGTCAGTTGTGGCAAATTTTGACTTCCAACCAAACATCCACTTAATATATCACGTGCTACGCATATGTTTGTTTAGTTTGTGCCTAACCATGTTAAACCTAAGTTAGCCAAAGTGTGGTTTGTGATAAAAAGTATGGTCAACAAAATAAGAGCCACAAGTGTGGTAAGCTCAGAAAAAATTGAGCATATGACACGTAAATTTTATAAAGTAAAAAAAATATGACAAGACATAGTTGTCATAGTGAACTAAACATTATGTTAACCTCTTTTAGACAAGCTGTGGCAAGTTATGCCCTCCAATCAAACATCCCTTGACGGTTTTGCTTTCAAAAAGAAAACTTGCAGATCCATCCTTTCTTGATACATCGGCCATGCTTAAAAGTAGAAGCAGCCGCCCCAAGTGTCACACGCCATGTACGTACAAACATCTTCATCACACATCAGTGCATCGATGCTATGCTGGCCCTTTGTCCGTCTCCCCAGCGTAAAACAAACTGCACATGAGAGAGCACGACTTACGTCCTTGAATGTTTCGGTTGCCGCTTCGAGCGGGAGTTCTCGACCGAGCAAGCCACTGCCTCCTTTCGTCACCTTCAACAACCGCTGCGTGTCTTTTGTGCTACATTATTTTATATATACGCGTATATGTATATGCATATATATTGCAATACACGGCCCTTTTCACTTTGTTCTCTAGAGCTTTGTAATCCCCTAAAGTTAATCAGTGAAATATATCTTGGTTGCTTTCAATGAGAGCACTAAAGTATTTTAGCATGCCACTCGTATCTTCTATTTGTACTTCTTTCAATTTCTTCTTTCCCTTTCTGATGGAATATGTGCTAAAAGTGTAGCTTCATCTGCTTTTGTTTTATCTTGATGATCTCTATCTGTCTCGGACTTATATCACCGAACTTGTGCAACCGAATTAACTAAAGAAGTACTAATAAACAGTTCAAGTCGTTTAAAATTTTGTTGGACTGCAAGCACCTTTATTTGGTCCTTAATTTGCTCATCGGAATCGCGCGGTAGCTTTGCAACTGGAGAACGGCTAATTAAGTACTGTACCGTGCTGGTCTCCTTCGATTAAAGGCCGTCTTGGGACAGCACTATAGCTAGAGATTGGTGGTTGGTTCGAGCCGCTTCTCATTGAAGTAACCCTTGCTTAATCAAACGAAATTAACGGAGTTTAATAAAGTGCTAGGTGGCAAAAGAAAAAGAAAAAGGAGTCTAAGGGCGGCGTCGATCAGCTAATTAACCGTCGTACGCGCTGTACCACCACCGCCGTCGTGATTGCGCCACGTACAGATATAACACCACTCGTGGAACAATCAGCAGTACGCTTTGTAGCTAGGGTTTCGTCGGAAAAATATTTTTCCATCTGGAATGGATCGTAAACATGATGAAGAACTCGCGCGCGCGCGTGTCCCTGCTGCGATCTAACGGACGCCGGCCGTGCCGAGCAATCAGTGGCAGGCCCGTGACCCGGCTCGTACGTACGTACATCGCCGGAGAATAGTTTTATCTCACATGTCGCAAGTAGATTTATCGCTTTCTGATCTGCTGAATTACGGCTTCTCTTACACCGCTAGGACATCTACAAAATAGAGCTAGTTTTTTTACTCTTAAATTCCTTCACATCATCTAAAATTAGTAGTAAAAATAACTCATATAATAGATTATCTCTTAGACTGAGTCTATCTGAAGAGTTAGCATTAAATATAGCAGTGTCACACAGACAATGAGGTTGACTTCAAACCTTCCATTCTTTATAGCCTTAAAGAGTCAGTTTTATTCTCCTTCATTGTCTCTCCTCCTCATCAGCAATTATTCTACGTGGTAAGAAGAAGAGCCAGCTGACCTCGTGTCTTTGTAGATGTCTTTAATATTAGTTATGTATCTTTCTTGCCCACAACGACCCACAATAAATTGGATGAGTTCCCAAGGGTATTTTGGTAATATTAGGTAACAAGCTCCTAGATTATAGTAGCACCCTTCTTTTCAACTTCTCCAGCTTCTTAGATTAACTCTATACACGATGTGGTGCTCATACCCTGTAATCCCTTTTGTTGGCAATTTTTTTTCTAAACCTTGCCCCTATCTTGATACTCAGTCCAAAAGACGGATATTTAATTAAAGTCCAAGGTTACTACAGATGGTACACTATTCACCGTAGATAATAAGCCCGTATTTTAAAAATTATTTTAAACAGTAGACAAATTTATTAAGGTTTTCTTACACCAAAACTTTTATAAATATTAAATTTAAACTAAGTTATGCATAAGCTGGAACCAAAATAAGGAGGCGATGTCCGGTTCACGAGAGACAAATATTTCGACAAAACCAAGGACATTGTTACGACGTTTCATAGATGCTCAAAGCCATTATTTGGATCTAGTATGTAGTATAAAAAGCGCATTGTTTTAATTAGTTTATATTAAACTACGGATAGATACAGAACGGAAACATTGTCATATATGAATGTAGTACTTGTTTTGTTTTGTCCTTCTACTAAATGTACTTTTCTTAATCCCCAAACGCTAAAGCAGCAACAGAAACTAATATAGCCTTTTGCGCATTGTTGCCTACTAACTACGATCTAATTAAGGCGTTGCTAGTGACAGTGTTATGTGTGATCTGGTCTGGGGTACGAGGAGCCTACTTATATTGGCCACACTCACTAGCATGATCACTACCCCATGCGTTCTGGCCCATTTGATTAGTAGGAGGGACACGGACATGGAGTACTGTGGATTTTGTCTTATCGAATGAACGGATTCTATAGCGTGTCGTCAAACTGAAATAAGACATATGCATGTGCGCCAAGGCTCTTGCACAAATTAATGTACTCATTATACCGTTTGTATTCTCAAAAATATTTTTTTATTCCGTCTAAAAAGCTTACGTTTGGGACATCAATACAAACTCTAAAAAAGCAACTTCTACTAGCAATTTATATTATACTATAGTTATAAAATATAATAAAATTATGACATTATGAAAATATTTTGGCTGGTTAGTCTTGGTGGTGCAGAGGAGGTGGGAGCAGATGTGGCGCTACTTTTTGGAAACTTCCAAGAGGCAAAGCTATGGCTAGGTTGTTGCAAGAGTGACCGCTCTGGGCTACTAATGCGGCAAGGTGCTGACCTGTTTGACGAGGCTGATGTAGGGTCACAAAGTGTCTTGGTGATATGTCGAGACCCTGTGCGGTGACGATGGCTTTCCTTACTGTCCCGATTGGGTGTGGATGTCAGGATGACGGTTCCTGGTGTTGTCGTGGTGGTTGTGGTCTACAGGCGATGCTCTTAGGCAGCTAGGGCTGTGTGGTGCCCCGATTGCGCGGCACCGAGGCCTACTTGCAAGCGGTGGATGTTGGGGGAACGGTCTCGAGAGGTGGCGACGGTGGACTACACAGGACGCTACAGTTTGGGCCGGATGTTTGGTGGCGAACTTGGATACGATGCAGCGTCCTTGGGCGTCGTGTCAATGTGCATGGTGGTCTCAGGTCGTGTGTGTGACGGCGCCTCAAGCAGACAAGCGGCAGGGACAACATTACAGACAACATAGGATTCGGTGGTACACGGTCCTTTAACCAAATTTGGAGTGACCCGGATACACTCCTCCCATAGTGGATCCGACTCTCTCTTTCTCTCTCTCTCTCTCTCTCTCTCTCTCTCTCTCTCTCTCTCTCTCTCTCTCTCTCTCTCTCTCTCTCTCTCTCTCTCTCTCTCTCTCTCTCTCTCCTTACAACGATGGTTGGGACAACTGTAGGGTGGAACGGCTTCCAAATAGCTTGGGCCGTCCTCTCCGTGGGATGGGATGTCTCCTGTGCTCCTCTAGGGCATATCGAGGTTTCTTGCATCCTTTTTGCGGGACACGTCAGATCTATCCTGCTCAGCTGGGTGTGTGGCAACCTCAAGGTGATGGGGGCAAGCTCCAGCGGTTGACTGAGTTTATGAGTTTTGATACTTCCTCGGAAGTGCATCGAGAGCGGTTATTTTTTTGGTGATGTGTTATTTTTTTGTCTTTATCGGCTTGTGGGGTCCTTGATTTTTGCTAGTTGTGGAAAGACCGAGCCACTTTATTCTACTTAATTGAGCGGCCATCTCGCCAGTTTCTCAAAATAAAGCCAGGACACAGATGCACCTAATTCAGGTTTGCTATTTCACCTTCCTAAGAGTCACTGATGTATCAGTCCTGGGATGACAACCTCGTGAGAACAGCATGATTCAAGTTCCTCATCCCTTCATGCCCGTTGATCATTACTTTCGGGTCCGGTTTGAACAGCAACTTAAACTAAAGCCCTGTTTAAAGCGAATGCCGTTCCCATGAATTTCGCAGGAGCCTCAATTGCAAGCCAAATTTTATCTAGCATCAATTCAAATTTCAGCTCTATGTTTCACGGCAACTCTAGGATTTGAATTTTGAATCTGCATGGAGAAATCCTACAAGAGAAGGATCAGACAGTTGTACACAATCCTAGCATTGAGCCTGCTCCTTCCTGATCCAGTGCATGCTCTCCTGCAGTGCCAACTTTTATTACCTTTTTTTTAACGTTTAGAACAGCTGTGTCTCTAGGAGTAGGAGCACGCATACTCCATAGACTAGGGAGAAGGAAGAGGCACGCGTTTCGTGCCTCTGAAAGGGCATCCCTGACTCCCTCTGTCTGCAGGCTCCATTCAATGTCCACGCGCAATGCTGTGTTCTATATTGAAGTGAAACTATTGTGTTCCAAAAACGTGGCCTTCTCGCTTTGTACGTTAGTAAAAAGAAAATGATTCCTGTCTGGCAGTCGACCGCGCTGCTAGCAGTTGGATTGGAGGGCGATCGAGAGGGCGATCGAGACGTGCGCTTCGTTTCCTCAGATGTGTTGGGCATCAGATGGATTTCTACCGATCCTTCTCTGATGCGGGTCCCATGCACCACATGCTTTTTGCTTTCTCTTCTCATTCCTTTCTGCGCCCTAGGAGATGAGCAGCGGAGAGGCGAGAGGGAGTTAAGAGACGAGGAGCTGCGGAGAGGCCAGAGGGAGTTAGAGACGAGGAGCTTGGACTTATTGCTTGCTGCACGTATGAAGAGATGAGAGGGAAAAGAGGAGTTAGAAGGAGATCAAGTGCGTCGCCTCCTGGGCTTGGAGAAATGAGGGAAGAGATGAAAAGGAGCTCGAAGCAACCCAAGTGAAGCTAATGTTTCCTAATGTTTCTGTTCGAGGTCTCCTCCACCGGTGGAGCTTTGACCGAGACATGGTGACCTTAAGTGGAGGCGTCTCACCGGAGTAGGCCAGATGCCACTGAAAGGGAGAAGCCGAGGCATGCGAGGTAGGAATATTTGATGAAAATGAGAATTTTCGAGATCTTGCATACGAGCATTTTTTTTATGCTGGAATAGTTATTTTTCTGTTTCATATTTTAAAGATTGTTGTTGCACAAGATTAAAAGTGTATCTTAGCTTAAATGTGTATCTTAGCCTTCTAAGAACTGATGTGTGCATTAAGTGTAACAAGTTGTTTAGTTCTAAAAGTAGTGTTAAAACCAGAATGATGACTCAAAGAAACGAAGACTAAGAATCATTTATTAGTTCTTTTGGTGGTTCAAGAAACCAGATTGAGTTTAAGAAAAGTCATACTATTAGGTGGTGTCGAAATCTAGAAACTGTTTAGGGTGTCTTGTTAATGCTTAGTTAGGAATTAATTCTAAATCTAACGAGACCTTTAAAAATCTCTTCATACACATATTTTTTGGAAATATCGGAATATCCGAGATTGATATCAGAATATCCATGTTTCACTTCTGTGTGAAGAGACAGTGAACTCAGAGACTCCAAGTTGCCCTTCCTGTCTGATCTTCTAGATGTTAGAACATCCAACATTTCTCAGAACCTCCGGTTTTGGTTTTGTACATGGCTATGTCCTTTTACTTTGGAAATCAAAGGTACTGAATATGCCCCAAGCCTCTCTGCACGGCGAACTCTTTGCAAAACTATTCCTCTGCTCTTTTGAGTGCTACTCCACATTTTTTCAAGCAGAAGTTGTGATTTTTGTGAGAAAATCTTTGTAAGAGAGAGATAGAGATTGAGCCGTAGTTGAGATCAAGCAAGAGTTCATCTTCAAGCTGAATTGATTGAATCATGTTTCTTTTGGAAATTGACGTCTTCTAAATGGTTAGAAGTCGCTTGAGAGTCTTCAAGCATTTGCGAAGAGACTCAAAAAGTTTGTGACGGTTTGAAACTCACCTATCGCAAGGTGAAGAACTGCCACAGAAAAATGGAAGTTTCGTATTGGTAAGCTTTTTAATGAAAGAGCACGTTTCGATGTTGGCTTCGATTGTAGAATGAAACTTCCTCAACGGAGACGTAGAGCATCGCTAAAGACTCGAACTTTGATAATAAATCTTGTGTCTCCCATGTGGTTGTTTTCTAGCACTTCTCCATACTTATTTCTTACTTGTTTTGATCAACTAGCATGTTAATTTCTGCTTAGTGTTTTAGATATACTTGTGCAGAAAGTATTTTTTATCATGTTTTTTGTTAATCAGCTGTTCACCCCCTCTATTCGATACCTTAGATCCTTTCGACGATTCAGGGATTTGTTGCAAAGAGATGTTGCATATGGTATTTTTTTTTATGTTGCAATAGTTATTTTGTTTTGTTTCATATGTTAAAGATTTTTATTGCACACGATTTGGAGATCTATTGCAAAGCGATGTTGCATATTGCATAAGTAGACTTTTTTTGTTGCATTGGTTTTACATTTTTACTTCGTAAGCTCTTAATTTGTGGTCGAAGAATTGCATTGGATTCATAGATTTGATGCGACGGTTTTAAATTGTTGCATAAGTTACTTGTTGATATTGCTTATATTTTAGCTCAATAAGACTCGCTTGGATGTGTACACGCAATTTGATAGTCTACTCGTACACTCTAACAGCTTTGACTAGCATACTATATTTTCAAGTGCATGTACAATGATTTTTTTATGACCCATGATTGTAATGTATTTTTCATATAGATGATACTTTATTCTTTTCTATTATCGGGTTTTGTCGAGCCGAGAAAAAATAGTCAAGCTTTATTCGAGACGAGCTTGTGCTTGCAGTAAGCTTGAATGCCAACTCAGGTTTGCTTAAGCCGAAGCTTCTACCAAGCTTGAGCTGAGTCTAATAAAATAAGTCACTTATTTAATCTTTTTGATTAAACGGAGAGTGGGTGAGGACACAGAAGACGGGAGGGTGAAGGCGAAGGATGGTAAGAATAGTGACAATCTACACTAGAGAAGCAACTAGGGTTACATTTGACGGAACGCCGAAGTTTGTAACCTTCTATGGTAAATGTACCAGGAAGGTCCAGTGTAACGAAACTAGATGTGCTCGCTCTTTTGATGTTATCGGATCAATTCTTTTAATTCTTTATACCTCAATTGTATTCTAGCAAAATGGTTGTTTAGCTTATTCCATTTTTTTGTCATTTTTTCGTACATGAGGATTTATGTATCATCTATTGTACCCTAACATGTGATTTTTTTTATCAATAAAAGTATTAAAAAAATTCTTTATACCTTGAATATTTAACATGGAAGGTCCAGTGTTACAAAGCTGGATGTGTGATACTTTGGTGTTATCGAATCACTTTTTTTACATTTTACACCTCGAAGAAATGCTGTACTTAACACCTCCCACCATCATTCCCCAAAACTAGAAATGCTGAGGGCTGCCGCCGCTCACCCTTTGTGAGCTCTCTCTCAATACTTTTCGCCGTCCTCCTCAGCTTCCATAAAAACCTCACTCACACGGCGAAGTGCCCTTCCCCCCTTGCTCTGCACCCCAGTCCCGTGTTGCACACTTTCATCGCGTCCTCCCTTCACCCCCTTCCTCGCTCACACTCACACGCCAGCACTAGCAAAGTAGCAACCATCCAAAAAGCCGGGGCGGCAAAGCGAAGATCAAACAAACAGTTAAAAAATCACACGCACAAAAAAGGGACGCCATCGCCATTGCCATTGCCACTTGCCACCCTCGATAAAACACCAACCGTCCCCTTTCCCCCCTCCACGCTCTTCCCATTGCCACTGCCGCTCCGCTCCAAGAAGCAGCTCACTGCTCTCGCCCTTCCCAAGCTAGCAGCTCAACCGCACGCAAAGAGGGAGAGGGAGAGGGAGGTAGCTCGGTTCTTGGAGAGGTGTGGGTCCCAAGGCCGGCCATGGCGCCGCCCCTTGTCGCCGGCGGCGGCGGTGGCAGCGGCTACCGCAGCGTCATGCTCGCCGTCTTCGTGGCGTTTTCCCTCGTGGCCTCCGCGGTCAATGCGGCTGTGTCCTACGACCACCGGTCCCTCGTCATCAACGGCCGGCGCCGCATCCTCATCTCCGGCTCCATCCACTACCCAAGAAGCACGCCCGATGTACGTGTCTCCACACCCATGGCTGGCGCACCGCCTCTTGCTTCCTGCGCCCAAATGCAGCTCGTTCTTGCCGGTAGCATCTAGCTCTGATTCTTGTGGTGTTTGTCTCGTGACCCCAGATGTGGCCGGGCCTCATCCAGAAGGCCAAGGACGGCGGCCTCGACGTCATCCAGACCTACGTCTTCTGGAACGGCCACGAGCCGGTGAAGGGCCAGGTACTATTTACCCTTGAATCTTCTTTCTCTTGCTTTCTGCAATTAACTTGCCTGCATTTGTGGTTGATGGGTTGGATGAATTGCGCAGTACTACTTCAGCGACCGGTACGACCTCGTCCGGTTCGTGAAGCTGGTGAAGCAAGCCGGCCTCTACGTCCACCTCCGCATCGGCCCCTACGTCTGCGCCGAATGGAACTTTGGGTACATACTAATATAATCCCTCATCCCTGTGTAGATTTTGGTACTCCTGATTTTGTTTTAGTGTAATTTATACCATTGTTGCATGACTGCAATTCTTGTGTTTGTCTGTGTTTGTTTTTGTTGCAGTGGCTTCCCTGTTTGGCTGAAGTATGTTCCCGGCATTAGTTTCAGGACGGACAATGGCCCGTTCAAGGTGTTCTCATGGCACCAAAATTAACAAATTTCGATATCTTGCATTGTTCACAATCTGTGTCTAATACTCTAATTTCACCTAAAAGAATGTGTCTAATTTGGTGATGTTTCGGATTGTAGGCGGAGATGCAGAAGTTTGTCGAGAAGATTGTGTCGATGATGAAATCCGAGGGGCTGTTCGAGTGGCAGGGCGGTCCGATCATCATGTCTCAGGTGAGAAAGTCAGTCCTGAAAGAAAACTCTTGGTCAGTGCAATTGCCATTTGCAATGAAGATATGAGTGGAGCTGAACCGAGAGAGTCTCTCTGGCCGATTGCGCAGGTGGAGAACGAGTTCGGGCCGATGGAGTCCGTTGGGGGCAGGGGCGCCAAGCCGTACGCGTACTGGGCAGCCAAGATGGCCGTCGCAACCAACACCGGCGTGCCGTGGGTGATGTGCAAGCAGGACGACGCCCCTGACCCCGTGGTACATAGATACTCCTACTTAACATGTCGAATAAATGAGCTGGTAATTGTGCAGCTCTCTACTCCAATTCTTACCTTTTGTGGTTTCCAATCTTGGCAGATCAACACTTGCAATGGCTTTTACTGCGACTACTTCACCCCGAACAACAAGAACAAGCCGGCCATGTGGACCGAGGCCTGGACCGGGTGGTAATTACTCTTCATCTTACTCGTGCCTCAATTCATACCAATTCTAGCGTGGTGTTCCAAATACTGGGAGTTGATTACGTCTTACAAATTTTCTACTCTCAATCTCAAGGTTTACGTCCTTCGGAGGCGCGGTGCCTCACCGGCCAGTAGAGGACATGGCCTTTGCCGTGGCGCGGTTCATACAGAAGGGTGGCTCCTTCGTGAACTATTACATGGTGAGTAGGGGATAATGGTCACGTCAGCAATGGTGTTTGCAGTGAATGCTTCTAACTGTGACCACATTTACATGTTCTCGTGCAGTACCATGGAGGAACCAACTTTGGCCGGACCGCAGGCGGCCCCTTCATCGCAACCAGCTACGATTATGACGCCCCGATTGATGAATTTGGTATGTAGTGATTGCCATCTTTGATGAACTTGAATTTCTGCCGACTGTCTAGAGATATTTTTGGAAGTTTACTTTGTGGTTTGTTATCTGCTATTTGGCATCTTATTGCATGGATTGAGGTCATCTGACAAATCCTGATACATACACCGCAGGTTTGCTTAGGCAACCGAAATGGGGTCACCTACGGGACCTGCACAAGGCAATCAAGCAGGCTGAGCCTGCGCTTGTTTCTGGCGATCCGACGATCCAGTCATTGGGAAACTATGAAAAGGTTAATGTTGCTACAAACTTGAACAATCCGGCAACAGTCTCGAAATGCCAAAAACATCAATAGATATTCATGGATTAATCATTTTCTTCAGGCATACGTCTTCAAGTCAAAGAATGGAGCTTGCGTCGCGTTCCTGTCGAACTACCACATGAATTCTGCCGTGAAAGTGAGGTTCAACGGGAAGCACTATGACCTCCCAGCTTGGTCCATCAGCATCCTGCCAGACTGCAAAACTGCGGTCTTCAACACTGCGACGGTGAGAGGAACAATGAAGCGTGAATCTTTCTGTGGACTAGGCACGAGCATCATGGTCTAACGCACAAATGTGACAATTGTGTAGGTGAAGGAACCAACACGGTCACCGAAGATGAACTCAGTGGTACGGTTCGCTTGGCAGTCGTACAGCGAGGATACAAACTCGCTGGATGACAGTGCGTTCACGAAGGATGGCCTGGTTGAGCAGCTGAGCATGACGTGGGACAAGTCAGACTACCTGTGGTACACCACATAGTGAGTGACTGGCCTTGATAATTGATATTGGTCAATTTGTACCAATTCTATCTGAAACCTTATGAATTTTCCTTAAAACTCTGCTTTACGCTTGTTGCAGTGTTAAAATTGGCCCCAGTGAACTCTTGAAGAATGGCCAGTGGCCTCAGCTCACTGTCTACTCTGCTGGGCACTCGATGCAGATTTTTGTCAATGGAAAATCATATGGTGCTAGTTTTTTCTAGAGCTACATTGCATCCAGGATCAAATCAAGATCCAAAATGTAATAACCTTCCATGATTGTATTTGTGTTGCAGGGTCTGTTTATGGTGGTTACGACAACCCCAAGCTGACATACAACGGACATGTGAAGATGTGGCAAGGCAGTAACAAGATCTCCATCCTGAGCTCAGCAGTTGGGCTTGCTGTAAGTTGATCACAGCTTAATTTATGCCCTGGAATGACCTCAGTCAAAACTGTTTGTAACACTGATATGTGGTATTGTTGTAGAACGTTGGGAACCATTTCGAGACGTGGAACGTTGGCGTCCTCGGACCGGTGACGCTCTCTGACCTAAATCAGGGGAAGAGAGACCTCAGCCATCAGAAATGGACGTATCAGGTACATCTAACATTCGCTAAGATTATCTTCTCCTTTGCTGAAGTTCATTCAGAATTGTAGTACTGACTTCTGAATCTCGCTGCACAGGTTGGCCTGAAAGGTGAATCGCTGGGCCTCCACACCGTCGCCGGAAGCTCCGCTGTTGAGTGGGGCGGTCCTGGTAGCAATCAGCCACTGACTTGGCACAAGGTCAGTGCTTAAGAACTGCTAGTAGTAACAAACTAACAATGCACTACTGTTGCATTGTAATGTTTCAAGACAAATTGTTGCACTGCACATTAAACCTGACAAAACTGGTCGCAGTTCATCAGTTGCATCATCTGATTCTTCTTGCCATCGGTCTTTTGCTGAAATCTTGTGATCATCAGGCCTTCTTCAACGCGCCGGCAGGGAACGATCCGGTGGCGCTGGACATGGGGAGCATGGGGAAAGGGCAGATCTGGGTGAACGGCCACCACGTCGGCCGGTACTGGTCCTACAAGGCCCCCTCCGGTGGGTGCGGCGGGTGCAGCTACGCCGGGACGTACCGCGAGGACAAGTGCCGATCCAACTGCGGCGAGCTGTCCCAGAGATGGTAAGTTCACACTGCAACGCTAGGCGTATGAACAAACGAACTTCATGGACGCAATTCCCCACCCACTAACGGACGGGTCTTGACAGACCAAGACATGTCAGTTAGTTGGCCGGCGTAATATACACCTTTTCCTTACGACGAAACAAAATTTCTGCAGGTACCACGTGCCGCGGTCGTGGCTGAAGCCGGGCGGCAACCTGCTGGTGGTGCTGGAGGAGTACGGCGGCGACCTCTCCAGCGTCGCCCTGGCCACAAGAACTACATGAGCAACAACACAACTAAAAAGAAAGATATCCCGCTGATTCATTTCATACATACTGCGATGGACGTGTGAACGATTTTCCAACCCCCTGGGTGGAGATTGGTCACGCACTGTTCGTCGACGGTATTTACACACACTGCTACGTACGGGCAGCTACAGGTAGAGCAGGAAATGGTATTTATGGGAGGCGAGTGGAGGAGGTGGTTGTCGTTGAGCCATCAGTGCGGCTGCAGGAACGGCAGCTGCACCGGCCGGCCACCGGCGCGTGTGCAGTGGCACTTGCAGTCAATGAATCAGCCAATTCAATTGTTTTGTCTCATGCGACTCAGAAATACTACTTACTGCTACCACAGTATATGGTGACAGTGTACTAGTGCATTTGCAACATTTGAGTTGCAGATGTGATTAACAGTGGCCGATTTTTTGGAAGGTGGTAATAGCTTGTTGTTACTTCATTCTTGAGACCTTTGTGCTACCACATGTGGTTGTTGTTTTGTGGAGATGTCAACATGTGAGTAACTTTTACTGAGGTTATGGGCCAAATCTAGAAAATGATATTATGAAAATTAAGAACGAAATTGCTTACAGTACAGCCACTGAGGCAGAGAAGAGGTGATGCACCTGTAACTCGAGTAGCTCTCTGTCCAATGCATATCTGACACAGATGGCAATTATTATGGGAAAGGTGTGAGATACTGTTGGTCAGCACGTCAAAACTGAAAAAGTTGAAGCTGGAATCCATTCTGGCCTGGTGGTCAGAGCGCAGCTGCACCTGCACGAGATGTGCAAGAGCAAGACGCTGTGCAAGCTTCATTTCTTTTCTCCCGCTGGTAAAGTTTCAGATTCAGAAACCGCGCGGAAGAGCAGAGGGAAATCGAATGAGGCTGGCGCCAAAACTGAAGCGAAAATAGCACATTAGCTTCAATGGGCTCGTTGCGCAGCCTAACCCTTCGGCTCCTTCGTATCAGGCCTGGCCTAGTTTTCTCGTTCAATATGGGCCATGAACGCGTGCCCATTACGGACACGAGCCCGCGTCCACTTCTTCGTATGCATGGACTCCGGGTCTCCGATTCCTCCCGCCGACCGCCGTCACGTATACCTCGCCGTCCCCACGTACTTGTCTCCGCCTCGACTGTTTAAAAAACGACGTGAAACCGAGCACAAAAGAAACACAAACGAAAAGACAAGGACGATCTGGAGTTTATGGCCAAAGACTCGTATCGAGTCTCTAATCTTTCTTTCTTTCTTTTCTAATTTTTTTTGTTCTTGACTGCTACATCTTACGCCTTATAAAGAACGTGTTGGCTAAATCTCAGTTGCCTGAAATTTTTGCAAATCTCAGTCACCTAAAATTACAGTATTAAAAGTGTGCAATTTTAGAAAATTACACACCACTTGGTCTAAAATTGCAGTATTTGAAAGTGTACAACTTTAGTGAAAACTTAGTGCAATTTTTAGTTTGTATGTTATATATGGAGTGAGGCTTGGATGAGATGGTTGGATGTTAATCCAAAGATCTAAAAAGTGACTGAGATGTAAAAAAAATTCAGACAACTGATAAATAGACATTCCCTATAAAGAAAGAAGGGACTCGTCTTGTACATGAAACTGACTCTTACACTAATTAAAACAGAAACAAACTCTTTGACGTAGGCAACAAGGTAAACATCAACATTCGTCTCCTTAAGCTTGTTGCCCCTACCTTGTCCCTCATCTCGAAGAACTTCTGTTTTTTGAGTGCCTTGGTTAATATCTCTACGAGTTGATCGTTTGTGCCTACATATCCGACGTTGATCATACCTGATTCCATGCACTCCCTTATGTAATGAAAACATGTGTCGATCTGGTTGCTTCGCTCATGATGGACTGAGTTCTTGTATAAGGATATTGCTTCACTCATGATGTACGTGGTGTTTGAGGAGAACAAGGCATGGAATTGGAGTTCTACAACCAATAAAGGCGACGATTATGTGCAAGAAACCTTTACTGTTGAGTATCCATCTTTTTGTGATGCAGGGATCAAACATCACGACATGGGTGAGTCAGAATCACCATTAGGAGGTGCTAACAATCGCACCAACATCGACATACTGACGCGCGAGGAGAACATGCTCCCCGATGCGTCCCCAGCAGTACTTGCTTCCCAGCTTCGCCTAACACGCCGCTAGAACGCCCGGTACACCAAGCACACCCATGGAAGACATGCTGTCAAGAACGAGCACATCAGAAGGCCCGTGTCGTATGAGTAATCTAGGCTCTCTATGATGCCACTTCACCAATATAGTTGGAATACTCTGGTCTTTGTCTCTTAGGCTTTGAAGAACCGTCAAGTTCTAAAGAGGCGAGCAAAGAACCTTCCTGGAGACGTGCCATGCAAGATGAACTCGATTCAATCGAGAGCAATGAAACATGGATGTTGACTGCCTTGCCGACATGACATAAAGCCATTGGATTGAAATGGGTGTTCAGGCCAAAGAAAGATACTGAAGGGAAGATTGTGAAGCAGAAAGCCAACTTGTGGCAAAAAGGTACGTGCAACGTCAAGGAATTGATTTGGATGAGGTGTTTGCACCGGTGGCTCATCTCGAAACAGTCAGACTCCTCATCACCGTAGCAGTACAGGAAGAATGACAGGTTCACCATATGGATGACACGTTTGCGTTTCTCAACGGTGATCTGACTGAGGAAGTTTACGTTGTGCAGCCACCAGGTTATGACAAGAAAGACAATGAAGACAAGGTGTAAAGGTTGCATAAGGCTCTGTACATGCTGTGACAAGCACCAAGGGCATGGAGTGCAAAGCTTGATCAGATGCTTGTCATGTTGAGCTTTGAAAGATGCCCATTGGCTGTGCTACTGGTAGGGGTTTACGTTGATGATCTAATCATCACGGGAGGAAGTGCACAAAAAATTGTAGTATTCAAGAACTAGATGAGAAGAAAGTTTAGCATGAATGACTTAGGTGTTCTCAGCTATTATCTAAGAATTGAAATCAGCCAAAGATTCGGGACAATTTCGATGTGCTAGACAGCGTATGCTGCCAAAGTATTGGATAAGTGTGGGATGAATTGCAACCCAACACAAATTGCAATGGATTCTCGGTAGAAATTGAACAAGTTAAGCTCAAATCCTCCCGTTGACACTACAGTGTACCGCAACATAGTTGGCAGTCACAGATATCTCCTCCACACTTGGCCAGATTTGGCATATTCAGTTGGAATCGTAAGCAGGTACATGGAGAACCCTACGACTGTTGTTAGTATAAGAGAGAAGATGAAGGGCTTGATGATCAGAAATGCACATCGGGCATGGTTTTCTACTGGTGTTCACAGAAGCAGATGGGTTAGCACTTTCATCCTGTGAAGTGGAATACATGGCTACAAGCACGGCTGCGTGTCAAGTAGTCTGGCTCAGAAGATTGCAAACTGATTTGATAAAGGAGGTGCAGAAAGTGACGCTAAGGATAGACAATCAGGCTGCTATCTCTTTGTGCAAAAATTTAGTTCATCACGAAAGGAGCAAACATGTAGACATCTGTTTCTATTACATCCGGGAATATGTATAGGTGGGCACGATCGAGGAACAACATGTATGTACAAGTGACCAGCTTGCAAACATCTTTACTAAGTTCTTAAACAAGCCAAAGTTCCAAGAGATGAGATGGAAGATTGGCCTTCAGGCTGTGAAAGAAGAGAAGCCACAACAAGCTTAAAGAAGTGAATGTTGCAATTAATCTTGTCGCCAGAGCCGTAGTTAGTTACATAAAGGGTAAGAGTCATGTTAGGATAAAGAGCTAGGAGTCCGTGTTAAGCTCAAAAACTTTGCACGGCGAGAAGCTGAGTCCGAGTCGAACTATAGACATGTAAGATTGTACTATAAAAAGAGAAGTAAAGAAAGAAAAACGATACGGCTGATTTGCATCAGAGAGTCTGTGTCTTTCGATTGTTGTTCTCTACGGGTATAGCGTGAGTTCTTGTACGACATGAACCAACATCGACGACGTACTTCTCTCCCACGTCCACCACGCGCTCGCACCGCGCGATCTGATCGATCCTCTCCGAGCTTCGGCATCGCCACGATGGCGAGTGTCTGCATCTCTCGTGCTTCCGCTCCAAACAACGGTACGTCATCGTCCTCTCCTCCATTGATCGTCGATCATCTCTCTTCTTGATTACGTGCGTATGCTATGTGCGATTCTGGAGCGAGATTGGTTTGGCCGATTGCACCGGTGGTTTTCAATTCTGGGCTGACCCCTGTGCATGCAGACGTCGTCGGCGAGTGCATCGAAAGGCTCCACGAGAAGCGCCGCGCCGCGCGCGAGGAGGGCATGGAGGCCCTCATCGCCGCGCTCGAGGGATTCATCCCCGCCGACGAGCTCGACGACCGCTACTTCACCGTATTCGACCGCTGCTGCGCCTCCCTCCGCCGCAAGGGATCCGCGAGGGAGGCCAGGCTCGCCTACCACGCCCTCGGCCTCCTAGCGCTCACCGTCGGCGCCGCCGCAGATTATTCCAGGGAGATCCTCGATAAGGCGCTCCCCGTCCTGGAGGAGACGATCCAGGCGTCGGCGTCCGACGCGGCGACCCTGGTGACGGCCCTCGACTGCCTCGCCGCCGTCACCTTCGCCGGCGTGCGTTGCCCGGTGGACGCGGCGCCGTCCATGGGGGCCATCCGAGGTGTGATAAAGCTCGCCGGGCATGAGGGAAAGACGAGCGCTGAGGTTCTGGCCGCCGCCGTGTCCGCGTGGACATTGCTCCTCGCCACCGTCGGCGACTCGGGGAAAGCTACGATGATCCCGTTTCACGATCTCGCCAAGCTCCTCGAGTCCGACGACCCCGCCGTCCGGATGGCTGCCGGCTCCGCGCTGGCCGTGTGCGTCGAGACCAACCTGACGCGGCACGCCTCGCACGAGGACATGCAGGCGCTCGAGACCAAAGCGTCCGAACTCGCGGACGAGGCAAGCGGCCAAGTCGCAGACAAGAACCTCGCCGAACAAGAGGTCCTTTTCCGGCAGATCGTCGCCCTCATGAGTCACGGCGAGTGCCCGGACCCGGAGGAGACGACACCGTCGTCGTCGAGAAGGCGTGGCGTGCTCAGGGTATCGACGTGGGCGAGGCTGGTCCAGCTCAATTTCCTGAAGCGGTTCCTTGGTAAAGGCTTCCTCAAGCACGTCCAGGACAACCCGCTCTTCCGGGAAGAGGACCCCAGCGTCGCCGCCGACGAGGTCGATGAGCTGCCAAGCGGGACGAAGATCAAGCAGCAAAAGCGTGGGAGGGAAAAACAGTGGAGCGTGGCCATGAGGAGAGATCGCGACATTGGATGGGAGGAAAAGAATAGTTTCTCCCTAATTCCTTAATTCTGTTTATTACAGTTTAGAGGTTCGGTTTGAGATGGATTAATAAAGTTGGGGTTCATTTTTGTAGCCGCATGAGTTTTGCATGCATGATGTTGGATGTCGAAATTGTGCAAAGTCCATCTGTGTAGATGGGAAGAAAACAAGTCTAACAAAATTCATAATAATTTGAACATTCGATCAAATTAATCCAACCCATGCTTCTCGCCTCGTTGCTAATTAATTAACACCTATGCCGCCGTCTCAGAGATGGCTTCCTTTCATCTGCGCCATGCTCCTCTCTACATTGCAATCCTTACCATTAGTGGCCCCCTGGAGACCTTTAGGCTTGTTTGAAATATATGATTTTTTTCTCTCCTGATTTCCTATTTGTGTGGAACTCGCGCATCTTAAACGTGGCCCTAGCCACATCGAGGCCATTGGAGGGACGCATATTTTAAAGATCCAGGTCCAAATAGGTATGATGTTCTCTCTCCTTAAAAATACCTTCGAAGAAGTTTTGATTTTTTTTTAAATTATGGATGTCCATCATAATATAATATGCGCACTTATAAAATTTTGTGCTGAAATATGATTGTATATGTCTAAAAAAAAGACAAAATTTACACCTCTAAATAGCATAGCATTCACTACTCACCGTCGGAATAACAAAATTCATAACAATCAGTTCTTTCAAAAAATGTACTATAAACCAACCACAGTTACTAAGAGACACCAGCTTCATGCAACAATGTCATCGTCCGCATCAAGGTGAATCACTTCATTAGAACATCAGCATCACTGCCCATCGCTTCCCGCATCTGGTCTGTTGAAGTCCTGCACACAAGCGAATAAAAGCACGAGTTTGTTCCAGTTGAAATCATGTATCTATGACACAACGACACTTTGAATAATTTTTGTGACATTTTAAACTATATTTTACATCTATAATTTCACTTTGAACCACATTTTAGTAATT
Organism: Stipa capillata; assembly: GCA_019208055.1. NCBI lineage: Eukaryota > Viridiplantae > Streptophyta > Magnoliopsida > Poales > Poaceae > Stipa > Stipa capillata. The sequence continues at coordinate 4,072 of JAGXJF010004774.1, read as the reverse complement.
GAGGTGATCTTGATAGGTTGGTCCCACACGTTAGGGCGACATGATGCTCAGACCTAGTCATATTGCTCATCACATGGGATGTGCTTTTCTCCAGTATGCCTCTGACTCTGATGTGGCATAGGCGACCCATCTTGGTAAGTCAGAGGCCCTCAGGTATAGAAGAAGTGCCTCTCTCCAGTATCTTTATAAGTCTGAGCGTCATGTCGTCCTGACTACTATGACCGACCTGTCAGATCATCTCAATCACTAAAATATTATTTAAGGTGAAATTATAAGTGTAAATGTGATTCAAAATATCACAAAAGTTAAAATATGGTTCAAACTATCACCATGTCATAAATACATGGTTCAAACTAGAATAAACTCTACACAAATATGCAACATCGCTTCAACAGCAGCTTTAACAATTCGTTTATCAAAACAAGCATCGTTATTTCAAACAGCCCAGCAGACCGCCGCCAAGCAACTGTAAAGAAAGCTTCTCCCTGGGGTAAAAAGCAATGCATCGACACAAAATACTGCCAAAGAGAGGTAGGTCTGGATCCTATGCCAAAGCATGACTACACAATCCCCCACACGGGCACACCACCTGAGCCATGATGCAATCAAGGAAAAGATGATGTGCAGTCGATGCACAATCGCAAAAATAGCACATAGGATTGCCAAGCCTATGTCAGAGTTTATGAAACAACAGCCAAAGGAAAATTTCGATCTTCTCGGGTAGTTCTGCTTTCGAAAAAGTAAATTTCATATTTGACCCCGCTACCCTGTGCTCCAGGAATTTATAAGTGGACTTAACAGAGAAAGTCCCTTTGCCCTTCTAGGGCCAGTCTGGCCAGCCTCTTCAGAAAGTTGAATAGAGCTAGTTTCAGAGGCAATCATTTGCAATTGAGAAAGCAAATTATCAAGAAGCCATCTCCTAAAATGCAAAGATTGACCCTCATGAAAAATAGGACCTTAAAAGTAATACCATGATCATCACAAACATAAAAAACATTAAGATATTGCTGGCGCAGAGGTTTAGAACCCAACCAAGTGTAACGCCTAGATTTCAGATTTACCTTCCTCCTTGTAAATAAACTCCCACCACTTCCAAAATATAATTTTAACAAGGTGAATCACCAGCTTTAGGTTTAAAAACAATCTAGGAGTGCTAGTACAAATATTTTCTAGAAACAATTTGCCGCCAAAGGCCATCGCCATTCTCAAGTTTCCACGACCACTTACGGAGCGAATGTAAATTCTAAAAGCCCAAACCTCCTTTTTGTTTACATTCATAGAGGCTAACCCATTTCACCAAATAATATCTTTTCTTACTCCCATCGCCTTGCCACTTCCCTAGTAATATTTATCAAGTCTCTACGTGCTATTGTCAATCATCAAAACCTATGCTGGGAGGGTTTGATAAATCTCGAACCTAACTTTTTTTAGTAGACTTTAACCTAGCTGGAGCACAAATATCGTCATTGTTGTTGTCTCATCCATCGCCGCCGCTGCTCCCACCTCTACCTCTATCTCTGGTAGCTACCGTCCCCTGCCTCCTAACCCTTGGCGCCTTATCAACGTTTGGCCCCTCTATATTGACCCACCCTATGGCACCGGCCTGCTGGTTGGTTTCCTGTTGCGTTTGGTGGCGAAGATCCTGGATATACTTCTTTTGGAACAGGAAGAAGCCCTCAGGTATAGAAAAATCCTCGATCCCAAGGAAGTACAAAGAGGACCCGAATCAGACATGAGAAAGTGCTCACTGAGGCGTGCCTTCACAAAGGAGATATACTTAGAATTATCTACTGTAATAATCATGTCCTCAACATCAGGAGAAGAAAAGTCCGATCACGAGGAGAAGTGTGGACAAAGAGTGCACGATCATGAGAACAGACAAAATAGTCTGACCATAGAAGAAAAATGCTCAAATCAAACATAACAGGTTTGCTTAAGCCCATGAAGAGAGCGAGGGATAGAAATGATGCAACTTATGCAATTATTTGAGCACTTGACACGTGACACATTCAATCTTCTCGCTCGACAATCCCTTTGATAGAACAACTATCTATCTTATAACCTAATCTCCCTTCAAACTCCTTGAGATCGGTGAAACTAAGAAAACCTAGTCCAGGCATATCTTTGCCTTACGCATTTCAATGCATCTCTTTTGACACGGGCCTTTCTACAGGGATGATGGGTCAAACTAAGTATGGATATTGTCCAGAAAAACTTGGCTGGTGTCTCCGTCAACCTTATTCCAAGTTTCTAAGGTCAAGGGCACCCATTTCTGTGTGACAATATCATAGGTAATTCACCATTGGCAGCATTTTCTTCTAGGGCGACTGATGCCCCAGGAGGAGCGATGTCTGTCACGGGGAACTTTCCCCTCGGCCTTTGATTGGTTCCTCTTGGAGCGCATCTCGGTTTTGTGGTGCTCTGAGAGGCGTCCGAATCACCCCCGAAAGCTGACAGTGAGGGCAAGTGGGAGGGATGAGGGGAAGACATCTTCTAAAAGGATATTAAGAATATATAAAGGCACAATGTATCTATTCTCCAATATAGAATTATTGCATAAAGAAATTGGCAATACAATCATAGAAACAATCTACTGTCATCTTCATGTTTGAGCTACTTAATTTATCACCAAATAAAATAGATCATGGCATAAGTATTCAACAAAGTAAACTAAAAATAGAAGAGTTTCTTTTTTCATCTAATAACATAAAAGATCTAATGTTTCCCTCTAATAACATAATTAAACATAAAATAAATAATACTACATTGTCATAATGTAACAATAATATAAGATACAACCTGAACAAACAAACCCTAGATCAGATTAGCCATGTTAAAATTAGAAGAGTTGATAGACTAGCATAAGTATTCATCAGAGTAAACAAAAAACAGAAAAGACATGTTTTATCTATTTTTCATCTCCTTTCTTTCTTTTGGATTGTAACAAGCCTAAAGAAGAATTGCTACACAAGTATTCTGTCATGAATGAACATCATTAAGGAACACTACACTGTATATAACCAATATGGAATAGAATCAATTGATAAGGGGGCAACTTTCCACAAAATTGGCACTGTTATTGACAAACTCCAAATTAAATATCCGTAGCACAACATTGGTGATCAAATGACAAGAGCATAACAGAAAGAAATGATCAACTCAAAACCCTAGCAAGCAGCCATAGTGCTGACCTCTACGCGGCCAAGGAGGAAGATGAGGAGGCTAACCTCTGCACGGGCGAGGAGGAAGACGAGGAGGCTGACCTTTGCGCGTCCATAGTGCTGGAGCTAGTGTTGGTGTGGACGATTGGCAGCGATGGATGGTGACAAAGATAGGCGTCAATGGATGTGTTGGAGATGTACGCTACTGACGGTGACAATGATAGGGGGCACCTTGAGGGACTCGACAGGGTTTGGCTCTGGTTTTCTAGCAAATTGAGCAAAAGTGAGAGTTTGACTCTCCACTATCTTGAGAATTTGTAATGTTTTTGGTCCTCTCCTACAAATTGTTAGCATCCATAGCAAGAGTGCCTAATTTTCCTGTCATACATTCTATACAAGCATCATGAGTCTTAATTTTCTCAGTGAATAATTTGTTTTGCTCCATCTAAGATGCCATAAATTGTTTGAGAGTATTCTCTAAACTAGAATGATTAGCATTAAAGACATTATTATTATCCATCTTGCTAGGGCAAGGTTTCTAGTAGTTATTATTGCTATAATAATTAGGATTTCTCCAACCATTATTATCGAAATTACTTCTAGCAACAAAATTAACATCATTAAGCTCCCTTTCAACAATAGCATTTATAGGGATGTTAGTCCCATTGGCTGATGTCATCATATCAATCTTATTAGATAAAATCATTATTGCCTTCACTACCTTCAATATCATTTATCCTTTTGGTTGATTGAGTTGAACACTCGATGTGCCATTGAGCGTGATTTTTTATCATGTCATTCAGCAATTTGCGAGCGTCTCCCACAAGTCTTGTCATGCATGTTCCTCCTGCAGCTGTATCTAGCATGTTCCTCAAAATTTAGTTAAGACCGTTATAAAATGTATGATGATG